>CM061064.1:241788908-241907289 GCA_030762895.1 Sophora flavescens
GAGAAGTCATCAACAATTACAAGAGCATAAAGATTTCCACCAAAGCTTTTTGTCCTAGAAGGTCCAAAAAGGTCCATGTGCAGCCATTGTAAGGGTCTACTAGTTGAAACAATGTTTTTAGCCTTAAATGAGGTTTTCATTTGTTTACCCTTTTGGCATGCATCACATAAGCCCTCTTTAACAGACTTCTTATTTGGTAAACCAATTACAAGTTCTTTGGAAATCAATTTATTCAAGTGATCCATATGAATATGAGATATTCTCCTATGCCAAAGCCAATTTTCATCTTCTTTGGAAATTAAGCAACATGCATCATTGGAAGTTAAATTGTCTAAGTCTAGCATATAGATGTTATTTATTCTATTTCCAATCAATTTTATGTTACACTAGTGCAATAAGTATTTTTTACGTGAGTTAAAATTGATTTTTTACATCAGAATACTGACTGACGTAAATACAGTTGACGTTAAAAGTTAAAATTTTAACGTCAGTTGAGAACTGACGTTAAATATAAAACTATTAACGTCAGTTCTTTAACACAACTGACGTTAATTTTGTAAAAATTAACGTCAGTTCTTTAAGAGCGGACGTTAATTTTGTTAAAACTAACGTCAATTGTTATAAAGAACTGACGTTAAAGGTCTTAATTTTAACGTCAGATGTAATAAACAACTGACGTTAATAGTGTACTGTATATTTTATAAAATACTATTAACGTCAGTTGTATCATACAACTGACGTTAATAGTATTTTTTTTTTTAAATTCAGTTTTAAAATATCACTCCCCTCAGCTATCCATGCATTCAGTAAATATCCCAGTAACACAGAATATCACACACATTACAGAATTGCAAAGGAAAAATGGAACAATGATCCATATGTATGCCTGTTCAGAAACAATATATATTTATTAACATAGGTTATAACTCAAAATAAATACAGAAATATAAATAAAAATAAATGTATACTAAGTTTAAACTACCTATATCAATATCCCTTCGTGATGATCATCACGAGTGGCATGTACATAGTCCACCTGTGTCTCCTCGATTATAGTAGGCATGTTTGTTGAAAAAGAAGGAGTCTCAAGAATATCAAGATTTGAATCTTCATTTTCATCACTACCATTATACATGCTTTTTCCTTGGAGAACCACGGACAACCTTTTGTTAGAAGGATCAGTGATGTAGAACACTTGTTTTGCTTGGGAAGCCATTATGAAAGGCTCATTTATATGACCTAACTTGTTGAGGTCTACCAATGTGAACCCTAATTCGTCAGTTTGTACACCACCGTTACTATCAACCCACTTACATTTAAATATCGGAACCGTAAGCTTAGTGTAATCAAGCACCCAAATATCTCCAATATATCCAAAGTAAGGTCTCGGTGCTTTAACGGGTTTTGTGTCCTTTGCAATAGAGAAGTGCATTGCTTCGGCCCCGATCATAACCCCACTATTTTGCATGGTACTCTTGTTATCTTGTTCCTTTGTATAAAAGGAAAAGTTATTTATGTGGTATCCGCTCCAACATATGACGTTGAAGCTAGGCCCACGTGCTAGCCATCTTACGTCATCAGAAGCAGTACTACCATCCTTAAGCATTTCTTCCTCGAACCATGGTAAGAAAGTCTTGTTATGCTTGTTCAACAACCACCTTTCGCTCATTCGAGGGTTTTCTTGATTGACTTTTATTTTATGTTCAAATAAGAAAGGCTGAACACATTCGATGTTGTTCAATACATACAAATGTGCTTGAAGCACTTCCTCCCGATCCTTCCTATTAATTCTTAAGCCATGTGTACCCTTACCTTGATATCTAATCTCATCATGCCGAGGCTTAGGAACCCCTATAGGATCCGTGTTATGAAGGTAGTCCGAACAAAACTCAATAGCTTCTTCTGCAACATACCTTTGAACAATAGATGCTTCCGGACGATGAGGATTCTTCACGTACCCTTTCAAGATCTTCATGTAGCGCTCAACTGGGTACATCCATCTCAGAAAAACTGGCCCACATAATCTAATCTCCCTCACCAAATGAACAATTAAGTGAACCATTATGTCTAAAAAGGAAGGAGGAAAATACATCTCCAATTGGCACAAGATTGTAGCAGCCTCAACTTCCAAGTCATCCAACATACGGGGGTCAGCGACTTTGCTACATATAGAATTGAAGAATGAGCACAACCAAGTAATGGCATGTCTCAGATTTTTTGGAGCAATACCACGAATAGCAATGGGCAGAAGTTGTTGCATCAAGATGTGACAATCATGAGACTTTAAGCCAACCAATTTAAGATCACTAGAGACAAGCCTCTTCATATTTGAAGAGTAACCATGTGGAACTTTGATGCCCTGAAGACACCCGCAGAAACTTTGTCTCTCTTTTTTTGACAAAGTATGACATGCTGGCGGCAAATAAGTCCGCTTACCATCCTCAACAACTAGAGCTAACTGCTCTCGTATACCCATAGCAACGAGGTCGAGACGAGCATTCACACCATCCTTTGTCTTGCCCTGAATGTTGAGAAGCGTCCCGATCATACTATCACACACATTTTTCTCCACATGCATCACATCAATGCAATGTTTGACATCAAGCTTGCGCCAGTATGGAAGATCAAAGAATATCGACCTCTTCTTCCATATGTTTTTCTCAGCATCTTTACCTTTCTTTTTGGACTTGCCGAATATAACATCGATTCCCTTTACCCTCTGATAAACCTGCTCTCCAATTAAGGCCGTCAGCGCTTCTTCTGTCTCTTGGCATCCATTAAAGCTTTTTTCATCTTACGATATGGGTGATCACGTCTAAGAAATCTCCGATGCCCAAGGTAAACCGTCTTCTTTCCATGATGCAACTGAGTGTAGCATGTGCCTTCTTCACATATAGGGCATGCTTTCTGCCCCCTGACACTGTACCCGGACAAGTTACCGTATGCTGGAAAGTCGTTGATGGTGCAAAATAACATGGCATGAAGCTTGAAAGTCTCATGAGAATACCCATAAACTACACCAACACCTTCCACCCACAGCGTTTTCAAGTCTTCAATCAAGGGACCTAGATAAACATCTAAGTCATTTCCCAGTTGCTTTGGGCCCGAAATCATCATAGACAACATCATGTATTTGCGCTTCATGCACAACCAAGGGGGCATGTTGTAAATTACCAATAGAACATGCCATGAACTATGAATACTACTCATGTTACCATAAGGATTCATTCCATCTGTAGCAAGTCCAAGCCTTAGGTTTCTTGGCTCATCGGTGAAATATGGAAACATAGTATCGATATTCTTCCATTGAATAGAATCAGCAAGATGGAAAACCTTTCCATCACGTTTCCTCTCATCATTATGCCATCTAAGATTCTTCGCATCTTTCGCATTGGCAAACAATCGCTTGAACCTTGGAATTATTGGAAGATACCACAACACCTTCGCAGGAGGACCCTTTTTTCTCACATCATCAAGATCATCATCATCATCACCACCCTTCACTTTGTATCGTGATAACCCACATTTGGGGCAATCGTGATTGTCTTCATGAACACCGGTGTACAATATGCAATCATTGGGGCATGCGTGTATCTTCTTATACTCCATACCCATAGGACATACCCATAGGACACAATACCTTCTTGGCCTCATAGTTACGGTCAGGCAATGTGTTGTCCTCCAGAAGCAAGTCTTTCAACACTTCAAGCAATTCCGTGAAGCTTTTATCGGTCCAACGATTTCTCGCCTTCACACAAACCAATTTTAGCACCGCCGACAACCGTGTATGAGTAGTACACCCTGGATATAAAGGCTTATCCGCATCACCGCACAACCTATCATACACATGAGCTTGATGAAAAGATTCTTGTCCACTATCACGGATTATGTCCTCTACTGGAATCATCCTCCATATCTACGTCAACGTCCTCACTTTGGGAGACACTTGCCGTACAACTCAACAACACATCACCATGCCATATCCATCTTGTATAACTCAAGCAAATCCCTTCACAAATCAAATGAGTACGTATATCCTTAACCGTACATTTCCTTGTATTCAAACACTTGACACAAGGACAACAGAACATTCCATTACTATTAGGAACATTCCTTTGAGTAAATTCTATAAAATCTCCCACCCCCTTCAAATACTCAGCACTAGTATGCTTACAAACCATCCAACTACGATCCATAACTAGATAGGTCCTGTAGATATACAAAACATATATCGAATATAAGGACAATACGGGAGATTGAAAAATATAGTTTTTGAAGATTGCCAAGCACTGGTCACGGCCTGGCAGTGATGTCCATCACGGCCGTAACGTGCCAACTGAACCAGACCATCACAGGAAGAACTGATCACGCCCTAGCCGTGATGAGCATCACGGCCGTGACAGATCAACCAGCAGAGCAACATGCACTCAAAACCAAAAATAGAGACGTACATTCCAAACAACTCAAACTCACGGTTTCAAGTTTCAACTACTGAGACTATAGTTTCAACATACACTCAAAACCAAAAATAAAAAAATGTGCCCTAAAGACTCACCAGAATTAGGTGCTCGCGTGGTGGTGGGGAGTGGAGCTCGAGTGGTGGCCAACGTTCGATGTGGTTACTGAGAGCAGAGGGACAAGGAGAGTTAGTGCACAGGAAGGGGAAAGAGAGATGTAAATTTATTGCAAAGAATGAATGGAAAGACAGAGTTAGGGTTAATAGTGTACCTCACGGTGGTGGCGAAGAATCCCTCGCGGTGGTTACGGTGGAGATGAGCTCGCGATTAGGGCAGAGTGAGAGTGAGGGTTGAGAGTGAGGGTTGAGCGTGAGGAAAAGAGAAAAGAGACGTACAGAGCGAAGTGTAGAAGGCGCGGGGGTGTAAACCAAAATAAAACAACATTTGACGTCAATTGTTTGTAATGACTGACGTTAAAGGCCGTATATTTAACGTCAGTTGTCTTGAGAAACTGACGTTAAAAGTGTATACCTTTATCCAAAAACATTAATTCCTTTGACTATTTATTTAATTGAAGTAGAAATAAAACTTTTAACGTCAGTTGTATAAAAAACTGACGTTAAAAATAAATATTTTTTATTTTAAAAGCACTTTTAACGTCCGTTTTTGAAGACAACTGACGTTAAAAGTGTATATCTGCAAAAAAAATTCATTCCTTTGACTACTGTGCTAACCCATGCACCTTGAAACTTAATCCTCTTAATGAGAATTAAGTTTATAGATAAGTTTTCAAGAAAATCAGAGAGAGACTATTCGCTATATAGAGTGCCATTCTTCTGTATCAGTATGTAAATACACCCTCTTCTTTTCCTCTATATTTCGTGCGTTTTCTATTCCTTCACAATATGGTTCTATCACATTTGAGACTTTTGTTATTTCTTCCTATACCTATACTTAAAGGTCTCTGTCTTAATGGTCAAAAAACTTCTGAGGTTGAGTAAATCACATAATATGACTCCCTCACTTTATTCTATCTCCTCCCCAAGTGACTGTGGATAAAGCACGAATGGAGCATCAAGGACTTCAAATGAGCAGGGAGGGGATCGATGCATCCATTGGAGTTTTTGAGGACATAACTGAGAAGAAATTGATGTTGAAGAAGAAACTTTTTAATATTTTAGTGCTGTGTTGCAGAAATTTTTTATCTTTTAATCATGTAATTGTAACTTATGAATCGCTTCAATGAGATACGATTTGATTATATATATAACACTTTTATGTTAAGTGTTTATTTATTTTAATTTTCACAAGAATATGTTTACTAATTCAATCTAATTAATGTAGATTAAAAATAAACTTGTTTAATATTTACACAAGTTCTTTACACAACTGACGCAAATAGTGATTTAATATTTACAAATTGCCACCACCTCATTTTTAACGTCAACATAATTTATGACTGCCAAGTTCCCGTATATTACATTATTTCCAATATTCATTCTGCACGTTTATAATTTATAGGATTATTTACGTCAGCTATTTATTATACTGAAGTAAAAAACCACACTTTTAACGTCAGTTGTATAAAAAACTGATGTTAAAAATAAATATCACTGCCAAATTGCCACCACCTCATTTTTAACGTCAACTTAATTTATGATTGTCAAGTTCCCGTATATTACATTATTTCCAATATTCATTCTGCACGTTTATAATTTATAGGATTATTTATGTCAGCTATTTATTATACTGAAGTAAAAAACCACACTTTTAACGTTAGTTGTATAAAAACTGACGTTAAAAATAAATATTTTTTATTTTAAAAAAACTTTTAACGTCAGTTGTATTAAACAACTGACGTTAAAGGTGTACAAGTTTCTGCAAGAATTCATTCATTTGACTACTGTGCTACTTACCCATGCACCTTGTAACCTAATCCTCTTAATGTTCATTAAGTTTATAGGTAAGTTTTCAAGAAAATCAAAATAGCTTAGTAACTTCATCTGCTGCTCCTATAAATAGCTTCCTTCCATCCTTTTAATTTTCTGCTTCACAATATGGCTTTGCCGCGGAGATTAACTTCATCACTCTTTCTTCGTATTCCTAGACTCAAAGGTCTTTGTCTTAATGGTCAAACAACTTCTGAGGTTGTGTAAATCACATAACATGGGTGATAAGGTTGTGTAAATCACATAGTGTGAGTTGCTCACCTTATCATCTTTCTGGAGAATCGACGGCTACAGCACTAGAACGTCAGCTTTGGAAGCAAATGACTGTTCCAAGACCATTGCTGAAACAGATCGGGTGCACCCTTGCTCAGCCGCTCTGGAAAACTCGGTCGCTCGACTCTCCTCTCTTGCTCACCCGTGAAGGGAACGAAGCCTCAACAAATGTTTAGGATTTTAAACCCTTTCAATGTAACTTTTTATAGGATTTTAAACCCTATCAATGTAACTTTTTATAGGATTTTAAAGGATTTTAAACCCTTTCAATGAATGAGATCTGGTTTGGGTTATTGATCCAACTTATACTTCACACATATATTTTAGTTTTCAAAACAGAAACACAAAACATCAAAGCAATTGTGAAACTGAAACTTTGAGGAAGGCAATGCGGAAGGGTACGTATAATAGATAAAAAAAATTATTAAAATAACCTTTAACGTCTGTTGATGAAAGAACATAAGTTAAAAGTGAAGTGACACACTTTTAGCGTCAGTTCAATGAAGAACTGACGTTAAAAGGTTCACTTTTAACGTCAGTTGTTTATTGAACTGACGTTAAAAGTGAGTCACTTCACTTTTAACGTCAGTCCTTGAAACAACTGACGTTAAAATTGAATTAATGAAGTCTGATATTTACAAAACTGCCACCGCCTCCTTTTTAACGTCTAGCTTTTGGTTAACTGACGTAAACCTTTACCGTCTAATGTATATTTTCCACTAGTGTTATTATCATGAATAGATTTGATCATACACAAATTTGAGTTAAAGTTTACCTTGTATCCTTTATCACATAATTGGCTTATACTTAGTAGATTGTGTTTGAGCCCTTCCACATAGAGAACATCCTCAATCTTGATTGCTGGACTTTTTCCTATTGTTCTAACACCAAGAATTCTTCCTTTGTTGTTGTCTCCATAGGTGACGTTTCCACCTTCTTTGGGAGTGAAAGATGTAAATTTTGTACTGTCTCCGGTCATGTGTTTGGAGCAGCCACTATCTAAAAACCAGCTTGAGCTTTTGGCCTTTAAACACACCTACAAAACAGTTTTTTTTATACTTTTCTTTAGGTACCCAAATCTTGTTGGGTCCTTTGGTGTTAGTAGCAACATAAGTTCCTTTTGGAACCCAAATTTGTTTAATGCCAACATGTATGTTCTTTCTAAGTCAACAAGTAGCAGCTGTATGACCTTTCTTTAGACAATAATACCATTTAACAAAAGGACTAGTTGAGGAAATAGGTGCAACAAAAAGCTTCTTAAAAGATTTTTCATGTACCATTGGCTTATATCAAATTCCAGCTTTGTCATACACACACTTTTGCTGTCCTAAAATGGCATTCAAGTTATCTCTACCCAAAGTAAACTTAGATAAAGTTGTATTCAGTTGTTTAACTTCCTTTTCTAGTGTAGTACATTTGGTTCAAATTGAACCAGATGCAAGTAATTGTGAATTTTTAGGTTCTAGTTCTTTAAGATTTATTTGTAAAGATGCATAGTCACTACATTGTTCTACGATGATCTTCCTAGAATATATAAGTTGTTTACCAATTTTAACATATTCTTCATGCAATTCATCAAAAGCTTCTTTTAACTCATCATAGGTAGGAGAAGAATCATTTACCTCGGTTTCACTATCACATTGTTGATTTGCCATGAGACATAGGTTGGCTTCTTCATTTTCAGATTCACTACTAGTGGAATCCATATCATTTTCTTCCCAAGCTATGTATGCTCTTCTAGGCTTTCTTCCTTTCTTTTCTTTGTTGTCATTCTTCTCATACTTTTCTTTCTTTTGTAGCTTTGGACATTCATTTTTGTAGTGTCCAAGCTTTCCACATTCAAAGCATTTGATTGTTGAGGAAGAGCTTTCACCTTTGTTCGTGTTCTTTTTGGTAAGAAAACTGAATTGCTTCTTGTTTCTATTCTTTTTGATGAATCTTCTAAATTTCCTCACAATCAATCGCATGTCTTCTTCTTCGGATTCTTCACTTTCATCAAGGTGTTCATCTTCATCACTTTCTATTGATTCTTTGGAGATATGAGCCTTGAGTGAGAGTCCTTTCTTCCTTTTCTCCTTATCTTCATGACTTTGAAATCTATTGACTTCCAATTCGTGTTCTTTCAACTTGCCTAATAAAGTAGCAATCTGCATGGTGTCTAGATCCCTTGCTTCAGTAATTGTAGTAATTTTTGGCTGCCATTCACGACTCAAACATCTCATTATCTTGTTAATCTTTTTCTCATTTGTGATTGTATGTTCGAGTCCTTATAGATGGTTCACAATGTGTGTAAACGTCTTTTGCAGTTCCTCTATCTCCTCACCATTCTTCATGTGAAAGAGTTCATATTCATGGACTAGTGCATTCATTCTTGCTCTTTTCATATCGTAGGTTCCTTCATGAGTGAGTTGAAGATTATCCCACATTTTCTTTGCCATTTTGCAATTGGAGACCCTGAAAAACTCATGATAATTCAAAGCAGCTGTTATAATATTTTTTGCCTTAGCATTATAACCAACTCTTCTTTTATCATCATCATTCCAATAATTTTTTGGTTTAGTTTGTTTATTTCCCTTAGCATCAAGAATAAATGGAACATAGGGACCATTTTCAACAGCATCTAATACATCTAAACCTGCAGCCTCAAGAAAGATAAGCATTCTCTCTTTCCAATACATGTACTCGGAGCCATTAAAGGCAGGGGGTCTAGTGAGTGAAGCCCCATCACCCAGGATATCATTTGTAGCCATCTCTTGAAGATGTTAAGCTTTGTAACAAGAGTTTTAGCCCTGATGCCACTTGTTGGTAATGGCTACAATCTCAAGAGGGGGGTGAATTAAGATATTGAAAATTTTTTCAACAATTTAAAGAAAAACATAGTTTTCTTAAAGAAAATTGGTTTTCACTCAATTTTAATTCCCAAGAATTAGGTTATGTAACAAGTAATGATGTTAAGAAGAATTATAAGAAGTAACAACAAGTTAAACACAGATTGCAGATCAAAGATACAAGTTAACAAGCATTCTTAAAAATCATTAACAACACACAAGTGCATATAATATGTATATGGAGTTTAGAGATGAGAAGAACACGCAAACCGATTTATCCTGGTTCGGCTACCTCCTCTGGTAAACCTACATCCAGTCCCACACCTCTGTGGTTTTCTCCACTATAACTAGAAATTACAATAACCAATTACAGCATTCACAAGGATAACCTCCTTGCTCAAGAACACACCAAAAATCATATTTGCTTTTCTACACCCAAGGATCCGTTCTATCCTTGTTCAATCCTAAGAGATAACCTCTCTTAATCACACTAATTCACAGAAAGAATTGAGTAGAAGAAATACTCTAAAAGTCTGATTATACAAAATTGAAGTTCTAAGAAATATCACACATTTCTCTCAAAGATGAAGCACTTTTGGAAGCTTTTGAATCTTTCATATTTTCACTTTCAGAATGTGTAAGGTTATTGTAAAGTGTTCCTTTGATCCCTCTTTATATAGAAAACAAGTTATAGTCGTTGGGATCAATTAAAACAGATTTGGATCTGATTTAACAAAATCTGTTTTCTTGATTCTCGTTCTTGAAATAAGATTCTGATTGTTCTTCTAGAATTCTCGTCCATCTTGAAAATAACCATTTACATCTAGCCATTAAGATTTTACATTCGGATGGGCTAGTAGACGAGCTCCATTTAGTACTTTAGTGGATGGAGCTTCTGATAAGCCTCTGGCTCACCTAGTTTTATGGCTAGTATGACCAGGGTTTTGTGCAAATTATATCCTATTTTCACCCAAATTAGATTAGATTGTCCCCAAGCAAGGTTTTGAGTCTCTAGAGTAGTTTTAGGTTAATTTAGTCAGTTTTGAGTCAAATAAAGTACTTATGGCTATTTTGTTGTTTTCAGGATAAGTAGAAGTTGAGGGAATAAAGAAACAGGGAATTCGCCTCGCGAGAATCTTCTCGCCTCGCAAACCTGAAAGCCAGCAGAACAGTAAAAATGTCATCCTCTCTGGTTCACCCCGCGAACAACACCTCGCCTCGCGACCCTGATAACTGACTGTTCAGAGAAATGCAACCCGTTCTGTATCGCCTCGCGGATCCATGTCTCGCCTAGCGAGATGGAAGATCAGAAGCCATGACCTTTCCATTCCTCGCCCCGCTAGAAGACCAAACGTTGCTGACTCTTCACAATATTCGCCTCGCGAATGAGGGTTCGCCTCGCGAGTGGGCTAAATTTCTGAATAGTATAAATGGTTGTTCTGGACAGATTGGAAGGACTTTTGCTTCTCCATTGTTTTTACATTTTTCTATGTGTTTTCGTTTTTCCATGGAGAACTAATTTTCTAGGATTAATCCATTGTAATCGATTTCCACTACACTTGAGGTTCTTGTAATTCCTGTTTTGTATGCTTTTCCCTTTTCAATGGCATGCTATATATTTTTGTTTGCTTAATTCAGGAGTATATTGTGTTATGTTGATTTATTTTCGGTGATGTGATGTTCCTGTTATGTTGTGTTCGCTTAGTTCACAAAGGGCTTAACCCCGTTTGCTTAATTCGGGAATAGGAACATATATCTGTAGTAGTGATTTCGCTTGTAAATTGTTACTACAACCGGGAGGGGATTAGAATCTTCTTAGGGCTTGGAATTGCATGAACCGATGATAGTTGGGAAATCGAGAACAATAGATTAATCGTCTTTAGCTATTTGATAATCTTTTCAACTGCCCTGCTTTCATTGCTTTGTTTTGCTTTGTTTCTTATTTGCAGTCCAATCCAAACCCCCCCCAAACTGATTTTTGTGACAAATAACACTTCAAGAGTCCTTGTGAGACGACATCCGAGTTGTCGCCCTAAACTACAGTTTTAAAAACCGCTCGTTCTTTTTGGCGCGTGCGCGACAGCGCGACCAAAAAATTGGCGCCGAGGCCGGGGACTCTTGTTTGTTATTTTCGCATTTTTTTCTTCTTTTCTTTCTTTTATTTTCGTTTTTGTTTTGAATTGGTCTGGCTTCTAGGTCTACTTTCCCTGAATTGTGTGGTTTTGATCCTGAAATTGAAAGAACACTGCACACACGCCGTAGAGAAATTCGGGCTAGTACAAGTAGTGATTCTAATTCTAAAATTGTTTTTGCTAACATGGGTGACCAAAGGACATTAAGACAGCTTGCTGCCCCTGATGTTAATTATAATGGCTTGTGTATTGCATATTCTGGTGCTGATACCCCCTTTGAATTAAAATCTGGTTTCATTCACTTGTTGCCAAAGTTTAGTGGTCTTGCAGGTGAGGATCCACACAAGCACTTGAAGGAATTCCAGGTTGTCTGCTCCACAACCTCGAGATCAGAAGGAGTAACTGAGGATCACATCAAAATGAAAGCTTTCCCATTCTCACTCCAGGGCGCTGCAAAGGATTGGCTGTTAGATCTTGAGCCAAACTCTATTACCACCTGGAACGATTTGAAGAAGGTTTTCTTAGAGAGATATTTTCCTGCCTCCAGAGCTGCATCAATCAGGAAGGAAATATGTGGCATCAGACAAGGAAATGAGTCATTGGCTGAATATTGGGAGAGATTCAAGCATTTGGTATCCAGTTGCCCCCAGCATCAGATTTCTGAACAACTTCTTATCCAGTACTTTTATGAGGGGTTATTGCCGATGGATAGGAATATTTTGGATGCTGCTAGTGGGGGAGCACTGGTTGATAAAACCCCAGCTGCTTCCAGGCAACTAATTGAAAATATGTCACTGAATTCCCAGCAGTTTACAACCAGAAGAAATTCTGTTGAGATAAGAGGTGTGCATGAGGTCCATAGCTCTTCGTTCAACCAGGCCCTTGATAATAGAATGGATGAGCTCACTTCTTTTGTAAGGCAATTGGCAATAGATAGGGTTCAGCCTGCAAGGTTATGTGGCATATGCAATTCTCCTGAGCACCCGTATGATGCATGCCCCATTCCGAAGGAAGAGTTCGTCACTGATCTGTCCCAGGCAATGCAGTCCATCCTTACAATCAAGGCAACAGCCAGAACCGGTACAACACTCCAGACCTCTCCATAAATAGGTATCATCCCAATTGGAGGAATCATCCTAATCTTCGGTATGTGAACTCATCCCAACAACAACCGATGGCACATCAGAATCCTCCTCAAGTGACCGCTTCTGCACCTTCTGGACCTTCACTGGAGGACATGTGCAAGCAAATGACTCCACAAATGACTGCACAAATGACTACATTTTTCCAGCAGCAATTTGGACAGTTCCAAGCCTCACAGGCACAGTATCAGCAGCGAACAGATGCTAGCATTCAAGATTTGAGGACACAGATTGGGCAGCTTACCACATCCATAAACAACATACAGCAAGCTCAAGGATCAAGTCAACTGCCGGCACAAACAGTGATAAATCCCAATGTCTCCAATCCTAATGTGAGTGCCATTTCTCTGAGATCTAGAAGAGTTGTTGAGGCAGCTTCCAGAAAAGATGAAGAAACTATTAAGGTAACTCCTGAGCCTACTGTTGATGTTGAAGTTGAGAAAGTGTATAGACCACGGATCCCCTTCCCCCACAGAGTACAGAAAAATAAGAAGATTGGTGGTGAAGACAAGGAGAGGGAAATTTTAGATGTGTTCAGAAAGGTAGCCGTGAATATTCCCCTTCTAGATGTGATCAAGCAGGTGCCCAAGTATGCAAAATTTCTAAAGGATCTATGCACCAACAAGAGGAAGTTGAAGAATAATGAGAGAGTTGATTTGGGAAGAAATGTTTCAGCTCTTATCCAGTCTAAGCCTGCACCAGAAAGAGTTGCTGTTTTAGCCCCTACTCAGGCATTACCACAGAAGTGCAAGGATCCAGGCACTTTGACTATTCCATGCACTATTGGGGACATGAAATTTGAAAATTGCATGTTGGATTTGGGAGCCTCCATAAATTTCATGCCCACTTCTATTTTCAATAACCTTGATCTTGGGCCCTTGAAGTATACAGGTCTCACTATCTAGTTAGACAACAGGACCAGTGCCCGCCCTATGGGAATGGTAGAACATGTGCTGGTACAAGTTGATGAGTTGATCTTCCCTGCTGACTTCTACATACTGGACATGGCAGGAGAGACAAATTCCAGTAGATCACCAATCATCCTAGGCAGACCGTTCATGAAGACAGCTAAGACTAAGATTGAGGTTGATGATGGGACCATGTCTATGGAGTTTGGTGATATTGTGGCAAAGTTTAACATCTTTGATGCTGTGAAACAACCATTGGAAGAGCACTCCGTTTTCCTCATAGAGCTGCTTTCTGAGACTATTGAGGACACCCATGAGGACTTGTTTTCTGATTTTCTATTTATTTCCGGCTATGATAATATTTCTTCATGTCCTGATTGTACTAACACTAACCATTGTGTGGTGTGTGCTGAGATTGCTGAATGTTTAGCAGGTGATGGATTTGTCAGTGCAGTGAATGAGGAACATGCAGAAGATGAAGCAGCACCGGAGACCCTCCCTATCTACCTGCCACCTCCCCCTGCGAAACCACCAGAGAGAATGGATTTTGCACCATGGCCAGTCCAAGGGGATGAACCCCAATTTTATTGGGAGGACTTTGTTGAGGAAGCGGTCGTCTTTGACCCAAGAGGAAGTGATGAGTCCGCCGCATTGAGCAAGGTCACCATCATTGTCAAGTGCTCACTCATATATCAAGGCTGCAAGTTATGGAACCATGGAATGAACTCTATCTCTTTGGCCTTATGCTACAAGCAATGGGATCCAGGCGGAAGCTCCTACACTGCCACCTGATTAGGGAGCACCCTTTCCTTTCCCTCACTCTGATTTTATAGTCATGTTGTTTCATTGGGGACAATGCATGTTTTAAGTGTGGGGGAGGGAACGAGTTGTAGTTTTGTTTCGTCTTGTCTTTCTTTTAGCTCTTGAATAAATTGTGTTAGTCTTGAGTCGACAAGTTTGCTGGATTTTGATTGATTTTGCACAGATTGATTGCATGATTGATGTGATGATTCCCCCTAGGTTGATTTTTTTTTTTGAAAAGTGATCCCCATGTGATTGAAAACTGAACTTTGAGATTTTGTTGTGATGGCACGATTTATGATAAGTTTGGGGTGAAAGGAAGCATACACTATGGATAGAATCTCTGTCAAACAATTTGCAAAACTGTCCAGGTGAGGATTTGAGCCTCCAACATGTTTTTGACTATGTGAAATCACCTTTGAGCTGCACTTTCCCGAATTTGCTTGAATCTCTTTATGGTTTGCATGTTTATGTGTTTGCTTCAAATGATTTAGGCATTTTCTTTGTAAAATAACTACTTAGCCTAAAATTGAACCAGTCCTTAATGCATGTTCCCTAGTTAGCCCCTTTGAGCTTGATTAGCCTGTTAATTCTTGATAACCTTATGTTACAAGCCTAAAATCTGAAAAACCATGTTAACCCGATCTTAGGATTAGGAGAGCACGGATGCTTAGCAAGACAAGGTTTGCAAGAAACTAAGTTTGGGGTGGCTACAAGGATATGATGTGTTGTTTGGGATTGAGAAAAAGCAAAAAAAAAAATTAATAATAAAAAGGTTGGAGCCAAAGGCTTTAAAAAAAAAGAGAAAAAACGAAAAGTGTAAAAATGATAAAAAATAAAAGTGTTAGAAGAAATGGCTGTAGTCACCCAAGGCAAAAAGAAGAATGAGAAAAGGAACTTGAGTGGAAATTCAATGTATAAAACTGCTTCATGCTCTCTTAGTTCCTAGGAACTTCAGCCTAGTACCCTTGTATATCCTACCCTTAGCCAAGCCCCATTACAACCATAAAAGACCTTTTGATGTTGCATGCATGTTCTCTGTGGGAATCATTTGGAGATGAAAATCAAATTCATGGGAAGTGCTCTTAAAGGTGAAACTGAGTGAAATGTTGATAATCTAGACAAACTGAGCGATCGAGTGAACACTAAATACCCTTGTGAGGAAGGCAGTTGTTTGAATTTGGTGATCTTCCTCTCGTGTGTAACTTGGATCCCCTGCTTAGATTAATGAATGTTTGAATGATGAAATTCTCAATTGTTTGGAATGAATGATTGTGGGGGTTGCTTTGTTTGAAGGGGGGGACATTGAAGAAAACTGTTTTGATGTGTTGCTTGAAATTTGGGCAAGGTTGATTGAATCTTTTAAGCTTGCCATGTCTTGAGTCTTTTTGATTTTTGAGTTGTACTTTGCTTGGGGACAAGCAAAGTTTAAGTTTGGGGTATTTTGATAAGCCTCTGGCTCACCTAGTTTTATGGCTAGTATGACCAGGGTTTTGTGCAAATTATATCCTATTTTCACCCAAATTAGATTAGATTGTCCTCAAGCAAGGTTTTGAGTCTCTAAAGTAGTTTTAGGTTAATTTAGTCAGTTTTGAGTCAAATAAAGCACTTATGGCTATTTTGTTGTTTTCAGGATAAGTAGAAGTTGGGGGAATAAAGAAACAGGGAATTCGCCTCACGAGAATCTTCTCGCCTCGCGAACCTGAAAGCCAACAGAACAGTAAAAATGTCATCCTCTCTGGTTCGCCCCGCGAACAACACCTCGCCTCGCGACCCTGATAGCTGACTGTTCAGAGAAATGCAACCCGTTCTGTATCGCCTCGCGGATCCATCTGTCGCCTCGCGAGACTGAAGATCAGAAGCCAAGACCTTTCCATTCCTCGCCCCGCGAGCAGTACTTCGCCCCGTGAGAAGACCAAACGTTGCTGACTCTTCACAATATTCGCCTCGCGAATGAGGGTTCGCCTCGCGAGTGGGCTAAATTTCTGAATAGTATAAATGGTTGTTCTGGACAGATAGGAAGGACTTTTGCTTCTCCATTGTTTTTACATTTTTCTATGTGTTTTCGTTTTTCCATGGAGAACTAAATTTCTAGGATTAATCCATTGTAATCGATTTCCACTACACTTGAGGTTCTTGTAATTCCTGTTTTGTATGCTTTTCCCTTTTCAATGCCATGCTATATATTTCTGTTTTCTTAATTCAGGAGTATATTGTGTTGTGTTGATTTATTTTCGGTGATGTTATGTTCCTATAATTAATCGCGTTTGCTTAATTCGCGTGTGTACAATTCGTGTTCGCTTAGTTCACGAAGGGCTTAACCCCGTTTGCTTAATTCGGGAATAGGAACATATATCTGTAGTAGTGATTTCGCTTGTAAATTGTTGCTACAACCGGGAGGGGATTAGAATCTGCTTAGGGCTTGGAATTGCATGAACCGATGATAGTTGGGAAATCGAGAACAATAGATTAATCGTCTTTAGCTATTTGATAATCTTTTCAACTGCTCCGTTTTCATTGATTTGTTTTGCTTTGTTTCTTATTTGCAGTCCAATCCAAACCCCCCCCCCCCCCCCCCCAAAACTGATTTTTGTGACAAATAACACTTCAAGAGTCCTTGTGAGACGACATCCGAGTTGTCGACCTAAACTACAGTTTTAAAAATCGCTCGTTCTTTTTGGCGCGTGCGCGACAGCGCGACCAGCTTCTCAGTAAGGACTTAGTAAGTCCAAAGAGCGTAACCTTAGTAGACGAGCTCCATATGCCACTTTAGTAGATGAGTACTTCTTGTTACTTCAGTAGACGAGTGCTTCTGTTACTTTATTGGACGTGAGCTTCAGTCACTTTAGTAGACGCGAGCTTCGGTTACTTTAGTAGATACGAGCTTCTGTTACTTTAGTAGACGTGAGCTTCTGTCACTTTAGTAGACATGAGCTTCTATTACTTTAGTAGATGCGAGCTTCTGTTACTTTATTAGACGCGAGCTTCTGTCACGTTAGTAGACGCGAGCTTCTGTTACTTTAGTAGACGCGAGCTTCTGTTACTTTAGTAGTTCATTGGACATCAGCTTTTTATCACTTCATTGGACGTCAGCTTTTTAGTAGTTCATTGGACGTCAGCTTTTTATCACTTCATTGGACGTCAGCTTTTTAGTTGGACGTCAGCTTTTTAGTAGTTCATTGGACGTCAGCTTTTTATCACTTCATTGGACATCAGCTTTTTAGTAGTTCATTGGACGTCAGCTTTTTATCACTTCATTGGACATCAGCTTTTTATCCCAGTGTTGGACGAGCGCTTATATTATCCTTTGTAAAAATTAATTTCTTCTTAAATTTAAGTGCTTCACCTAAGAAATCAAATGTGCAATTTTTACAATAGCATATAAAGTATAATATCTTCATTGCTAGATGCTTTAGTCCTTGTCCATTGCTTTGTGTCCTTGGTATTCCATCCTTTAATCCTTGATTTATCTTTTTCATGAGTGATCTTGCATGCAACTTAACACATAATAAGTACATTGTGAAAATCAAAAATCTTATGCAAAATACACTTTGTTTGTCATACATCAAAACATGAATAAGGGCTTAGTCTTACATCGAGTTCTCTGGTGCGGATCAGTGTGCAGTCCATGATGTTCCTTCACTTAAATGGGCCTAACTTACTCATCTTAAGCCCAATTAAGGCATATGATACCTTGTTGGAAAGCTTATTCAGAGGCCCTTAATTTGGTCTAGGGTCAGGTCAGGATTAATAAGCATAAATAGCAGTTTACAGCCGCACAAGCCAGAGAGATGGAAATTAGTGCGCAGTCCATGATGTTCCTTCACTTAAATGGGCCTAACTTACTCATCTTAAGCCCAATTAAGGCATATGATACCTTGTTGGAAAGCTTATTCAGAGGTAAATGGGCCTAACTTACTCATCTTAAGCCCAATTAAGGAATATGATACCTTGTTGGAAAACTTATTCAGATGCCCTTAATTTGGTCTAGGGTTAGGTCAGGATTAGTAAGCATAGATAGCAGTTTACAGCTGCACAATCCAGAGAGAGACGTAAATTAGACAACTTTTACAATCATTGTTTTTCTTTTTACATTATTGGGCTTAATTGCTAAACATTGCTAGTTTTCGGATTTTTCATTCATCCTGACCTTGGTTCCTTGTGCAGAGCATAACTAGAGCTACAGATATAGGGATTTTGGTGATCTTGCTGTCCCTAGAAAGATAAGGAAGAGACCTACAATTTCAGGTTTCCAAAGAATTGTCAAATTAGGCCAAAATCAAGGCTAAATTGGGTCCCGAGTTCTCTGGCACGGATCAGTGCGCAGTCCATGATGTTCCTTCAATTAAATGCGCCTAACTTAGTCATCTTAAGCCTAATTAAGTCATATGATACCTTGTTGGAAAGCTTATTCAGAGGCCCTCAATTTGGTCTTGGGTTAGGTCAGGATTAATAAGAATAAATAGCAGCTTAACGCCGTACAAGCAAGAGAGAGACATAAATTAGATAACTTTTACAATCATTGTTTTTGCTTTTACATTATTGAGCTTAATTGCTAGACACTGTTAATTTTCAAAATTTTCACCCATCCTGACCTTGTTGCCTCGCGCAGACCATAACTAGAGCTACAGATATCGGATTTTGGTGATATTGCTGTCCCTAGAAAGATAAGGAAGAGACCAACAATTTTAGGATTCACCAGAATTTTCAAATTTGGCCAAAATTTAGGCTAAATTGGGTCACGAGTTCTCTGGTGCGGATCAGTGTGCAGTCCATGATGTTCCTTCACTTAAATGAACCTAACTTACTCATCTTAAGCCCAATTAGGGCATATGATACCTTGTTAGAAAGCTTATTCAGAGGCCCTTAATTTGGTCTAGGGATAGGTCAGGATTAATAAGCTTAAATTGTAGTTTACAGCCGCACAAGCCAAAGAGGGACGGAAATTAGACAACTTTTACAATCAATGTTTTAATGATAAGGAAGAGACCTAACATTTCAGGTTTCACATGAATTTTCAAATTAGGCCCAAATCATGACTAAATTGGGTCCCAAGTTCTCTGGCACGGATCAGTGTGTGGTCCTTGCTGTCCCTTCACTTAAATGGGCCTAACTTACTCATCTTAAGCCCAATTAAGGCGTATGATACCCTGTTGGAAAGCTTATTCAGAGGCCCTTAATTTGGTCTTGGGTTAGGTAAGGATTAATAAGCATAAATAGCAGTTTACAGCCACAAAATCCAGAGAGAGATGGAAATTATACAACTTTTACAATCATTGTTTTGCCTTTTACATTATTGGGCTTAATTGCTAAACGTTGTTAATTTTCATATTTTTCTCTCATCATGGCCTTGTTGCCTTGCACAAAGCATATCTAGAGTTACATATATCGGATTTTGGTTATCTTATTGTCCCTAGAAGGATAAGGAAGAGACCTACAATCTCAGGTTTCACAAGAACTGTCAAATTAGGCCAAAATCAAGGCTAAATTGGGTCCCGAGTTATTTGGCGCGGATCAGTGCGTTGTCCATAATGTTCCTTCAATTAAATGGGCCTAACTTACTCTTCTTAAGCCCAATTAAGGCATGTGATACCTTGTTGGAAAACTTATTCAGAGGCACTTAATTTAGTCTTGGGTTAGGTCAGGATTAATAAGCATAAATAGTAGTTTACAGTCGCACAAGCCAAAGAGAGACATAAATTAGACAAATTTTACAATCATTGTTTTAATGATGAGGAAGAGACCAACAAATTCAGGTTTCACAAGAATTGACAAATTAGCCCAAAATCAAGGTATAATTGGGTCCCGAGTTCTCTTGCGCGGATGAGTGCATAGTCAATGATGTTCCTGCACTTAAATAGGCCTAACTTACTCATCTTATGCCCAATTAAGGCATATGATACCCTGTTGGAAAACTTATTCAGAGGCCCTTAATTTGGTCTAGGGTTTGGTCAGGATTAATAAGCATAAATAGCAGTTTACAGCCGCACAAGCCAGAGAGATACGGAAATTAGGTAACTTTTACAATCATTGTTTTAATGATAAGGAAGAGACCTACAATTTCAGGTTTCACAATAATTGTCAAATTAGGCCAAAATCAAGGCTAAATTGGGTCCCGAGTTCTCTGGCACGGATCAGTGCCCAGTCCATGATGTTCCTTCACTTAAATGGGCCTAAATTACTCATCTTAAGCCCCATTAAGGCATATGATACCTTGTTGGAAAACTTTTTCAGAGGCACTTAATTTGGTCTTGGGTTAGGTCAGGATTAATAAGCATAAATAGTAGTTTACAGCCGCACAAGTCAGAGAGAGACAGAAATTAGACAAATTTTACAATCATTGTTTTAATGAAAAGGAAGAGACCAACAAATTCAGGTTTCACAAGAATTGACAAATTAGCCCAAAATAAAGCTAAAATTGGGTCCCGAGTTCTCTTGCGCGGATCAGTGCATATTCCATGATGTTCCTGCACTTAAATGGTCCTAACTTACTCATCTTAAGCTCAATTAAGGCATATGATACCTTGTTGGAAAACTTATTCAGAGGCCCTTAATTTGGTCTAGGGTTAGGTCAGGATTAATAAGCATAAATAGCAGTTTACAGCTGCACAAGCCAGAGAGAGACGAAAATTAGGCAACTTTTACATTCATTGTTTTAATGATAAGGAAGAAACCTACAATTTCAGGTTTCACAAGAATTGTCAAATTAGGCCAAAATCATGATAAAATTGGGTCCCGAGTTCTCTGGCATGGATCAGTGCGCAGTCCATGATGTTCCTTCACTTAAATGGGCCTAAATTACTCATCTTAAGCCTCATTATGGTATATGATACCTTGTTGTAAAGCTTATTCAGAGGCCCTCAATTTGGTCTTGGGTTAGGTCAGCATTAATAAGCATAAATAGCAGTTTACATACGCACAAGCCAGAGAGAGACGTAAATTAGACAACTTTTATAATCATTGATTTTGCTTTTACATTATTGGGTGTAATTGGGCTTAATTCCTAAACATTGTTAATTTTCTGATTTTTCACTCATCCTGACCTTGTTGCCTTGCGCAGAGCATAACTAGAGCTGCAAATATCGGAATTTGGTGATCTTGCTGTCTCTTGAAAGAAAAAGGAAGAGACCTACAATTTCAGGTTTCACAAGAATTGTCAAATTAGGCCAAAATCAAGGCTAAATTGGGTCCCGAGTTCTATGGGGTGGCTGAGTGTGCAATCCATGGTGTTCCTTTACTTAAATGGGGCTAACTTACTCATCTTAAGCCCAATTAAGGCATATGATACCTTATAGGATTACTTATTCAGAGGCCCTTAATTTGGTCTAGGGTTTTGTCTAGATTAATAAGCATAATTAGCAGTTTACAGCCGCACAAGCCAGAGAGACAGAAATTAGATAACTTTTACAATCATTATATTTGCTTTTACATTATTGGGTTTAATTGGGCTTAATTGCTGAACATTGTTCATTTTCGGATTTTTCACAGATCCTGACATTGTTGCCTTGCGCGGAGCATAACTAGAGCTTCAGATATCGGATTTTTGTGATCTAGTTGTCCCTAGAAAGATAAGGAAGAGACCTACAATTTCAGGTTTCCCCAGAATTTTCAAATTAGGCCAAAATCATGGCTAATATTAGGTCAAGAGTTCTCTGGTGCGGATCAGTGCGCGGTCCATGATGTTCCTTCACTTAAATGAGCCTAACTTACTAATCTTAAGCCCAATTAAGGCATATGATACCTTGTTGGAAAGATTATTCAGAGGCCATTAATTTGGTCTAGTGTTAGGTCAAGATTACTAAGCATAAATACCAGTTTAAAGCCTCACAAGCTAGAGAGAGACGGAAATTAGACTACTTTTACAATCATTGTTTTAATGATAAGGAAGAGACCTACAATTTCAGGTTTCACAAGAATTGTCAAATTAGGCCAAAATCAAGGCTAAATTGGGTTCTTAGTTCTCTGTCGCGGACCAATGCACAGTCCATGATGTTCCTTCACTTAAATGGGCCTAACTTACTCATCTTAAGCCCAATTAAGGCATATGATACCTTGTTGGAAAGCATATTGAGAGGCCCATAATTTGGTCTAGGGTTAGGTTAGGATTAATAAGCAAAAATAGCAGTTTACAGCAGCAAAAGTCATAGGGAGACTGAAATTAGACAACTTTTACAACCATTGTTTTTGCTTTTATATTATTGGGCTTAATTGCTAAACATTGTTAATTTTCGGATTTTTCATTCATCCTGACCTTGTTGACTTGAGCAGAGGATAACTTGAGCTACAGATATCGGATTTTGGTGATCTTGCTATCCCTAGAAAGATAAGGAAGAGACCTACTATTTCATGTGTCACAAGAATTGTCAAATTAGGCCAAAATCAAGGCTAAAATGGGTCCCGAGTTCTCTGGCACGAATGAGTGCGCAGTCCATGATGTTCCTTCACTTAAATGGGGCTAACTTACTCATCTTAATCCCAATTAAGGCATATGATACCTTGTTGGAAAGCTTATTCAGAGGCCCTTAATTTGGTCTAGGGTTAGGTCAGCATTAATAAGCATAAATAGCAGTTTACAGCTGCACAAGCGGGAGAGAGACGAAAATTAGACAACTTTTAGAATCATTGTTTTTGCTTTTATATTATTGGGTGTAATTGGGCTTAATTGCTAAACATTGTAAATTTTCTGATTTTTCAATCATCATGACCTAGTTGCCTTGCGCAGAGCATAACTAGAGCTACAAATATCAGATTTTGGTGATCTAGTTGTCCCTAGAAAGATAAGGAAGAGACCTACAATTTCAGGCTTCACAAGAATTGTTAAATTAGGCAAAAATCAAGGCTAAATTGGGTCCCGAGTTCTCTGGTGCGGATAAGTGGGCAGTCCATGATCTTCCTTCACTTAAATGGGGCTAACATACTCATCATAAGCCCAATTAAGGCATATGATACCTTGTTGGAAAACTTATTCTGAGGCCCTTAATTTGGTCTAGGGTTTGGTCTGGATTAATAAGTTTAAATAGCCGTTTACAACCGCACAAGCCAGAGAGAGATGGAAATTCGATAACTTTTACAATAATTGTTTTTTCTTTGACATTATTGGGCTTAAATGGGCGTAATTGCTGAACATTGTTCATTTTCGGATTTTTCACAGATCCTGACCTTCTTGCCTTGTGCAGAGCATAACTAGAGCTGCAGATATCGGATTTTTGTGATCTTGTTGTCCCTAGAAAGATAAGGAAGAGACCTACAATCTAAGGTTTCACAAGAATTTTCAAATTAGGCCAAAATCGTAGCTAAATTGGTTCCCGTGTTCTTTGGTGCGGATCAGTGCGCTGTCCCTGATGATCCTTCACTTAAATGGGTCTAACTTACTCATCTTAAGCCTAATTAAGGCATATGATACCTTGTTGGAAAGCTTTTTCAGAGTTCCTTAATTTGGTCTAGGGTTAGGTCAGGATTAATAAGCTTAAATATCAGCTTACATCCGGACAAGCCAGAGAGAGACGGAAATTAAACAACTTTTACAATCATTGTTTTAATGATAAGGAAGAGACCTACAATCTCAGGTTTCGGAAGAATTGTTAAATTAGGCCAAAATCAAGGCTAAATTGGGTCCCGAGTTCTCTGGCGCGGATCAGTGCGTAGTCCATGAGGTTTCTTCACTTAAATGGGCCTAACTTACTCATCTTAAGCCCAATTAAGTTATATGATACCTTGTTGGAAAGCTTATTCAGAGGCCCTTAATTTGGTCTAGGGTTAGGTAACGATTAATAAGCATAAATAGCAGTTTACAGCCGCACAAGCCAGAGAGAGTCTGAAATTAGATAACTTTTAGAATCATTGTTTTTGCCTTTACATTATTGGGCTTAATTGGGCTTAATTGCTAAACATTGTTAATTTTCGGATTTTTCAATCATCCTGACCTTGTTACCTTGCGCAGAGCATAACTAAAGCTACAGATATCGGATTTTGGTGATCTTGTTGTCCCTAGAAAGATAAGGAAGAGACCTACAATCACAGGTTTCAGAAGAATTGTCAAATTAGGCGAAAATCAAGGCTTAGTTGGGTCCCGAGTTCTCTGTCGCGGATCAGAGTGCAATCCATGATGTTCCTTCACTTAAATGGTCCTAACTTACTCATCTTAAGCCCAATTAAGGCATATGATACCTTGTTGGAAAGCTTTTCAAGGACCCTTAATGTGGTTTAGGGTTAGGTCGTGATTAATAAGCATAAATAGCAGTATAAAGCCGCACAAGCCAGAGAGAGTCAGAAATTAGACAACTTTTACAATCATTGTTTTTGCCTTTACATTATTCGGCTTAATTGCTAAACATTGTTAATTTGCGGATTTTTCTATCATCCTGACCTTGTTGCGTTGCGTAGAGCATAACTAGAGCTACAAATATCGGATTTTGGTGATCTTGTTGTCCCTAGAAAGATAAGGAAGAGACCTACAATCTCAGGTTTTAGAAGAATTGTCAAATTAGGCCAAAATCAAGGCTTAGTTGGGTCCCGAGTTCTCTGTCGCGGATTAGTGTGCAATCCATGATGTTCCTTCACTTAAATGAGCCTAACTTACTCATCATAAGCCCAACTAAGGCATACGATACCTTGTTGTAAAGCTTATTCAAAGGCCCTTAATTTGGTCTAGGGTTACGTCAGGATTAATAAGCATAAAAAGCAGCTTACAGCCGCACAAGCCAGAGAGAGACAGAAATTAAACAACTTTTATAGTCATTGTTTTTCCTTTTACATTATTGGGCTAAATTTCTAAACATTGTTAATTTTGGGATTTTTCACTCTTCCTGACCTTGTTGCCTTGCACAGAGCATAACTGGAGCCACAGATATCGGATTTGGGTGACCTTGTTGTCCCTAGAAAGATAAGGAAGAGACCTACAATCTCTGGTTTCACAAGAATTGTAAAATTAGGCCAAAATCAAGGCTCAATTGGGTCCTGAGTTCTCTGGCGTGGATCAGGGCGCAGTCCACGATGGTCCTTCACTTAAATGGGCCTAACTTACTCATCTTAAGCCCAATTAAGGCATATGATACCTTGCTGGAAAGCTTATTCAGAGGCTCTTAATTTGATCTAGGGTTAGGTCAGGATGAATAAGCATAAATAGCAGTTTATAGCCACACAAGCCAGAGAGAGACGGAAATTAGACAACTTTTACAATCATCGTTTTTGCTTTTACATTATTGGGCTTAATTGCTAAACATTGTTAATTTTCGGATTTTTCATTGATCCTGAACTTGTTGCTTTACACAGAGCATAACTAGAGCTACAAAAATCGGATTTTGGTGATCTTGTTGTCCCTAGAAAGATAAGGAAGAGACCTACAATTTGAGGTTTCACTAGAATTGTCAAATTAGACCAAAATCAAGGCTAAATTGGGTCCCGAGTTCTCTGGGGTGGCTGAGTGTGCAATCCATGATGTTCCTTTACTTAAATGGGGCTAACTTACTCATCTTAAGCCCAATTAAGGCATATGATACCTTATAGGATTACTTATTCAGAGGCCTTTAATTTGGTCTAGGGTTTTGACTAGATTAATAAGCATAATTAGCAGTTTACAGCCGCACAAGCCAGAGAGAGACAGAAATTAGATAACTTTTACAATCATTATATTTGCTTTTACATTATTGGGTTTAATTGGGCTTAATTGCTGAACATTGTTCTTTTTCGGATTTTTCACAGATCCTGACCTTGTTGCCTTGCGCGGAGCATAACTAGAGCTTCAGATATCGGATTTTTGTGATCTTGTTGTCCCTAGAAAGATAAGGAAGAGACCTACAATTTCAGGTTTCCCCAGAATTTTCAAATTAGGCCAAAATCAAGGATAATATTAGGTCAGGAGTTCTCTGGTGCGGATCAGTGCGCAGTCCATGATGTTCCTTCACTTAAATGAGCCTAACTTACTAATCTTAAGTCCAATTAAGGCATATGATACCTTGTTGGAAAGATTATTCAGAGGCCATTAATTTGGTCTAGTGTTAGGTCAAGATTACTAAGCATAAATACCAGTTTAAAGCCTCACAAGCTAGAGAGACGGAAATTAGACTACTTTTACAATCATTGTTTTAATGATAAGGAAGAGACCTACAATTTCAGGTTTCACAAGAATTGTCAAATTAGCCCAAAATCAAGGCTAAATTGGGTTCTGAGTTCTCTGCCGCGGACCAGTGCACAGTCCACGATGTTCCTTCCCTTAAATGGGCCTAACTTACTAATCTTAAGCCCAATTATGGCATATGATACCTTGTTGGAAAGCATATTGAAAGGCCCTTAATTTGGTCAAGGGTTAGGTTAGGATTAATAAGCATAAATAGCAGTTTACAGCCGCAAAGTCAGAGGGAGACTTAAATTAGACAACTTTTACAACCATTGTTTTTGCTTTTATATTATTGGGCTTAATTGCTAAACATTGTTAATTTTCGGATTTTTCAATCATCCTGACCTTGTTGCCTTGAGCAGAGGATAACTTGAGCTACAGATATCGGATTTTGGTGATCTTGCTGTCCCTAGAAATATAAGGAAGAGACCTACAATTTCATGTTTCACAAGAATTGTCAAATTAGGCCAAAATCAAGGATAAAATGGGTCCCGAGTTCTCTGGCACGGATGAGTGCGCAGTCCATGATGTTCCTTCACTTAAAAGGGGCTAACTTACTCATCTTAATCCCAATTAAGGCATATGATACCTTGTTGGAAAGCTTATTCAGAAGCCCTTAATTTGGTCTAGGGTTAGGTCAGAATTAATAAGCATAAATAGCAGTTTACAGCCGCACAAGCGGGAGAGAGACGAAAATTAGACAACTTTTAGAATCATTGTTTTTGCTTTTATATTATTGGGTGTAATTGGGCTTAATTGCTAAACATTGTAAATTTTCTGATTTTTCAATCATCATGACCTAGTTGCCTTGCGCAGAGCATAACTAGAGCTACAAATATTGGATTTTGGTGAAATAGTTGTCCCTAGAAAGATAAGGAAGAGACCTACAATTTCAGGCTTCACAAGAATTGTTAAATTAGGCAAAAATCAAGGCTAAATTGGGTCCCGAGTTCTCTGGTGCGGATGAGTGGGCAGTCCATGATCTTCCTTCACTTAAATGGGGCTAACATACTCATCATAAGCCCAATTAAGGCATATGATACCTTGTTGGAAATCTTATTCTGAGGCCCTTAATTTGGTCTAGGGTTTAGTCTGGATTAATAAGTTTAAATAGCCGTTTACAGCCGCACAAGCCAGAGAGAGATGGAAATTAGATAACTTTTACAATAATTGTTTTTGCTTTGACATTATTGGGCTTAAATGGGCTTAATTGCTGAACAGTGTTCATTTTCGGATTTTTCACAGATCCTGACCTTCTTGCCTTGTGCAGAGCATAACTAGAGCTACAGATATCGGATTTTTGTGATCTTGTTGTCCCTAGAAAGATAAGGAAGAGACCTACAATATAAGGTTTCACAAGAATTGCAAATTAGGACAAAATCATACCTAAATTGGGTCCCGTGTTCTTTGGTGCGGATCAGTGCGCTGTCCATGATGATCCTTCACTTAAATGGGTCTAACTTACTCATCTTAAGCCCAATTAAGGCATATGATACCTTGTTGGAAAGCTTTTTCAGAGTTCCTTAATTTGGTCTAGGGTTAGGTCAGGATTAATAAGCTTTAATATCATCTTACAGCCGGACAAGCCAGAGAGAGACGGAAATTAAACAACTTTTACAATCATTGTTTTAATGATAAGGAAGAGACCTACAATCTCAGGTTTCGAAAGAATTGTCAAATTAGGCCAAAATCAAGGCTAAATTGGGTCCCGAGTTCTCTGGCGCGGAGCAGTGCGCAGTCCATAAGGTTTCTTCACTTAAATGGGCCTAACTTACTCATCTCAAGCCCAATTAAGTTATATGATACCTTGTTGGAAAGCTTATTCAGAGGCCCTTAATTTGGTCTAGGGTTAGGTAACGATTAATAAGCATAAATAGCAGTTTACAGCCACACAAGCCAGAGAGAGTCGGAAATTAGATAACTTTTAGAATCATTGTTTTTGCCTTTACATTATTGGGCTTAATTGGGCTTAATTGCTAAACATTGTTAATTTTCGGATTTTTCAATCATCCTGACCTTGTTGCCTTACGCAGAGCATAACTAGAGCTATAGATATCGGATTTTGGTGATCTTGTTGTCCCTAGAAAGATAAGGAAGAGACCTACAATCACAGGTTTCAGAAGAATTGTCAAATTAGGCGAAAATCAAGGCTTAGTTGGGTCCTGAGTTCTTTGTCGCGGATTAGTGTGCAATCCATGATGTTCCTTCACTTAAATGGGCCTAACTTACTCATCTTAAGCCCAATTAAGCCATATGATACCTTGTTGGAAAGCTTATTCAGGGACCCTTAATTTGGTTTAGGGTTAGGTCATGATTAATAAGCATAAATAGCAGTATAAAGACGCACAAGATAGAGAGAGTCAGAAATTAGACAACTTTTACAATCATTGTTTTTGCCTTTACAATATTCGGCTTAATTGCTAAACATTGTTAATTTTCGGATTTTTCAATTATCCTAACCTTGTTGCCTTACGCAGAGCATAACTAGAGCTACAGATATCGGATTTTGGTGATCTTGTTATCCGTATAAAGATAAGGAAGAGACCTACAATCACAGGTTTTAGAAGAATTGTCAAATTAGGCCAAAATCAAGGCTTAGTTGGGTCCCGAGTTCTCTGTCGCGGATTAGTGTGCAATCCATGATGTTCCTTCACTTAAATGAGCCTAACTTGCTCATCATAAGCCCAATTAAGGCATATGATACCTTGTTGGAAAGCTTATTCAGAGGCCCTTAATTTGGTCTAGTGTTACGTCAGGATTAATAAGCATAAAAAGCAGCTTACAGCCGCACAAGCCAGATAGAGACAGAAATTAAACAACTTTTACAATCATTGTTTTTCCTTTTACATTATTGGGCTAAATTTCTAAACATTGTTAATTTCGGGATTTTTCACTCATCCTGACCATGTTGCCTTGCACAGAGCATAACTGGAGCCACAAATATCGGATTTTGGTGACCTTGATGTCCCTAAAAAGATAAGGAAGAGACCTACAATCTCATGTTTCACAAGAATTGTCAAATTAGGCCAAAATCAAGGCTAAATTGGGTCCCGAGTTCTCTGGCGCGGATGAGTGCGCAGTCCATGATGTTCCTTCACTTAAATGGGCCTAACTTACTCATCTTAAGCCCAATTAAGGCATATGATACCTTGTTGGAAAACTTTTTCAGAGGTCCTTAATTTGGTCTAGGTTTTCGTCAGGATTAATAAGCATAAATAGCAGTTTACAGCCGCACAAGCTAGAGAGACACGGAAATTAGACAACTTTTACAATCATTATTTTTGCTTTTACATTATTGGGCTTAATTGTGCTTAATTGCTAAACATTGTTAATTTTCAGATTTTTCACTCATCCTGACCTTGTTACCTTTCGCAGAGCATAACTAGAGCTACAAAAATCGAATTTTTGTGATCTTGCTGTCCCTAGAAAGATAAGGAAGAGACCTACAATTTCAGGTGTCACAAGAATTGTCATATTAGGCCAAAATCAATGCTAAATTGGGTCCCGAGTTCACTGGCGCGGATCAGTACGCAGTCCATGATGTTCCTTCACTTAAATGGGCCTAACTTACTCATCTTAAGCCCAATTAAGTCATATGATACCTTGTTGGAAAGCTTATTCAGAGGCCCTTAATTTGGTATAGGGTTAAATCTCGATTAATAATCAAAAATAGCAGTTTACAGCCATACAAGTCAGAGAGAGATGAAAATTAGACAACTTTTATAATCTTTGTGTTTGCTTTTACATTATTGGGCTTAGTTGCTAAACATTGTTAATTTTCGGATTTTTCACTCGTCCTGACCTTGTTGCCTTGCGCAGAGCATAACTTAAGCTACAGATATCGGATTTTGGTGACCTTGTTGTCCCTAGAAAGAAAAGGAGGAGACCTACGATTTCAGGTTTCACAAGAATTGTCAAATTAGGCCAAAATCAAGGCTAAATTGGGTCCTGAGTTCTCTGCTGCATATCAGTGCGCAGTCCATGATGTTCCTTCACTTAAATGGGTCTAACTTAATCATCATAAGCCCAATTAAGGCATATAATACCTTGTTGGAAAGCTTATCTACAGGACCTTAATTTGGTATAGGGTTAGGTCAGGATTAATAAGCATAAATAACAGTTTACAGTCGCACAAGCCAGAGAGAGACAAAAATAAGACTACTTTTACAATCATTATTTTTGCTTTTACATTATTGGGATTAATTGCTAAACATTGTTAATTTTCAGATTTTTCACTCATCCTGAACTTGTTACCTTGCGCAGAGCATAACTAGAGCTACTAAAATCGGATTTTGGTGATCGTGTTGTCCCTAGAAAGATAAGGAAGAGACCTACAATCTCAGGTTTAACAAGAATTGTTAAATTAGCCGAAAATCAAGGCTAAATTGGGTCCCGAGTACTCTGGCGTGGATCAGTGCGCAGTCTATGATATTCCTTCACTTAAATGGGCCTAACTTACTCATCTTATGCCCATTTAAGGCATATGATACCTTGTTGGAAAACTTATTCAGAGGTACTTAATTTGGTCTAAGGATTGGTCAGGATCAATAAACAAAAATAGCAGTTTACAGCTGCACAAGCTAGAGAGAGACGAAAATTAGACAACTTTTACAATAATTGTTTTAATGATAAGGAAGAGACCTACAATTTCAGGTTTCACAAGAATACTCAAATTATGCCAAAATCATAGCTAAATTGGGTCCCGAGTTCTCTGTCGCGGATCAGTGTGCAGTCCCTGATGTTCCTTCACTTAAATGGGCTTACCTTACTCATCTTAAGCCCAATTAAGGCATACGATACCTTGTTGGAAAGCTTATTCCGAGGCCCTTAATTTGGTCTAGGGTTCGGTCAGGATTAATAAGCCTAAATAGCTGTTTACAACCGCACATGCCAGAGAGAGTCGGAAATTAGACAACTTTTACAATCATTGTTTTTGCCTTTACATTATTGGGCTTAATTGCTAAACATTGTTAATTTTCGGATTTTTCACTCATCCTGACCTTGTTGCCTTGCGCAGAGCAAAACTGGAGCTACAGAAATCGGATTTTGGTGACCTTGTTGTCCCTAGAAAGATAAGGAAGAGACCTACAATCTCAGGTGATACAAGAATTGTCAAATTTGGTCAAAACCAAGGCTAAATTGTGTCCAGAGTTCTCTGGCCCAGATCAGTGTGCAGTCCATGATGTTCCTTCACTTAAATGGGCATAACTTACTCGTCTTAAGCGCAATTAAGGCATATGATACCATGTTGGAAAGCTTATTCAAAGGCCCTTAATTTGGTCTAGGGTTAGGTCAGGATTAATAAGCATAAATAGCAGTTTATAGCCGCACAAGCTAGAGAGAATCGGAAATTAGACAACTTTTACAATCATTGTTTTTCGTTTTACATTGAAGGGTTGGATTTTTCACTCATCCTGACCTTGGTGCCTTGCGCAGAGCATAACTAGAGCTATAGATATTGGATTTTGGTGATCTTGATGTCCCTAGAAAGATAACAGAGAGACTTAAAATCACAGGTTTCACAAGAATTGTCAAATTAAGCCAAAATCAAGGCTAAATTGGGTCCCGAGTTCTCTGGCGCGGATCAGTGCGCAGTCCATGATGTTCCTTCACTTAAATGAGCCTAACTAACTCATCTTAAGCCCAATTAAGGCCTATGATACCTTGTTAGAAAACTTATTCGGAGGCCCTGAATTTGGTTTAATGTTAGGTCGTGATTAATAAGCATAAATAGCTGTTTACAGCCGCACAAGCCAGAGGGAGACAAAAATTAAACAACTTTTACAATCATTGTTTTTGCTTTTACATTATTGGGCTTAATTGTTAAAAATTGTTAATTTACGGATTTTTAACTCATCTTGACCTTGTTACCTTGCGCAGAGCATAACTAGAGCTACATATATCGGCTTTTGGTGATCTTGTTGTCCCTAGAAAGATAAGGAAGAGACCTACAATTTCATGTTTCACTAGAATTGTCATATTAGGCCAAAATCAGGGCTAAATTGGGTCCCGAGTTCTTTGTCGTGGATCAGTGCGCGGTCCATGATGTTCCTTCACTTAAATAGGCCTAACTTACTCATCTAAGCCCAATTAAGTCATATGATACCATGTTGGAAAACTTATTCTGAGGCCCTTAATTCGGTCTAGGATTAGGTCAGGATTGACAAGCATGAATAGCAGTTTACAGCCGCACAAGCCAGTGGGAGACGAAAATTAGACAACTTTTACAATCATTGTTTTTGCTTTTACATTATTGGGCTCAGTTGGGCTTAATTGCTAAACATTGTCAATTTTTGGATTTTTCACTCATCCTGACCTTGTTGCCTTGCGCAGAGAGTAACTGGAGCTACAAAAATCGGATTTTGGTGATCTTGTTGTCCCTTGAAAGATAAGGAAGAGGCCTACAATCTCAGGTGTCAAAAAAATTGCCAAATATGGGCAAAATCAAGGCTAAAATGGGTCCCGAGTTCTCTGGCACGGATCAGTGCGTAGTCCATGATGTTCCATCACTTAAATGGGGCTCACTTACTCATCTTAAGCCCAATTAAGGCTTATGATACCTTGTTGGAAAGCTTATTCAGAGGCCTTAAATTGGTCTAGGGGTCAGGTTAAGATTAATAAGGATAAATAGCAGTTTACTGCCGCCCAAGGCAGAGAGAGACGGAAATTAGATAACTTTTACAATCGTTGTTTTTGCTTTTACATTATTGGTTTTAATTGCTAAACATTGTTAATTTCCGTATTTTTCACTCATCCTGACCTTGTTACCTTGCGCAGAGCATAACTAGAGCTACAGATATCGGATTTTTGTGATCTTACTGTCCCAAGAAAGATAAGGAAGAGACCTACAATTTCAGGTTTTGCAAGAATTGTCATATTAGGCCAAAATCAAGGCTAAATTGGGTCCCGAGTTCTCTGTCGTAGATCAGTGTGCAGTCCATGATGTTCCTTCACTTTAATGGTCCTAACTTACTCATCTTAAACCCAATTAAGTCATATGATACCTTGTTGGAAAGCTTATTCAGAGGCCCTTAATTTGGTATAGGGTTAAATCTCGATTAATAATCATAAATAGCAGTTTACAGCCATACAAGTCAGAGAGAGACGAAAATTAGACAACTTTTATAATCTTTGTGTTTGCTTTTACATTATTGGGCTTAGTTGCTAAACATTGTTAATTTTCGGATTTTTCACTCGTCCTGACCTTGTTGCCTTGCGCAGAGCATAACTTAAGCTACAGATATCGGATTTTGGTGACCTTGTTGTCCCTAGAAAGAAAAGGAAGAGACCTACGATTTCAGGTTTCACAAGAATTGTCAAATTAGGCCAAAATCGAGGCTAAATTGGGTCCTGAGTTCTCTGCTGCATATCAGTGCGCAGTCCATGATGTTCCTTCACTTAAATGGGTCTAACTTAATCATCATAAGCCCAATTAAGGCATATAATACCTTGTTGGAAAGCTTATCTACAGGACCTTAATTTGGTCTAGGGTTAGGTCAGGATTAATAAGCATAAATAGCAGTTTACAGTCGCACAAGCCAGAGAGAGACAAAAATAAGACTACTTTTACAATCATTATTTTTGCTTTTACATTATTGGGATTAATTGCTAAACATTGTTAATTTTCAGATTTTTCACTCATCCTGAACTTGTTACCTTGCGCAGAGCATAACTAGAGCTACTAAAATCGAATTTTGGTGATCGTGTTGTCCCTAGAAAGATAAGGAAGAGACCTACAATCTCAGGTTTAACAAGAATTGTTAAATTAGGCGAAAATCAAGGCTAAATTGGGTCCCGAGTTCTCTGGCGTGGATCAGTGCGCAGTCCATGATGTTCCTTCACTTAAATGGGCCTAACTTACTCATCTTATGCCCATTTAAGGCATATGATACCTTGTTGGAAAACTTATTCAGAGGTACTTAATTTGGTCTAAGGATTGGTCAGGATCAATAAACAAAAATAGCAGTTTACAGCTGCACAAGCTAGAGAGAGACGAAAATTAGACAACTTTTACAATAATTGTTTTAATGATTAGGAAGAGACCTACAATTTCAGGTTTCACAAGAATACTCAAATTATGCCAAAATCATAGCTAAATTGGGTCACGAGTTCTCTGTCGCGGATCAGTGTGCAGTCCCTGATGTTCCTTCACTTAAATGGGCTTACCTTACTCATCTTAAGCCCAATTAAGGCATACGATACCTTGTTGGAAAGCTTATTCTGAGGCCCTTAATTTGGTCTAGGGTTCGGTCATGATTAATAAGCCTAAATAGCAGTTTACAACCGCACATGCCAGAGAGAGTCGAAAATTAGACAACTTTTACAATCATTGTTTTTGCCTTTACATTATTGGACTTAATTGCTAAACATTGTTAATTTTCGGATTTTTCACTCATCCTGACCTTGTTGCCTTGTGCAGAGAGTAACTGGAGCTACAAAAATCGGATTTTGGTGATCTTGTTGTCCCTTGAAAGATAAGGAAGAGACCTACAATCTCAGGTGTCAAAAAAATTGCCAAATATGGGCAAAATCAAGGCTAAAATGGGTCCCGAGTTCTCTGGAACGGATCAGTGCGTAGTCCATGATGTTCCATCACTTAAATGGGGCTCACTTACTCATCTTAAGCCCAATTAAGGCTTATGATACCTTGTTGGAAAGCTTATTCAGAGGCCTTAAATTGGTCTAGGGGTCAGGTTACGATTAATAAGGATAAATAGCAGTTTACTGCCGCCCAAGGCAGAGAAAGACGGAAATTAGATAACTTTTACAATCGTTGTTTTTGCTTTTACATTATTGGTTTTAATTGCTAACCATTGTTAATTTCCGTATTTTTCACTCATCCTGACCTTGTTACCTTGCGCAGAGCATAACTAGAGCTACAGATATCGGATTTTTGTGATCTTGCTGTCCCTAGAAAGATAAGGAAGAGACCTACAATTTCAGGTTTCGCAAGAATTGTCATATTAGGCCAAAATCAAGGCTAAATTGGGTCCCGAGTTCTCTGGCGTGGATCAGTGTGCAGTCCATGATGTTCCTTCACTTAAATGGTCCTAACTTACTCATCTTAAGCCCAATTAAGTCATATGACACCTTGTTGGAACGCTTATTCAGAGGCCTTTAATTTGGTTTAGGGTTAGATCTCGGTTAATAAGCATAAATAGCAGTTTATAGCTGCACAAGTCAGAGAGAGATGGAAATTAGATAACTTTTACAATCATCGTTTTTGCTTTTACATTATTAGGCTTAGTTGTTAAACATTGTTAATTTTCAGATTTTTCACTCATCCTGACCTTGTTGCCTTGCGCAGAACATAACTTGAGCTACAGATATCGGATTTTGGTGATCTTGCTGTCCCTAGAAAGAAAAGGAAGAGACCTACGATTTCAGGTTTCACAAGAATTGCCAAATTAGGCCAAAATCGAGGCTAAATTGGGTCCTGAGTTCTCTGGTACGGATCAGTGCGCTGTCCATGATGTTCCTTCACTTAAATGGGTCTAACTTACTCATCTTAAGCCCAATTAAGGCATATGATACCTTGTTGGAAAGCTTATCCAGAGGCCCTTAATTTGGTCTAGGGTTAGGTCAGGATTAGTAAGCATAAATAACAGCTTACAGGCCCACAAGCCAGAGAGAGAGGAAAATTAGACAACTTGTACAATCATTGTTTTTGCTTTTACATTATTGAGCTTAATTGGGCATAATTGCTAAACATTGTTAATTTTCAGATTTTTCACTCATCCGGACCTTGTTACCTTGCGCAGAGCATAGCTAGAGCTACAAAAATCGGATTTTGGTGATCTTGCTATCCCTAGAAAGATAATGAAGAGACCTACAGTCTCAGGTTTTACAAGAATTGACAAATTAGGCGAAAATCAAGGCTAAATTGGGTCCCGAGTTCTCTGGCGCGGATCAGTGCGATGTCCATGATGTTCCTTCACTTAAATGGGCCTAACTTACTCATCTTAAGCTCAATTAAGGCATATGATACCTTGTTGGAAAGCTTTTTTAGAGGCCCTTATTTTGGTTTAGGGTTAGGTCAGGATTAATAAGCATAAATAGCAGTTTACAGCCGGACAAGCCAGAGAGAGACGGAAACCAGACAACTTTTACAATCATTGTTTTTGCTTTTACATTATAGGGCATAATAGCTAAACATTGTTAATTTTCGGATTTTTCACTCATCCTGAACTTGTTTCCTTGCGGAGAGCATAACTCAAGCGACAGATATCGGATTTCTGTGATCTTGCTGTCCCTTTAAAGATAAGGAAGAGACCTATAATTTCAGGTTTCACAAGAATTGTCAAATTAGGCAAAAATCAAGACTAAATTGGATCCCGAGTTCTCTGGCGCGGATCAGTGCACAGTCCATGATGTTTCTTCACTTAAATGGGGCAAAGATACTCATCTTAAGCCCAATTAAGGCATATGATACCTTGTTGAAAATCTTATTCAGAGGCCCTTAATTTGTTCTAGGGTTTGGTCTGGATTAACAAGCATAAATAGCAGTTTATAGCCGCACAAGCAAGAGAGAGGCGGAAATTAGACAACTTTTACAATCTTTGATTTTGCTTTTACATTATTTGGCTTATTTGCTAAACATTGTTAATTTTCGGATTTTTCACAGATCCTGACCTTGTTGCCTTGCGCAGAGCATAACTAGAGCTACAGATATCGAATTTTTGTGATCTTGCTGTCCCTAAAAAGCTAAGGAAGAGACCTACAATTTGAGGTTTCACAAGAGTTGTCAAATTAGGTAAAAATCAAGGCTAAATTGGGTCCCAAGTTCTTTGGCGCGGATGAGTGCACAGTCCATGATGTTCCTTCACTTAAATGGGCCTAACTTACTCATATTAAGCCCAATTAAGGCATATGATACCTTGTTGGAAAGCTTATTCAGAGGCCCTTAATTCGGTCTAGGATTAGGTCAGGATTGACAAGCATGAATAGCAGTTTACAGCCGCACAAGCCAGTGGGAGATGAAAATTAGACAACTTTTACAATCATTGTTTTTGCTTTTACATTATTGGGCTCAGTTGGGCTTAATTGCCAAACATTGTCAATTTTTGGATTTTTCACTCATCCTGACCTTGTTGCCTTGCGCAGAGAGTAACTGGAGCTACAAAAATCGGATTTTGGTGATCTTGTTGTCCCTTGAAAGATAAGGAAGAGACCTACAATCTCAGGTGTCACAAAAATTGCCAAATATGGGCAAAATCAAGGCTAAAATGGGTCCCGAGTTCTCTGGCACGGATCAGTGCGTAGTCCATGATGTTCCATCACTTAAATGCGGCTCACTTACTCATCTTAAGCCCAATTAAGGCTTATGATACCTTGTTGGAAAGCTTATTCAGAGGCCTTAAATTGGTCTAGGGGTCAGGTTACGATTAATAAGGATAAATAGCAGTTTACTGCCGCCCAAGGCAGAGAGAGACGGAAATTAGATAACTTTTACAATCGTTGTTTTTGCTTTTACATTATTGGTTTTAATTGCTAAACATTGTTAATTTCCGTATTTTTCACTCATCCCGACCTTGTTACCTTGCGCAGAGCATAACTAGAGCTACAGATATCGGATTTTTGTGATCTTGCTGTCCCTAGAAAGATAAGGAAGAGACCTACAATTTCAGGTTTCGCAAGAATTGTCATATTAGGCCAAAATCAAGGCTAAATTGGGTCCCGAGTTCTCTGGCGTGGATCAGTGTGCAGTCCATGATGTTTCTTCACTTAAATGGTCCTAACTTACTCATCTTAAGCCCAATTAAGTCATATGACACCTTGTTGGAACGCTTATTCAGAGGCCTTTAATTTGGTTTAGGGTTAGATCTCGGTTAATAAGCATAAATAGCAGTTTATAGCTGCACAAGTCAGAGAGAGATGGAAATTAGATAACTTTTACAATCATCGTTTTTGCTTTTACATTATTAGGCTTAGTTGTTAAACATTGTTAATTTTCAGATTTTTCACTCATCCTGACCTTGTTGCCTTGCGCAGAACATAACTTGAGCTACAGATATCGGATTTTGGTGATCTTGCTGTCCCTAGAAAGAAAAGGAAGAGACCTACGATTTCAGGTTTCACAAGAATTGCCAAATTAGGCCAAAATCGAGGCTAAATTGGGTCCTGAGTTCTCTGGTACGGATCAGTGCGCTGTCCATGATGTTCCTTCACTTAAATGGGTCTAACTTACTCATCTTAAGCCCAATTAAGGCATATGATACCTTGTTGGAAAGCTTATCCAGAGGCCCTTAATTTGGTCTAGGGTTAGGTCAGGATTAGTAAGCATAAATAACAGCTTACAGGCCCACAAGCCAGAGAGAGAGGAAAATTAGACAACTTGTACAATCATTGTTTTTGCTTTTACATTATTGAGCTTAATTGGGCATAATTGCTAAACATTGTTAATTTTCAGATTTTTCACTCATCCGGACCTTGTTACCTTGCGCAGAGCATAGCTAGAGCTACAAAAATCGGATTTTGGTGATCTTGCTATCCCTAGAAAGATAATGAAGAGACCTACAGTCTCAGGTTTTACAAGAATTGACAAATTAGGCGAAAATCAAGGCTAAATTGGGTCCCGAGTTCTCTGGCGCGGATCAGTGCGATGTCCATGATGTTCCTTCACTTAAATGGTCCTAACTTACTCATCTTAAGCTCAATTAAGGCATATGATACCTTGTTGGAAAGCTTTTTTAGAGGCCCTTATTTTGGTTTAGGGTTAGGTCAGGATTAATAAGCATAAATAGCAGTTTACAGCCGGACAAGCCAGAGAGAGACGGAAACCAGACAACTTTTACAATCATTGTTTTTGCTTTTACATTATAGGGCATAATAGCTAAACATTGTTAATTTTCGGATTTTTCACTCATCCTGAACTTGTTTCCTTGCGGAGAGCATAACTCGAGCGACAGATATCGGATTTCTGTGATCTTGCTGTCCCTTTAAAGATAAGGAAGAGACCTATAATTTCGGGTTTCACAAGAATTGTCAAATTAGGCAAAAATCAAGACTAAATTGGATCCCGAGTTCTCTGGCGCGGATCAGTGCACAGTCCATGATGTTTCTTCACTTAAATGGGGCAAACATACTCATCTTAAGCCCAATTAAGGCATATGATACCTTGTTGAAAATCTTATTCAGAGGCCCTTAATTTGTTCTAGGGTTTGGTCTGGATTAACAAGCATAAATAGCAGTTTATAGCCGCACAAGCAAGAGAGAGGCGGAAATTAGACAACTTTTACAATCTTTGATTTTACTTTTACATTATTTGGCTTATTTGCTAAACATTGTTAATTTTCGGATTTTTCACAGATCCTGACCTTGTTGCCTTGCGCAGAGCATAACTAGAGCTACAGATATCGAATTTTTGTGATCTTGCTGTCCCTAAAAAGCTAAGGAAGAGACCTACAATTTGAGGTTTCACAAGAGTTGTCAAATTAGGTAAAAATCAAGGCTAAATTGGGTCCCAAGTTCTTTGGCGCGGATGAGTGCACAGTCCATGATGTTCCTTCACTTAAATGGGCCTAACTTACTCATATTAAGCCCAATTAAGGCATATGATACCTTGTTGGAAAGCTTATTCAGAGGCCCTTAATTCGGTCTAGGATTAGGTCAGGATTGACAAGCATGAATAGCAGTTTACAGCCGCACAAGCCAGTGGGAGACGAAAATTAGACAACTTTTACAATCATTGTTTTTGCTTTTACATTATTGGGCTCAGTTGGGCTTAATTGCCAAACATTGTCAATTTTTGGATTTTTCACTCATCCTGACCTTGTTGCCTTGCGCAGAGAGTAACTGGAGCTACAAAAATCGGATTTTGGTGATCTTGTTGTCCCTTGAAAGATAAGGAAGAGACCTACAATCTCAGGTGTCACAAAAATTGCCAAATATGGGCAAAATCAAGGCTAAAATGGGTCCCGAGTTCTCTGGCACGGATCAGTGCGTAGTCCATGATGTTCCATCACTTAAATGCGGCTCACTTACTCATCTTAAGCCCAATTAAGGCTTATGATACCTTGTTGGAAAGCTTATTCAGAGGCCTTAAATTGGTCTAGGGGTCAGGTTACGATTAATAAGGATAAATAGCAGTTTACTGCCGCCCAAGGCAGAGAGAGACGGAAATTAGATAACTTTTACAATCGTTGTTTTTGCTTTTACATTATTGGTTTTAATTGCTAAACATTGTTAATTTCCGTATTTTTCACTCATCCTGACCTTGTTACCTTGCGCAGAGCATAACTAGAGCTACAGATATCGGATTTTTGTGATCTTGCTGTCCCTAGAAAGATAAGGAAGAGACCTACAATTTCAGGTTTCGCAAGAATTGTCATATTAGGCCAAAATCAAGGCTAAATTGGGTGCCGAGTTCTCTGGCGTGGATCAGTGCGCAGTCCATGATGTTCCTTCACTTAAATGGTCCTAACTTACTCATCTTAAGCCCAATTAAGTCATATGACACCATGTTGGAACGCTTATTCAGAGGCCCTTAATTTGGTTTAGGGTTAGATCTCGGTTAATAAGTATAAATAGCAGTTTATAGCTGCACAAGTCAGAGAGAGATGGAAATTAGATAACTTTTACAATCATCTTATTTGCTTTTACATTATTGGGCTTAGTTGTTAAACATTGTTAATTTTCGGATTTTTCACTCATCCTGACCTTGTTGCCTTGCGCAGAACATAACCTGAGCTACAGATATCGGATTTTGGTGATCTTGCTGTCCCTAGAAAGAAAAGGAAGAGACCTACGATTTCAGGTTTCACAAGAATTGCCAAATTAGGCCAAAATCGAGGCTAAATTGGGTCCTGAGTTCTCTGGTACGGATCAGTGCGCAGTCCATGATGTTCCTTCAATTAAATGGGTCTAACTTACTCATCTTAAGCCCAATTAAGGCATATGATACCTTGTTGGAAAGCTTATCCAGAGGCCCTTAATTTGGTCTAGGGTTAGGTCAGGATTAATAAGCATAAATAACAGTTTACAGTCGCACAAGCCAGAGAGAGAGGAAAATTAGACAACTTGTACAATCATTGTTTTTGCTTTTACATTATTGAGCTTAATTGGGCTTAATTGCTAAACATTGTTAATTTTCAGATTTTTCACTCATCCGGACCTTGTTACCATGCGCAGAGCATAGCAGAGCTACAAAAATCGAATTTTCGTGATCTTGCTGTCCCTAGAAATATAAGGAAGAGACCTACAGTCTCAGGTTTCACAAGAATTGACAAATTAGGCGAAAATCAAGGCTAAATTGGGTCCCGAGTTCTCTGGCGCGGATTAGTGCGCGGTCCATGATGTTCCTTCACTTAAATGTGCCTAACTTACTCATCTTAAGCCCAATTAAGGCATATGATACCTCGTTGGAAAACTTATTCAGAGGTCCTTAATCTGGTCTTGGGTTTGGTCAGGATCAATAAGCATAAATAGCAGTTTACACCCACACAAGTTTGAGAGAGACGAAAATTAGAAGACTTTTAAAATCATTGTTTTTGCTTTAACATTATTGGGCTTAGTTTCTAAACATTGTTAATTTTCGGATTTTTCACTCATCCTGACCATGTTGCCTTGCGCAGAGCATAACTTGAGCTGCAGATATCGGATTTTGGTGATCTTGATGTCCCTAGAAAGAAAAGGAAGAGACCTCCCATTTCAAGTTTCACAAGAATTGTAAAATTAGGCCAAAATCAAGGCTAAATTGGGTACTGAGTTCTCTGGTGCGAAACAATGCACAGTCCATGATGTTCCTTCACTTATATGGGTCTAACTTACTCATCTTAAGCCCAATTAAGGCATATGATACCTTGTTGGAAAGCTTATCCAGATGCCCTTAATTTGTTCAAGGGTTAGGTCAGGATTGATAAACATAAATAGCAGTTTACAGTGGCACAAGCCAGAGAGAGAATAAAATTAGACAACTTTTACAATCGTTGTTTTTGCTTTTACATTATTGGGCTTAATTGCTAAACATTGTTTATTTTCGGATTTTTCACTAATCTTAACCTTGTTGCCTTGCGCAGAGCATAACTAGAGCTACAGATATCGGATTTAGGAGATCTTGCTGTCCCTAGAAAGAAAAGGAAGCGACATACCATTTCAGGTTTCACAAGAATTGTAAAATTAGGCCAAAATCAAGGCTAAATTGGGTCCCGACTTCTCTGGTACGAAACAGTGCGCAGTCTATGATGTTCCTTCACTTAAATTGGTCTAACTTACTCATCTTAAGCCCAATTAAGGCATATGATACATTGTTGAAAATCTTATTCAGAGGCCCTTATTTTGGTCTAGGGTTTGGTCTGGATTAATAGGGATAAATAACAGTTTACAGCCGCACAAGCCAGCGAGAGACGGAAATTAGACAACTTTTACAATCATTGTTTTTGCTTTTACATTATTGGGCTTATTTGCTAAACATTGTTAATTTTCAGATTTTTCACAGATCCTGACCTTGTTGCCTTGTGCAGAGCATAACTAGAGCTACAGATATCGAATTTTTTGATCTTGCTGTCCCTAGAAAGCTAAGGAAGAGACCTACAATTTAAGGTTTCTCAAGAATTTTCAAATTAGGCCAATATCAAGACTAAATTGGGTTCCGAGTTCTCTGGCGCAGATCAGTGTGCTGTCCATGATGATCCTTCACTTAAATGGGCCTAACTTACTCATCGTAAGACAAAATAAGGCATATGATACCTTGTTGGAAAGTTTATTCAGAGGCCCTTAATTTGGTCTAGGGTTACGTAAGGATTAAAAAGGATAAATAGCATTTTACAGCCGCACAAGCCAGAGAGACGGAAATTAGACAACTTTTACAATCATTGGTTTTGCTTTTACATTAATTGGCTTTAATGCTAAACATTGTTAATTTTCGGATTTTTCACTCATCCTGCCCTAGTTGCCTTACGCAGAGCATAACTTGAGCTACAGAAATCGGATTTTGGTGATCTTGCTATCCCTAGAAAGAGAAGGAAGAGACCTACAATCTCAGGTTTCACAAGAATTGTCAAATTAGGCCAAAATCAAGGCCAAAATTAAGGCATATGATACCTTGTTGGATGGCTTATTCAGAGGCCCTTAATTTGCTCTTGGGTTTGGTCAGGATTGATAAGCATATATAGCAGTTTACAGCCGCACAACCCAGAGAGACGGAAATTACAAAACTTTTACAATCATTGTTTTTGCTTTTACATTATTGGGCTTAACTGGGCTTAATTGCTAAATAGTGTTAATTTTTGGATTCTTCACCAATCCTGACCTTGTTGCCTTGCGCAGAGCATAACTAGAGCTACAGATATCGGATTTTAGTGACCTTGCTGTCCCTAGAAAGATAAGGAAGAGACCTACAATTTCAGATTTCACAAGAATTGTCATATTAGACCAAAATCAAGGCTCAATTGGGTCCCGAGTTCTCTGGCACGGATGAGTACTCAGTCCATGATGTTCCTTCCCTTAAATGGGGCTAACTTCCTCATCTAAAGCCCAATTAAGGAATATGATACCTTGTTGGAAAACTTATTCAGAGGCCCTTAATTTGGTCTAGGGTTTGGTCTGGGTTAATAACCATAAATAGCAGTTTATAGCGGCAAAAGACAGAGAGAGACGGAAATTAGACAACTTTTACAATCATTGTTTTTGTTTTACAATATTGGGCTTAATTGGGCTTAATTGCTAAACATTGTTAATTTTCGGATTTTTCACAGATCATGATCTTGTTGCCTTGCGCAGAGCATAACTAGAGCTACAGATATCAGATTTTTGTGATCTTGCTGTCCATGATGTTCCTTCACTTAAATGGGCCTAACTTACTCATCTTAAGCCCAATTAATTCATATGATACCTTGTTGGCAAGCTTCTTCAGAGGCCCTTAATTTGGTCTAGGGTTAGATCTCGATTAATAAGCATAAATAGTAGTTTTCAGCCGCACAAGTCAGACAGAGACGAAAATTAGAAAACTTTTACAATCATTGTTTTCGCTTTTACATTATTGGGCTTAGTTGCTAAACATTGTTAATTTTCGGATTTTTCACTCTTCCTGACCTTGTTGCCTTGCGCAGAGCATAACTTAAGCTACAGATATCGGATTTTGGTGATCTTGCTGTCCCTAGAAAGAAAAGGAAGAGACCTACCATTTCAGGTTTCACAAGAATTGTCAAATTAGGCCAAAATCAAGGCTAAATTGGGTCCTGAGTTCTCTGGGGCGAATCAGTGCGCAGTCCATGATGTTCCTTCACTTAAATAGGCCTAACTTACTCATATTAAGCCCAATTAAGGCATATGATACCTTGCTAGAAGGCTTATTCAGAGGCCCTTAATTTGCTCTAGGGTTAGGTCAGGATTGATAAGCATATATAGCAGTTTACAGCCGCACAAGCCAGAGAGAGATGAAAATTAGACAACTTTTACAATCATTGTTTTTGCTTTTACATTATTGGGCTTAATTTCTAAATATTGTTAATTTTCGGATTTTTCACTCATCATGACCTTGTTGCCTTGCGCAGAGCATAACTAGAGCTACAGATATCGGATTTTTGTCATCTTGCTGTCCTTAGAAAGATAAGGAAGAGACCTACAATTTCATGTTTCACAAGAATTGTCAAATTAGGCCAAAATCGAGGCTAAATTGGGTCCTGAGTTCTCTGGTACGGATCAGTGCGCAGTCCATGATGTTCCTTCAATTAAATGGGTCTAACTTACTCATCTTAAGCCCAATTAAGGCATATGATACCTTGTTGGAAAGCTTATCCAGAGGCCCTTAATTTGGTCTAGGGTTAGGTCAGGATTAATAAGCATAAATAACAGTTTACAGTCGCACAAGCCAGAGAGAGAGGAAAATTAGACAACTTGTACAATCATTGTTTTTGCTTTTACATTATTGAGCTTAATTGGGCTTAATTGCTAAACATTGTTAATTTTCAGATTTTTCACTCATCCGGACCTTGTTACCATGCGCAGAGCATGACATGAGCTACAAAATATCAGATTTTTGTTATCTTGTTGTCCCTAGAAATATAAGGAAGAGACCTACGATTTCGGGTTTCACAAGAATTGACAAATTAGGCCAAAATCAAGGCTAAATTAGGTCCCGAGTTCTCCGGCGCGGATTAGTGCGCGGTCCATGATGTTCCTTCACTTAAATGGGCCAAACTTACTCACCTTAAGCCCAATTAAGGCATATGATACCTTGTTGGAAAACTTATTCAGAGGTCCTTAATTTGGTCTAGGGTTTGGTCGGATCAATAAGCATAAATAGCAGTTTACACCCACACAAGTTTGAGAGAGACGAAAATTAGAAGACTTTTAAAATCATTGTTTTTGCTTTAACATTATTGGGCTTAGTTTGCTAAACATTGTTAATTTTCGGATTTTTCACTCATCCCGACCTTGTTGCCTTGCGCGAGAGCATAACAAGAGCTGCGAGATATCGGATTTTGGTGATCTTGATGTCCCTAGAAAGAAAAGGAAGAGACCTCCAATTTCAAGTTTCACAAGAATTGTAAAATTAGGCAAAAATCAAGGCTAAATTGGGTCCCGAGTTCTCTAGTGCGAAACAATGCTCAATCCATGATGTTCCTTCACTTAAATGGGCCTAACTTACTTATCTTAAGCCCAATTAAGGCATATGATACCTTGTTGGAAAAATTATCCAGAGGTCCTTAATTTGTTCTAGGGTTTGGTCAGGATTGATAAACATAAATAGCAGTTTACAGCCACACAAGTTAGAGAGAGAATAAAATTAGACAACTTTTACAATCGTTGTTTTTGCTTTTACATTATTGGGCTTAATTGCTAAACATTGTTTATTTTCGGATTTTTCACTAATCTTAACCATTGTTGCCTTGCGCAGAGGATAACTAGAGCTACGAGATATTGGATTTTGGAGATCTTGCTGTCCCTAGAAAGAAAAGGAAGAGACCTACCATTTCAGGTTTCACAAGAATTGTAAAATTAGAGCCAAAATCAAGGCTAAATTGGGTCCCGAGTTTCTGTACGGTGCAAACAAGTGCGCATCCTATGATGTTCCTTCACTTAAATTGGTCTAACTTACTCATCTTAAGCCCAATTAAGCCATATGATACATTGTTGGAAATCTTATTCAGATGCCCTAAATTTGGTCAAGGGTTTGGTCCGGATTAATAGGGATAAATAACAGTTTACAGCCGCACAAGCCGAGAGAGATGAAAATTAGACAACTTTTACAATCATTGTTTTTGCTTTTACATTATTGGGCTTATTTGCTAAACATTGTTAATTTTCAGATTTTTCACTCATCTTAACCTTGTTGCCTTGTGCGAGCATAACTAGAGCTACGGATATCGAATTTTGTGATCATGTTGCCCTAGAAAGCTAAGGAAGAGACCTACCATTTAAGGTTTCTCAAGAATTTTCAAATTAGGCCAATATCAAGGCTAAATTGGGTTCCGAGTTCTCTCGAAAAGAGTCCATGATGATCTTCACTTAAATGGGCATTCATCGAAGACAAAATAAGGCATAGATACCTTGTTGGAAAGTTTATTGAGGTTAATTTGGTCAAAATTACAGGAAGAAATTAGAAATTTACAATCTTGGTTTCTTTTACATTAATTGGTTTAATTAATTGTTTTTGGTTTTTCACTCATCCTTGCCTCGGAGCTAACTGGATTTTGGTGTCTTGCTATCCTAGAAGAGAGGAAGAGACCTACAATCTCAGGTTTCACAAGAATTGTCAAATTAGGCCAAAATCAAGGCCAAAATTAAGGCATATGATACCTTGTTGGATGGCTTATTCAGAGGCCCTTAATTTGCTCTTGGGTTTGGTCAGGATTGATAAGCATATATAGCAGTTTACAGCCGCACAACCCAGAGAGACGGAAATTACAAAACTTTTACAATCATTGTTTTTGCTTTTACATTATTGGGCTTAACTGGGCTTAATTGCTAAATAGTGTTAATTTTTGGATTCTTCACCAATCCTGACCTTGTTGCCTTGCGCAGAGCATAACTAGAGCTACAGATATCGGATTTTAGTGACCTTGCTGTCCCTAGAAAGATAAGGAAGAGACCTACAATTTCAGATTTCACAAGAATTGTCATATTAGACCAAAATCAAGGCTCAATTGGGTCCCGAGTTCTCTGGCACGGATGAGTACTCAGTCCATGATGTTCCTTCCCTTAAATGGGGCTAACTTCCTCATCTAAAGCCCAATTAAGGAATATGATACCTTGTTGGAAAACTTATTCAGAGGCCCTTAATTTGGTCTAGGGTTTGGTCTGGGTTAATAACCATAAATAGCAGTTTATAGCGGCAAAAGACAGAGAGAGACGGAAATTAGACAACTTTTACAATCATTGTTTTTGTTTTACAATATTGGGCTTAATTGGGCTTAATTGCTAAACATTGTTAATTTTCGGATTTTTCACAGATCATGATCTTGTTGCCTTGCGCAGAGCATAACTAGAGCTACAGATATCAGATTTTTGTGATCTTGCTGTCCATGATGTTCCTTCACTTAAATGGGCCTAACTTACTCATCTTAAGCCCAATTAATTCATATGATACCTTGTTGGCAAGCTTCTTCAGAGGCCCTTAATTTGGTCTAGGGTTAGATCTCGATTAATAAGCATAAATAGTAGTTTTCAGCCGCACAAGTCAGACAGAGACGAAAATTAGAAAACTTTTACAATCATTGTTTTCGCTTTTACATTATTGGGCTTAGTTGCTAAACATTGTTAATTTTCGGATTTTTCACTCTTCCTGACCTTGTTGCCTTGCGCAGAGCATAACTTAAGCTACAGATATCGGATTTTGGTGATCTTGCTGTCCCTAGAAAGAAAAGGAAGAGACCTACCATTTCAGGTTTCACAAGAATTGTCAAATTAGGCCAAAATCAAGGCTAAATTGGGTCCTGAGTTCTCTGGGGCGAATCAGTGCGCAGTCCATGATGTTCCTTCACTTAAATAGGCCTAACTTACTCATATTAAGCCCAATTAAGGCATATGATACCTTGCTAGAAGGCTTATTCAGAGGCCCTTAATTTGCTCTAGGGTTAGGTCAGGATTGATAAGCATATATAGCAGTTTACAGCCGCACAAGCCAGAGAGAGATGAAAATTAGACAACTTTTACAATCATTGTTTTTGCTTTTACATTATTGGGCTTAATTTCTAAATATTGTTAATTTTCGGATTTTTCACTCATCATGACCTTGTTGCCTTGCGCAGAGCATAACTAGAGCTACAGATATCGGATTTTTGTCATCTTGCTGTCCTTAGAAAGATAAGGAAGAGACCTACAATTTCATGTTTCACAAGAATTGTCAAATTAGGCCAAAATCAAGGCTAAATTGGATCCCGAGTTCTCTGGGGCGGATGAGTGCACAGTCCATGATGTTCCTTCACTTAAATGGCCTAACTTACTCATACTAAGCCCAATTAAGGCATATGATACCTTGTTGGAAAGCTTATTCAGAGGCCCTTAATTTACTCTAGGGTTAGGTCATGATTGATAAGCATATATAGCAGTTTACAGCGCACAAACCAAAGAGAGACGAAAATTAGACAACTTTTACCACCATAGTTTTTGCTTTTACATTATTGGGCTTAATTGGGCTTAATTGCTAATTATTGTTAATTTTCGGATTTTTCACTCATCCTGACCTTGTTGCCTTGCGCAGAGCATGACATGAGCTACAGATATCAGATTTTTGTTATCTTGTTGTCCCTAGAAATATAAGGAAGAGACCTACGATTTCAGGTTTCACAAGAATTGTCAAATTAGGCCAAAATCTAGGCTAAATTAGGTCCCGATTTCTCTGGCGCGGATGAGTGCACAGTCCATGATGTTTCTTCACTTAAATGGGGCAAACATACTCACCTTAAGCCCAATTAAGGCATATGATACCTTGTTGAAAATCTTATTCAGAGGCCCTTAATTTGGTCTAGGGTTGGGTCTGGATTAATAAGCATAAATAGCAGTTTACAGCCGCACAAGCCAGAGAGAGACGGAAATTAGACAACTTTTATAATCATTGTTTTTGCTTTTACATTATTGGGCTTATTTGCTAAACATTGTTAATTTTCGGATTTTTCACAGATCCTGACCTTGTTGCCTTGCGCAGAGCATAACAAGAGCTACAGAGATCGGATTTTTGTGATCTTGCTGTCCCTAGAAAGCTAAGGAAGAGACCTACAATTTCAGGTTTCACAAGAATTGTCAGATTAGGCAAAAATCAAGGCTAAATTGGGTCCCGAGTTCTCTAGCGCGGAACAGTGCTCAATCCATAATGTTCCTTCACTTAAATGGGCCTAACATACTTATCTTAAGCCCAATTAAGGCATATGATACCTTGTTGGAAAAATTATTCGGAGGTCCTTAATTTGGTCTAGGGTTTGGTCAGGATCAATAAGCATAAATAGCAGTTTACAGCCACACAAGTTAGAGAGAGACGGAAATTAGAAAACTTTTACAATCATTGTTTTTGCTTTTACATTATTGGGCTTAGTTGCTAAACATTGTTAATTTTCGGATTTTTCACTCATCCTGACCATGTTGCCTTGCGCAGAGGATAACTTGAGCTACAGATATTGGATTTTGGTGATCTTGCTGTCCCGAGAAAGAAAAGGAAGAGACCTACCATTTCAGGTTTCACAAGAATTGTAAAATTGAGCCAAAATCAAGGCTAAATTGGGTCCTGAGTTTTCTGGTGCGAAACAGTGCGCAGTCCTTGATGTTCCTTCACTTATATGGGTCTAACTTACTCATCTTAAGCCTAATTAAGCCATATGATACCATGTTGGAAAGCTTATCCAGATGTCCTAAATTTGGTCAAGGGTTAGGTCAGGATTGATAAGCAAAAATAGCTGTTTACAGCGGCACAAGTCAGAGAGAGATGAAAATTAGACAACTTTTACAATCGTTGTTTTTGCTTTTACATTATTGGGCTTAATTGCCAAATATTGTTAATTTTCGGTTTTTTCACTCATCTTAACCTTGTTGCCTTGCGCAGAGCATAACTAGAGCTACAGATATCGGATTTCGGTGATCATGTTGTCCCTCGAAAGAAAAGAATGACACCTACCATTCATGAATAGTAAAATTAGGACAAAATCAAGGCTAAATTGGGTCCTGAGTTCTCTGGTATGAAATAGTGCGCAGTCCATGATGTTCCTTCACTTAAATTGGTCTAACTTACTCATCTTAAGCCCAATTAAGGCATATGATACCTTGTTGGATAGCTTATTCAGAGGCCCTTAATTTGCTCTAGGGTTAGTTCATGATTGATAATCATATATAGCAGTTTACAGCCGCACAAGCCAGAGAGATGGAAATTAGAAAACTTTTGCAATCATCGTTTTTGCTTTTACATTATTGGGCTTAATTGGGCTTAATTGCTAAATATTGTTAATTTTCGGATTTTTCACCCATCCTGACCTTGTTGCCTTGCGCAGAGCATAACTAGAGCTACAGATATCGGATTTTAGTGACCTTGATGTCCCTAGAAAGATAAGGAAGAGACCTACAATTTTAGGTTTCACAAGATTTGTCAAATTAGACCAAAATCATGGCTAAATTGGGTCCCGAGTTCTCTGGCGAGGATGAGCGCGCAGTGCATGATGTTCCTTCACTTAAATGGGGATAACTTCCTCATCTTAAGCCCAATTAAGGCATATGATACCTTGTTGCAAAACTTATTCAGAGGCCCTTGATTTGGTCTAGGGTTTGGTCTGGATTAATAATCATAAATAACAGTTTACAGCCGCACAAGCCAGAGAGATAAGAAAATTAGACAACTTTTACAATCATTGTTTTTGCTTTTACATTATTGGGCTTAATTGCTAAACATTGTTAATTTTCGGATTTTTCACAGATCCTGACCTTGTTGCCTTGCACAGAGAATAACTAGAGCTACAGATATCGGATTTTTGTGATCTTGCTATCCCTAGAAAGATAAGGAAGAGACCTACAATTTCAGGTGTCACAAGAATTGTCAAATTAGGCCAAAATCAAGGCTAAATTGGATCCCGAGTTCTATGGCGCGGATGACTGCACAGTCCATGATGTTCCTTCACTTAAATGGGTCTAACTTACTCATCTTAAGCCCAATTAAGGCACATGATACCTTGTTGGAAAGGTTATCCAGAGGCCCTTAATTTGGCTAGGGTTAGGACAGGATTCATAAGCATAAATAACAGTTTACAGCCGCACAAGCCAGAGAGAGAAGAAAATTAGACAACTTTTACAATCATTGTTTTTGATTTTACATTATTGGGCTTAATTGCAAAACATTGTTAATTTTCAGATTTTTCACTCATCGGGACCTTGTTACCTTGCGCAGAGCATAACTAGAGCTACAGAAATCGGATTTTGGTGATCTTGTTGTCCCTAGATAGAAAAAGAAGAGACCTACAATCTCAGGATTCTTAGAATTGTCAAATTAGGCAAAAATCAAGGCTAAATTGGGTCCTGAGTTATCTAGCTCGGATCAGTGCGCAGTCCATGATGTTCCTTCACTAAAATGGGCCTAACTTACTCATCTTAAGCCCAATTAAGGCATATGATTCCTTGTTGGAAAGCTTATTCAGAGGCCCTTAATTTGGTCTAGGGTTACGTCAGGATTGATAAGCATAAATAGCAGTTTACAGCGGCAAAAGCCAGAGAGAGACGAAAATTAGACAACTTTTACAATCATTGTTTTAGCTTTTACATTATTGGGCTTAATTGGGCTTAAATGCTAAACATTGTTAATTTTCTGATTTTTCCCTCATCCTGACCTTGTTGCCTTGCGCAGAGCATAACTAGAGCTATAGATATCGGTTTTAGGTGATCTTGTTGTCCCTAGAAAGAACAGGAAGAGACCTACAATTTCAGTTTTCACAAGAATTGTCAAATTAGGCCAAAATAAATGCTAAATTGGGTCCCGAGTTCTCTGGCGCGGATGAGTGCGCAGTCCATGATGTTCCTTCACTTAAATGGGCCTAACTTACTCAACTTAATCCCAATTAAGGCATATGATACCTTGTTGGAAAAATTATTCAGAGGTCCTTAATTTGGTCTAGGGTTTGGTCTGGATCAATAAGCATAAATAGCAGTTTACAGACGCACAAGTAAGAGAGAGACGGAAATTAGACAACTTTTACAATCATTGTTTTTGCTTTCACATTATTGGGCTTAGTTGCTAAACATTGTTAATTTTTGGATTTTTCACACATCCTGACCTTGTTTCCTTGCGGAGAGCATAACTCGAGCTAAATTGGGTCCCGAGTTCTCTGGCGCGGATCAGTGCACTGCCCATGATGTTCCTTCACTTAAATGGGCCTAACTTACACATCTTAAGCCCAAATAAGGCATATGATACCTTGTCAGAAAGTTTATTCAAAGGCCCTTAATTTGGTCTAGGGTTAGGTAAGGATTAGTAAGCATTAAAAGCAGTTTACAGCCGCACAAGCCAGAGAGATGGAAATTAGACATCTTTTACAATCATTTGTTTTGCTTTTACATTATTGGACTTAATTGCTAAACATTGTTAATTTTCGTATTTTTCACTCATCCTGACCTTGTTGCCTTGCGCATAGCATAACTAGAGCTACAGAAATCGGATTTTGGTGATATTGTTGTCCCTATAAAGATAATGAAGAGACCTACAATCTCAGGTTTCTTAAGAATTGTCAAATTAGGCCAAAATCAAGGATAAATTGGGTAACAAATTCTTTGGCGCGGATCAGTGTGCAGTCCATGATGTTCCTTCACTTAAATGGGCCTAACTTACTCATCTTAAGCCCAATTAAGGCATATGATACGTTGTTGGAAAGCTTATTCAGAGGCCCTTAATTTGGTCAAGGGTTAGATCTGGATTGATAAGCATATATAGCAGTTTACAGTCGCACAAGCCAGAGAGGGACGAAAATTAGACAACTTTTACAAGCATTGTTTTTGCTTTTACATTATTGGGCTTAATTGCTAAACATTGTTTATTTTTGGGTTTTTCACTCATCCTGACCTTGTTTCCTTGCTCATATCATAACTAGAGCTACTGATATCGGATTTTGATGATCTTGTTGTCCCCTGAAAGATAAGGAAGAGACCTGCAATTTCAGGTGTCACAAGAGTTGTCAAATTAGGCCAAAATCAAGGCTAAATTGGGTCCCGAGTTCTCTGGCGCGGTTCAGTGCACAGTCCATGATGTTCTTTTACTTAAATGGGGCTAACTTACTCATCTTAAGCCAAATTAAGGCATATGATACCTTGTTATAAAACTTATTCGGAGGCCCTTAATTTGGTCTCGGGTTTGGTATGGATTAATAAGCATAAATAGCAGTTTATAGCCGTACAAGTCAGAGGGAGACGAAAATTAGAAAACTTTTACAATAATTGTTTTTGCTTTTACATTATTGGGCTTAATTGCTAAACATTGTTAATTTTTGGATTTTTCACAGATCCTGACCTTGTTACCTTGCGCAGAGCTGATGAGTGTGATTCCACCTCATATTTCATTGTCATATTGCATGCATTTTCATATATTTTAGGCATTTTTAATTTGATTTTGGTTAATTTTTACCTTGGAACGGGTAAGGCGGTTTCGTGGTGTTGTTTTGCAGGAATTAAGGATAAAATGCTCAAGATCAGTCATGATGGAGCTTGCATGAAGATAGAGCTTGGAAAGTGAAGAAAATGAGCCAAACAGAGCCCATCACGGCCATGATCGAGCAAAACTAAAAAAAATGAAGGCAAAAGTCAGAACTGGTCACGGCCAGGCCGTGATGCCCATCACGGCCTTGACATGTCAGCTGAACCAGACCCTCACAGGCAGAACTGATCACGGCCTAGCCGTGATGGTGGTCACGGCCGTGACAGACCATTCAGCAGAGCAACTTCCAAGCCAGAATCCATCACGGCCTGGCCTTGATGGCCATCACGGTCTTGACGTGCATTACTTGGATCTGAAGCAATTGATTTTGAGCTAAATTTGTGTTTGATTGGGATTCAAACTTCCCAAATCTATATATAAGGCATCTCGGCAGAGATAATGGAGGACTTTTGGCATCTACTCTTAGGCTATAATTTAGGATCTCTCTTCTTCTTCTTCTTCTTCTTCTTCTTCTTCTTCTTCTTCTTCTTCTTCTTCTTCTTCTTCTTCTATTCTCTTAGTTTTATTTCATGTTGTTGTTAACAAAGCTTGTCATCACCATGGCAAGGCTTGAGTAGCAGTTTAATTTCTAGGGATTGGGGCTATGCCCAAGGTTTGTTTATGGTAATGAATTGATGTTTTATATTTGTTAATTGTGATTTTGCTTTAGATCCGATTTCTAGTGTTTTAGTCACTCATTAATTCGGCGGCCGCTTATTTGCATGACGTAGATATTCTAAGGAGGAACCTAGCGGTGAACTTAGGTGTCGGATCTATAGAATTAGACTTAGGACTTAAATCACGAGAGTTAGAAGCAGTCCTTCGAGGATTAACGAATTGTCACGAAACGTAAGGGGTCCAATCTAAATTCAACTACCACGAGAGTAGGGGTTGGTTTAATTGGGCACGGTTTTTGTAACCCGATAGGGAGCATTAACTATTTGAGGATAAATTCGCCTTCAAGGCAATTTCGATAATTAACAAGGGGTAATCAATTTAGTAACATAAACAATCTTATTGGTAACCCAAATTCCTAGGAATCCATTTAGATCTGAAAAACCATAAATTGATTTACTTTCTATTTTACTTGATTGCATCCCTTATCTGATTTTCTAAGTTATCTCTTATTTCAAATATCAAAAAACCTTTTTAAAATCCTTTTCTATAGTCCAGTTTAGTCGATTTGATAATTAGTTGCAATTTGAGATCACGGTCTCTGTGGGATCGATATCTTTTTATTACTTGGCGACGAATCCGGTACACTTACCGGATCGCACGTGCACTCGCACACATCAAGTTTTTGGCGCCGTTGCCGGGGACTGTGCTTCCTTGAATCTCAATTTAATTTTTAAATCGATTTTTCTGGACCTTTTCTTTCTTTCTTTTTAACTAATTTTTGTTATTATTAAAAAAAATATATTTCATCAATCTATTTTTCTTTTTGTATCTATCTCTCTGTGTTTTTCTCTTTTATGCAAAGATCACTAAGTCTTGGAAACCTTAGTGAGGTCGACCCCGAAGTCGAAAGGACCTTTCACAGACGTAGGAGACTACAAAGAGAGAGAGAGAGAGGTTGATTCCCATTCCACTCAAGGCAAATCTACCGGATACAAAACCATTGAAAGACTACGCATCCCCAAATGCGAGGGGTTTGCGAACTGGGATTGCTAGGCCAGAGATCGAGGCGGAGAACTACACTATACCTCCTATGCTCATGAACATGATTAGGCAACATCAATTCGGAGGCTTTCCCTCGGAGGACCCGACTGACCACGTGGAGACATTCTTGGAGTCCACCGATGCAGTTAGAATTCATAGCGCCCCAGTTAATGCTATTCGCTTGAGGTTATTCCCCTCATCTCTGACTGGAAAGGCGAAAGCTTGGCTAAAGCAAATACCCGCTAATACCTTGTCGACTTGGGACCAACCGGAGAAGGCGTTCTTGGAGAAATTCTTCCCTCCATCCAAGACGGCATACATACGAACCCAGATCACCGGCTTCTTCCAAAAAGACGGAGAATGCTTATTTAAAGCTTGGGATCGCTACAAGGGATTGCGGAGTCTTCCCACATCATGGACTCGAGAGGTGGTTATTAGTGCACACCTTCTACAACGGATTGGATTAATCTTCGAAGGTGTCACTTGATTTCGCAGCTAGTGGAGCCTTTATGAATAGGCCTCTGACTGAGGCATTCGACATCATTGAAAACGTGGCCACCAACTACCACCAATGGGGTTCAGAAAGAGGTAATAACCCGAAAAAGATTTCGGGGGGTAAGTTTGAAATGAATAGCACTGATCTCATCATGTCTAAAATAGACTCACTGAATAAATGCTTTGATCAGCTTGAAAGAGCTAACGTGAGTTCAATATGTGCTACTAACATTGTTTGTGAGATTTGTGGAATGCAGGGAAATGACATAATGGAGTGCCCGCGTGGTATTGCTCATGGATCCGGCGCTTCGGGGGAACAGGTGAACTCTTGTCACAACTTCTACGACATGAACCCAAAGTTGCCAAACTATGCTCCTCCAAATGCTTACAACAAAGGAAGGAAGAACAACCCTTACCTTTCGTACGGGAACTACAGCAACACACTGAACCATGAGTTCCAAGAAGGCCAAGGTAATAGGAAACCCGCAGCGGGGTATGCTCAGGTACAAAAGTCTAAATTCGAGTCTTTATTGGAAAGTTTTGTTGAAACTAAAACAAAACAAAATGAAGAGTTCAGACAACAAGGCAGGGCAGTAAATGAGGCAATAAAAGGGCTAGCATATAAGGTAGATAACTTAGCCATCCATAACAAGATGCTAGAAACTCATATTGCCCAACAAGCCAGCACATACTCTAGACCTAAGGGTACGTTCACGGGGTAACCCGAAGCTAATCCCAATGAGCATTGTAATGCCATATACTTGAGGGATGATAATCTTGGGGTGGTTGAAAGGGATGTGGAATGTGAGGAGGACATGAGCGGGATGAAGAACCAGAATCAAAGTATGTCCCTACACCATCGTACCAACCCCCAATACCTTTCCCACAAAGGTTGGTCAAGAGAAATCAAGTAGATATAGAAACTAATATGCCTCCTAAGCTAAAATATCCAGGTAGTTTCTCTATTGCTTGCTCAATTGGAGAAGTGAAAATAGACCAAGCCTTATGTGACTTAGGGGCTAGTGCGAGCTTGATGTCGCTCACTATCTTAGAAAGGTTGGGAACCAAGGAGTTGAGTCCATTCAAATTCTCCTTACAATTTGCGGATGGCTCAACTAAAACTCCTCTAGGCATACTAGAGAATGTTCCCGTAAAGGTAGGGAAATTTTTCATCCTTACCGATTTCCTGTATTGGATATGAACGGGAATTCTAAATTCCCCATCATTCTAGGAAGGCCATTCTTGGCCACCGCTGGAGCGATAATAGATGTAAAGAATGACAAACTCTCTCTGAATGTGGAGGAAGGTAGGGTAGATTTTTATTTGACTAACTCATATAACAACCCTCCTTTTGAGAGTCATGTGTGAAGGATCGATATAACGTCTCCAGTGGTAAAGGAAGAGATCAACATGGAAGCAATCCCGAAGATTTGCATGGCAAATGATGCACCCAATAGTGATGAAGTTGGAGTTGCTCATCATGTGGAAACAAAACTTCCGCCGGGAGGGAGTAAAGCCATGAAGCTCGGAGTGAAAAGAGCAAAGCGGAAGCGCAATTGGACATATGAGCAGAATTGACTCTTTGAAGGAGTTCCATGGAAGAGAAGTGTGGCTGCACTTCTACGCCCAGTCGACCCCGGTTGATTGAAAGAAGTATGGTCAAGCTTAAGACCGTAAATAAGTGCTTCTTGGGAGGCAACCCAAGTTTTTTTTCCCTTTTCCATATGTTTTTGAATTTTGTTTTTGAATAATTTGAGAAGATAAGAAAAGAAAGATCACTAATTAATGATTTTTGCCAAGTGTTTTCAGGTTATGAAAGAAGGAAGAGCAAAAAGGGCAAGGATAAATAAAGTTAGAAATCATCACGCCCAAGACGTGACAGTGGTCACGGCCGTGATGAACTAACCAGAGAAGACCAGAAAGGATCACGGCCCAGCCGTGACATCCATCACGGGCGTGATGAGAAGGAACCTGAAGACCAGAATTGATCACGGCCTAGCCGTGATAAGCATCACGGCCGTGACACATTTCCCAGCAGCTCTTTGACTGGCATGTGAGCCAACACCCGCTACCACCTCAGTGAGTTGTTCCATTTTTCTCCTATCTCCGACTTGATTATTTACATTGGGGACAATGTAAGTTTTTAAGCTTGGGGTAGGGGTAATTGCAATTTTCTTTACAATTTTTTTTTTTTTTTTGCATTTTTCATGTTGCATTCATATAGGCATAGTTTTGCATGATCACATGATCAGATTGTCCCTTGCTTAGATTATGCATCCGATTGCGAGAACTTGGTGCCAAATAAATTGAGATAGTGGATTTTTTAACCCAATTCTTTTATTCTTGTGATAAGTCTAAAAATAAAAATGCTTGAGATAATCTTTTGATAGTTGATAATTAGCATGTGGTTCCTTAGATTTGCGTTTCTCATTGATTTTAAACTACTAAATGTTAGATTTTTGAGCCTAAAAGGGGTACACACTAAATCTACCCCATTCTTTGTGATAGAGTGTTTTATTCCTCTTGGATTGTATTCTCTAGAACTTGACTTGAAACCGTTTTGAAACTTAAAATTTTTTTAAAACACTTTTGAAAATTATTGAGGCACTAGGTAATTTTCTGGCCTTCCAAGCTTTGATTGATTAAGTGCTACCCCTTAGTTGCCCAATTTTGAGCCTAAAAAAATGTTTTTCTTGGTACCTTGAAATGTTTTGATGAATGATGCTTGGTATGTCACCTTTTAAAGTATTTCAAAAAGGGTAAAAAGGTAGTTTGAAAAATGAAATTGTGGGATGAGAAAGATATAAAAATATTTCTCTTGAGTTGAAAATCTCCCCTTCTCCAAATAAATAAAATAAAATAAACAAAAAAAAGAAAAGGGGAGAAGGGGATGACAAAAAGAAAGTGAGAAATAAAAAAAGGAAAGAAAGGTGAAAAAGTGAACTAAAACCCAAAAAGGTATTTTAGAAGGTGTCATGCTTTGCAATGTTTGATATTTTGTTTAGCCTTCTTGAAATTTCCTTTTCTTGATTTCCCCACCTAACGATTAATCCCACAGCCTCGTTACAACCAAAATAAAAGACCTCTTGATTCTTATGTGTTTTCATTAATAAAGTAGAGATTTGGTTAATATTCAAGCTTATGGTAGAGTACCTTCCTTGAGGAAATTGAGCGAATTGTCATATACCCTTAAACACTTGAGTGAGGTAAGAAAGAGTGCCCATATCAGTGAGAATATAAATTTAGGAAACCTAAGCTTCTAATTGGACTTGAAATTGATTGTCTCTTAAGTACTTATTGAATATGCCTGTTACTTGGATTAGTTACTCGGGTTCTTGGTTCACTATCCATGCTCTGATTGTTTATCTTGTCTGGCCATGGTGATTGCTTGAGGACAAGCAAAGTCTTAAGCTTGGGGTGATTTCATGAGTGTGATTCCACCTCATATTTCCTTGTCATATTGCATGCATTTTCATATAGTTTAGGAATTTTAATTTGATTTTGGTTAATTTTTACCTTGGAACGGGTAAGGCGGTTTCGTGGTGTTGTTTTGCAGGAATTAAGGATAAAATGCTCAAGATCAGTCATGATGGAGCTTGAATGAAGATAGAGCTTGAAAAGTGAAGAAAATGAGCCAAACAGAGCCCATCACGGCCTAGCCGTGATGGCCATCACGGCCATGATCGAGCAAAACTGAAAAGAAAAGAAGGCAAAAGTCAAAACTGGTCACGGCCAGGTCGTGATGCCCATTACGGCCGTGACATGTCAGCTGAACCAGACCCTCACAGGCAGAACTGATCGCGGCCTAGCCGTGATGGTGGTCACTGCCGTGACAGACCATTCAGCAGAGCAACTTCCAAGCCAGAATCCATCACGTCCTGTCCTTGATGGCCATCAGCCGTGACGCGCATTACTTGGATCTGAAGCAATTGATTTTGATCTAAATTTGTGTTTGATTGGGATTCAAACTTCCCAAATCTATAAATAAGGCATCTAGACAGAGATAAAGGAGGGCTTTTGGCTCCTACTCTTAGGCTATAATTTAGGATCTCACTTCTTCTTCTTATTCTTCTTCTTCTTCTTCTTCTTCTTCTTCTTCTTCTTCTTCTTCTTCTTCTTCTTCTCCTTCCTCTTCTTCTCCTTCTTCTTCTCTTCTCTTTTTCTTCTTCTTCTTGATGTTTTATCTTTGTTAATTGTAATTTTGCTTTAGATCTGATTTCTAGTGTTTTAGTTACTCGTAAATTCGACGACTGCTTATTTGTGTGATGTAGATATTCTAAGGAGGAACCTAGCGGTGAACTTAGGTGTCAGATCTATAGAATCAGACTTAGGACTTAAATCACGAGAGTTAGAAGCGGTCCTTCGAGGATTAACGAATTGTCACGAAACGTAAAGGGTCCAATCTAAATTCGAATACCACGAAAGGAGGGGTTGATTTAATTGGGCACGGTTTTTGTAACTCGAGATGGAGCATTAACTATTTGAGGATAAATTCGCCTTCAAGGCAATTTCGATAATTAACAAGGGGTAATCAATTTAGTAACATAAACAATCTTGTTGGTAACCCAAATTCCTAGGAATCCATTTAGATCTGAAAAACCATAAATTGATTTACTTTCATTTTACTTGATTGCATCCCTTATCTGATTTTCTAAGTTATCTCTTATTTCAAATATGAAAAAACCTTTTTGAAATCCTTTTCTATAGTCCAGTTTAGTCGATTTGATAATTAGTTGAGATTTGAGATCACTGTCTCTGTGGGATCGATATCTTTTATTACTTGGCGACGACTCCGATACACTTGCCGGATCGCACGTTCACTCGCACACATCAAGATCATAACTAGAGCTACAGATATCATTTTTTTTTGATCTTGTTGTCCCTAGAAAGATAAGGAAGAGACCTACAATTTCAGGTTTCATAAGAATTGTCAAATTAGGCCAAAATCAAGGCTAAATTGGGTCCCGAGTTCTCTGGCGCGGATCAGTGCGCTGTCCATGATGTTCCTTCACTTAAATGGGGCTAACTTACTCATCTTAAGCCCAATTAAGGCATATGATACCTTCTTGGAAAACTTATTCAGAGGCCCTTAATTTGGTCTAGGGTTTCGTCTGGATTAATAAGCATAAATATCAATTTACATACGCACAAGCCAGAGAGAGATGGAAATTAGACAACTTTTACAATAATTGTTTTTGTTTTTACATTATTGGGCTTAATTTGGCTTAATTGCTAAACATTGTTAATTTTCGGATTTTTCACAGATCCTGACCTTGTTTCCTTGTGCATAGCATAACTAGAGCTACAGATATCAGATTTTTATGATCTTGTTGTCCCTAGAAATATAAGGAAGAAACCTACAATTTCAGGTTTCACAAAAATTGTCAAATTAGGCCAAAATCAAGGCTAAATTAGGTCCCGAGTTCTCCGGCGCGGATCAGTGCGCGGTCCATGACGTTCCTTCACTTAAATGGGCCTAACTTACTCATCTTAAGCCCAATTAAGTCATAGGATACCTTGTTGGAAAGCTTATTCAAAGGCCCTTAATTTGGCTTAGGGATAGATCTCGATTAATAAGCATAAATAGCAGTTTACAGCCGCACAAGTCAGAGAGAGACGGAAATTAGACAACTTTTACAATCATTGTTTTTGCTTTTACATTATTGGGCTTAGTTGCTAAACATTGTTAATTTTTGGATTTTTCACTTATCCTGACCTTGTTGCTTTGCGCAGAGCATAACTAGAGCTACAAATATCGGATTTTGGTGATCTTACTGTCCCTAGAAAGAAGAGGAAGAGACCTACAATTTCAGGTTTCACAAGAATTGTTAAATTAGGCCAAAATAATGGCTAAATTGGGTCTCGATTTCTCCGGCGCGGATGAGTGTGCAATCCATGATGTTCCTTCACTTAAATAGGTCTAACTAACTCATCTTAAGCCCAATTAAGGCATATGATATCTTGTTGGAAAACTTATTCAGAGGTCCTTAATTTGGTCTAGGGTTTGGTCAGGATCAATAAGCATAAATAGCAGTTTGCAGCCGCACAAGCTAGAGAGAGATGGAAATAAGACAACTTTTACAATCATTGTTTTTTCTTTTACATTATTTGGCTTAATTGCTAAACATTGTTAATTTTCGGATTTTTCACACATCCTGACCTTGTTTCCTTGTGGAGAGCATAACTCGATCTACAGATATCGGATTCCTATGATCTTGCTGTCCATAGAAAGATAAGGAAGAGACCTACAATTTGAGGTTTCACAAGAATTCTCAAATTAGGCCAAAATCAAGACTAAAATGGGTCCCGAGTTCTCTGGCGCGGATCAGTGCGCTGCCATGATGTTCCTTCACTTAAATGGGCCTAACTTACTCGTCTTAAGCCCAAATAAGGCATATGATACCTTGTTGGAAAGCTTAATCAGAGGCCCTTAATTTGGTCTAGGGTTAGGTAAGGATTAATAAGCATAAATAGCAGGTTACAGCTGCACAAGCCAGAGAGATGGAAATTAGACAACTTTTACAATCATTGGTTTTGCTTTTAAATTATTGCGCTTAATTGCTAAACATTGTTAATTTTCGGATTTTTCACTCATCCTAACCATGTTGCCTTGCGCAGAGCATAACTTGAGCTACAGATATCGGATTTTGCTGATCTTGCTGTTCCTAGAAAGAAAAGGAAGAGACCTAAAATTTCAGATGTCACAAGAATTGTCAATTAGGCCAAAATCAAGGCTAAATTGGGTCTCGAGTTCTATGGTGCCGATCAAAGCGTAGTCCATAATGTTCTTTCACATAAATGGGTCTAACTTACTCGTCTTAATCCCAATTAAGGTATATGAGGCCTTATTGGAAAGCTTATTCAGAGGCCCTTAATTTGGTCTAGGGTTAGGTCAGGATTAATAAGCATAAATAGAAGTTTACAGCCGCACAATCCATAGAGAGATGGAAATTAGACAACTTTTACAATCGTTGTTTTTGCTTTTACATTATTGGGCTTAATTGAGCTTAATTGCTAAACATTGTTAATTTTCAGATTCTTCACTCATCCTGACCTTGTTGCCTTTCGCAGAGCATAACTAGAGTTACAGATATCGGATTTTGGTGATCTTGCTGTCCCTAGAAAGATAAGGAAGATACCTACAATCTCAGGTTTTACAAGAATTGTCAAATTAGGCCAGAAGCAAGGCTAAATTGGGTCCCGAGTTCTCTGGCGCGGATGAGTGCGTAGTCAATGATGCTCCTTCACTTAAATGGGCCAAACTTACTCATTTTAAGCGCAATTATGGCATATGATACCTTGTTGGAAAGCATATTCAGAGACTCTTAATTTGGTCCTGGGTTCAGTTATGATTAATAAGCATAAATAGCAATTTACAGCCAGACAAGCAAGAGAGAGTCAGAAATTAGACAACTTTTACAATCATTGTTTTTTCTTTTACATTATTGCGCTTAATTGGGCTTAATTGTTAACATTGTTAATTTTCGGAGTTTTCACTCATCCTGACCTTGTTGCCTTGCACAGAGCATTACTCGAGCTACAGATATTGGATTTTGGTGATCTTGCTATCCCTAGAAAGATATGGAAGAGACCTAGAATCTCAGGTGTCAAAATAATTGTCAAATTATGCCAAAATCAAGGCTAAATTGGGTCCCGAGTTCTCTTGCGTGGATCAGTGCACTGTCCTTGATGTTCCTTCACTTAAATGGGCCAAACTTACTCATCTTAAGCCCAATCAAGGCATATGATACCTTGTTGGAAAGCTTATTCAGAAGCTCTTAATTTGGTCCAGGGTTAGGTTAGGATAAATAAGCATAAATAGCAGTTTACAGCTGCAGAATCCAGAGAAAGTCAGAAATTAGACAACTTTTACAATAATTGGTTTTGCATTTACATTATTGGGCTTAATTGGGCTTAATTGTTAACATTGTTAATTTTCGGATTTTTCACTCATCCTGACCTTATTACCTTGCGCAGAGCATTGTTAGAGCTACAGATAATGGATTTCGGTGATCTTGCTGTCCCTAGAAAGATAAGGAAGAGACCTAAAATCTTAGGTGTCACAAGAATTGTCAAATTAGGCCAAAATCAAGGCTAAATTGGGTCACGAGTTCTCTGGCACGGATCAGTACGCAGTTCACGATGTTCATTCACTTAAATGGGCCTAACTTAATCATCTTAAGCCCAATTAAGGCATATGATACCTGGTTGGAATGCTTATTCAGAGGCACTTAATTTGGTATTGGGTTAGGTCAGGAAAAATAAGTAAAAAATAGCAGTTTACAGCCGCACAAGCTAGAGAGAGACGGAAATTAGACAACTTTTACAATCATTGTTTTTGCTTTTACATTATTGGGCATAATTGGGCTAAATTGCTAAACATTGTAAATTTTCGGATTTATCACTCATCCTGACCTTGTTGCCTTGCGCAGAGCATAACTGGAGCTACAGATATCGGATTTTGGTGACCTTGTTATCCCTAGAAAGATAAGGAAGAGACCTACAATCTCATGTTTCAAAATAATTTTCCAATTAGGACAAAATCAAGGATAAATTGGGTCCCGAGTTCTCTGGCGCGGATAATTGCGTAATCCATGATGTTCCTTCACTTAAATGGGCCTAACTTACTCATCTTAAGCACAATTAAGGCATATGATACCATATTGAAAAGCTTATTCAGAGGCACTTAATTTGGTCAAGGGTTTGGTCAGGAACAATAAGCATAAGTAGCAGTTTACAGCCGCACAAGCTAGAGAGAGACGAAAATTAGACAACTTTTACAATCATTGTTTTTGCTTTTACATTATTGGGCTTAATTGCTAAACATTGTAAATTTTCGGATTTTTCACACATCCTGACCTTGTTTCCTTGCGGAGAGCATAACTCGAGCTACAAATATCGGATTTTGGTGATCTTGTTGTCCCTAGAAAGATAAGGAAAATACCTACAATTTCAGGTTTCACAAGATATGTCAAATTAGGCCAAACTCAAGAGTAAATTGGGTCCCGAGTTCTCTGGCGTGGATCAGTGCACTGTCCTTGATGTTCCTTCACTTAAATGGGCCTAACTTACTCATCTTAAGCCCAAATAAGGCATATGATACCTTGTTGGAAAGATTATTCAGAGGCCCTTAATTTGGTCTAGGGTTAGCTCAAGATTAGTAAGAATAAATAGCAGTTTACAGCAGCACAAGTCAAAGAGACGAAAATTAGATAACTTTTACAATCACTGTTTTTGCTTTTACATTATTGGGCTTAATTGCTGAACATTGTTAAGTTTTGGATTTTTCACTCATCCTGACCTTGTTGCCTTGCGCTGAGCATAACTTGAGTTACAGATATCGGATATTGGTGATCTTGCTGTCCCTAGAAAGAAAAGGAAGAGACCTACAAATTCAGGTTTCACAAGAATTGTCAAATTAGGCCAAAATCAAGGCTAAATTGGGTCCCGAGTTCTATGTGCGGATCAATGCGCAGTGCATGATGTTCCTTCACTTAAATGGGTCTAACTTACTCATCCTAAGCCCAATTAAGGTATATGATAGCTTGTTGGAAAGCTTATTCGGATACCCTTAATTTGGTCTAGGGTTAGGTCAGTATTAATAAGCATAAATAGAAGTTTACAGCCCACAAGTCAGAGAGAGACGGAAATTAGACACTTTTACAATCATTGTTTTAAAGATAAGGAAGAGACCTACAATTTCAGGTTTCACAAGAAATGTCAAATTAGGCCAAAATCAAGGATAAATTGGGTCCCGAGTTCTGTGGCGTGGATCAGTACGCAGTCCATGATGTTCCCTCACTTAAATGGGCCTAACTTACTCATCTTAAGCCCAATTAAGGCATATGATACGTTGTTGGAAAGCTTATTCAGAGGTCCTTAATTTAGTCTAGGGTTAGGTCAGGATTAATAAGCATAAATAGCAGTTTACAGCCGCACAAGCCAGAGAGAGTAAAAAATTAGACAACTTTTCCAATCATTGTTTTTGCTTTTACATTATTGGGCTAAATTTCTAAAAATTATTAATTTTCAGATTTTTCAATCATCCTGACCTTGTTGCCTTCCGCAGAGCATAACTGGAGCTACATATATCGGATTTTGGTGACCTTGTTGTCCCAAGAAAGATAAGGAAGAGACCTACAATCTCAGGTTTCTCAAGAATTGTCAAATTAGGCCAAAATCAAGGATAAATTGGTTCCCGAGTTCTCTGGCACGGATCAGTGCGCAGTCCATGATGTTCCTTCACTTAAATGGGCCTAACTTACTCATCTTAAGCCCAATTAAGGCATATGATACCTTGTTGGAAAGCTAATTCAGAGGCCCTTAATTTGGTCTAGGACTTGGTCAGGATCAATAAGCATAAATAGCAGTTTACAGCCGCACAATCTAGAGAGAGACCGAAATTAGACAACTTTTACCATCATTGTTTTTGCTTTTACATTATTGTGCTTAATTGGGCTAAATTGCTAAATATTGTTAATTTTCAGATTTTTCACTCATCCTGACCTTGTTGCCTTGCGCAGAGCATAACTGGAGCTACAAATATCGGATTTTGGTGACCTTGTTATACCTAGAAAGATAAGGAAGAGACCTACAGTCTCATGTTTCAAAATAATTTTCCAATTAGGACAAAATCAAGGATAAATTGGGTACCGAGTTCTCTGGCGCGGATCATTGGGCAGTCCATGATGTTCCTTCACTTAAATGGGCCTAACTTACTCATCTTAAGCCCAATTAAGGCATATGATACCTTGTTGGAAAGCTTATTCAGAGGCCATTAATTTGGTCAAGGGTTTGGTCAGGAACAATAAGCATAAGTAGCAGTTTACAGCCGCACAAGCTAGAGAGAGACGAAAATTAGACAACTTTTACAATCATTGTTTTTGCTTTTACATTATTGGGCTTAATTGCTAAACAATGTAAATTTTCGGATTTTTCACACATCCTGACCTTGTTTCCTTGCGGAGAGCATAACTCGAGCTACAGATATCAGATTTTGGTGATCTTGTTGTCCCTAGAAAGATAAGGAAAACACCTACAATTTCAGGTTTCACAAGAATTGTCAAATTAGGCCAAACTCAAGAGTAAATTGGGTCCCGAGTTCTCTGGCGCGGATCAGTGCACTGTCCTTTATGTTCCTTCACTTAAATGGGCCGAACTTACTCATTTTAAGCCCAAATAAGGCATATGATACCTTGTTGGAAAGATTATTCAGAGGCCCTTAATTTGGTCTAGGGTTAGGTCAGGATTAATAAGAATAAATAGCAGTTTATAGCAGCACAAGTCAGAGAGACAAAAATTAGACAACTTTTACAATCATTGTTTTTGCTTTTACATTATTGGGCTTAATTGCTGAACATTGTTAATTTTTGGATTTTTCACTCATCATGACCTTGTTGCCTTGCGCTGAGCATAACTTGAGCTACAGATATCGGATATTGGTGATATTGCTGTCCCTAGAAAGAAAAGGAAGAGACCTACAATTTCAGGTGTCACAAGAATTGTCAAATTAGGCCAAAATCAAGGCTAAATTGGGTCCCGAGTTCTATGGTGCGGATCAGTGCGTAGTCCTTGATGTTCCTTCACTTAAATGGGTCTAACTTACTCATCCTAAGCCCAATTAAGGTATATGATAGCTTGTTGGAAAGCTAATTCGGATACCCTTAATTTGGTCTAGGGTTAGGTCAGTATTAATAAGCATAAATAGCAGTTTACAGCCCACAAGCCAGAGAGAGACGGAAATTAGACAACTTTTACAATCATTGTTTTAAAGATAAGGAAGAGACCTACAATTTCAGGTTTCACAAGAATTGTCAAATTAGGCCAAAATCAAGGATAAATTGGGTCCCGAGTTCTCTGGCGTGGATCAGTGCGCAGTCCATGATGTTCCCTCACTTAAATGGGCCTAACTTACTCATCTTAATCCCAATTAAGGCATATGATACATTGTTGGAAAGCTTATTCAGAGGTCCTTAATTTGGTATAGGGTTAGGTCAGGATTAATAAGCATAAATAGCAGTTTACAGCCGCACAAGCCAGAGTCTAAACTTAGACAACTTTTCCAATCATTGTTTTTGCTTTTACATTATTGGGCTAAATTGCTAAAAATTATTAATTTTCAGATTTTTCAATCGTCTTGATCTTGTTGCCTTCCGCAGAGCATAACTGGATCTACAAATATCGGATTTTGGTGACCTTGTTGTCCCAAGAAAGATAAGGAAGAGACCTACAATCTCAGGTTTCTCAAGAATTGTCAAATTAGGCCAAAATCAAGGCTAAATTGGGTCCCGAGTTCTCTGGCACGGATCAGTGCGCAGTCCATGATGTTCCTTCACTTAAATGGGCCTAACTTACTCATCTTAAGCCCAATTAAGGCATATGATACCTTGTTGGAAAGCTAATTCAGAGGCCCTTAATTTGGTCTAAGGCTTGGTCGGGATCAATAAACATAAATAGCAGTTTACAGCCGCACAATCTAGAGAGAGACGGAAATTAGACAACTTTTACAATCATTGTTTTTGCTTTTACATTATTGGGCTTAATTTCTAAACATTGTTAATTTTCAGATTTTTCACTCATTCTGACCTTGTTACTGTGCGCAGAGCATAACTAGAGCTACAGAAATCGGATTTTGGTGATCTTGTTGTCCCTAGAAAGATAAGGAACAGACCTACAATCTCAGGTTCCACAAGAATTGTCAAATTAGGCCAAAATCAAGGCTAAATTGGGTCACGAGTTTTCTGGCGCGGATCAGTACGCAGTCCATGTTGTTCCTTTACTTAAATGGGCCTAACTTAATCATCTTAAGCTCGATTAAGGCATATGATACCTGGTTGGAAAGCTTATTCAGAGGCACTTAATTTGGTCATGGGTTAGTTCAGAAAAAATAAGCAAAAATAGAAGTTTACAGCAGCACAAGCCAGAAAGAGACGGAAATTAGACAACTTTTACCATCATTGTTTTTGCTTTTACATTATTGGGCTTAATTGGGCTAAATTGCTAAACATTGTTAATTTTCGGATTTTTCACTCATCCTGGCCTTGTTGCCTTGCGCAAAGCATAACTGGAGCTACAGATGTCGGATTTTGGTGACCTTGTTATCCCTAGAAGGATAAGGAAGAGACCTACAATTTCAGTTTTCACAAAAATTGTCAAATTAGGACAAAATCAAGGCTAAATTGGGTCCCGAGTTCTCTGGTTCGGATCAGTGCGCGGTTCATGATGTTCCTTCACTTAAATGGGCCTAACTTACTCATCTTAAGACCAATTAAGGCATAGGATACCTTGTTGGAAAGCTTATTCAGAGGCGCTTAATTTGGTCTAGGGTTACATCTCGATTAATAAGCATAAATAGCAATTTACAGCCGCACAAATCAGAGAGAGACGGAAATTAGACAACTTTTACAATCATTGTTTTTGCTTTTACATTATTGGGCTTAGTTGCTAAACATTGTTAATTTTCGGATTTTTCACACATCCTGACCTTGTTGCCTTGCGCAGAGCATAACTAGAGCTACAAATATCGGATTTAGGTGATCTTGCTATCCCTAAAAAGAAAAGGAAGAGACCTACAATTTCAGGTTTCACAAGAATTGTCAAATTAGGCCAAAATAATGGCTAAATTGGGTCTCGAGTTCTCTGGCGCGGATGAGTGCGCAGTCAATGATGTTCCTTCACTTAAATAGGCCTAACTTACTCATCTTAAGCCCAATTAAGGCGTTTGATACCTAGTTCGAAATAAGACAACTTTTACAATCATTGTTTTTTCTTTTACATTATTTGGCTTAATTGCTAAACTTTGTTAATTTTCGGATTTTTCACACATCCTGCCCTTGTTTCCTTGTGGAAAGCATAACTTGAGCTACAGATATCGGATTTTGCTGATCTTGTTGTCCCTAGAAAGAAAAGGAAGAGACCTACAATTTTAGGTTTCACAAGAACTGTCAATTAGGCCAAAATCAAGGCTAAATTGGGTCCCGAGTTCTCTGGCGTGGATCAGTGCGCTGCCATGATGTTCCTTCACTTAAATGGGCCTAACTTACACATCTTAAGCCAAAATAAGGCATATGATACCTTGTTCGAAAGCTTATTCAGAGCCCCTTAATTTGGTCCAGGGTTAGGTGAGGATTAATAAGCATAAATAGCAGGTTACAACTGCACAAGCCAGAGAGACGGAAATTAGAAAACCTTTACAATCATTGGTTTTGCTTTTACATTATTAGGCTTAATTGCTAAACATTGTTAATTTTCGGATTTTCACTCATCCTGACCTTGTTGCCTTGCGCAGAGCATAACTTGAGCTACAAATATCAGATTTTGCTGATCTTGCTGTCCCTAGAAAGAAAAGGAAGAGACCTACAATCTCAGGTTTTACAAGAATTGTCAAATTAGGACAAAAGCAAGGCTAAATTGGGTCCCGAGTTCTCTGGCGCGGATGAGTGCGCAGTCAATGATGTTCCTTCACTTAAATGGGCCTAACTTACTCATTTTAAGCCCAATTATGGCATATGATACCTTGTTGGAAAGCTTATTCAGAGGCTCTTAATTTGGTCCGGGGTTAGGTTATGGTTAATAACCAAAAATAGCAGTTTACAGCCGCACAAGCCAGAGAGAGACGGAAATTAGGCAACTTTTACAATCATTGTTTTTACTTTTACATTATTGGGCTTAATTTGGCTAAATTGCTGAACATTGCTAATTTTCGGATTTTTCACTCATCCTGACCTGGTTGCCTTGCGCAGAGCATAACCGGAGCTACAGATATCGGATTTTGGTTACCTTGTTGTCCCTAGAAACATAAGGAAGAGACCTACAATCTCAGGTTTCACAAGAATTTTCAAATTCGGCGAAAATCAAGGATAAATTGGGTCCTGAGTTCTCGGGCGCGGATCATTGCGCAGTCCACTATGTTCCTTTACTTAAATGGGACTAACTTACTCATCTTAAGCCCAATTAAGGCATATGATACCTTGTTGGAGAGCTTATTCAGAGGCCCGTAATTTAGTGTAGGGTTAGGTCAGGATTAATAAGCATAAAATGCAGTTTACTGCCGCACAAGCCAGAGAGAGACGTAAATTAGACAACTTTTACAATCATTGATTTTGCTTTTACATTATTGGGATTAATTGCTAAACATTGTAAATTTTCGGATTTTTCACACATCCTGACCATGTTTCCTTGCGTAGAGCATAACTCGAGCTATAGATATCGGATATTTATGATCTTGCTATCCCTAGAAAGATGAGGAAAAGGCCTACAATTTCATGTTTCAAAATAATTGTCAAATTAGGCCAAAATCAAGAGTAAATTGGGTCCCGAGTTCGCTGGCACGGATCAGTGCACTATCCTTGATGTTCCTTCACTTAAATGGGGCAAACTTACTCATCTTAAGCCCAAATAAGGCATATGACACCTTGTTGGAAGCTTATTCAGAGGCCCTTAATTTGGTCAAGGGTTTGGTAGAAAATAAGATAAGTAGGTTTGGAAAGTGAGAGAGTGAAATTAGCAACTTCTACAATCATTGATTTTCTTTTACTTTTGGGTTTATTGTAAACATTGTAATTTTGTTTTTCACCTCGACCTTGTTTCTTGAGGAGGCATATGAGTAATTTCGTTTTGGTGTCTTTGTCCTGATAGGGCTCATTTGTTTACAGTTGTATTGGCAACTCGGTGGGGGGTTTGGGTTGTGTTCATTCCTTTGGGCCTACTTCTCATCTTGCCCACAAGGTATGACACCTTGTTGGGCTTTTGAGGCCTTTTTGGTTGGGTTGGTGGATTTGTGGTTTGGATTGGCTTGCTTTTCATCATTGTTTTTGCTTTTACTTTTGGGTTTTGTAACTTGTTTTTTTGTTTTTCACTCATCGCCTTGTTGCCTTGGTGGTTACGGTGTTCGGTTGGTGTCTTGCTGTCCCTGGGGGGCCTCATTTTGTTTGTTGTTTTGGCGTGGTTTGGGTCCCGGTTCTGGTGCGGTCCTTTGGGTTTTTTTTGCCCTTGGCTTGTGTTGGGCTTTTGGGCCCTTAATTTGGTCAAGGGTTTGGTCAGGATTAATAAGCATAAATAGCAGTTTACAGCCGCACAAGATAGAGAGAGTCTGAAATTAGACAACTTTTCCAATCATTGTTTTTGCTTTTACATTATTGGGCTTAATTGGGCTAAATTGCTAAACATTGTTAATTTTCGGATTTTTCACTCATCCTGACATTGTTGCCATGCGCGGAACATAACTAGAGTAACAGATATCGGATTTTGGTGATCTTGCTGTCCCTAGAAATATAAGGAAGAGACCTACAATCTCAGGTTTTACAAGAATTGTCAAATTAGGACAAAAACAAGGTTAAATTGGGTCCTGAGTTCTCTGGCGCGGATGAGTGTGCAGTCAATGATGTTCCTTCACTTAAATGGGCCTAACTTACTCATCTTAAGCCAAATTAAGGCATATGATACCTTATTGGAATGCTAATTCAGAGGCCCTTAATTTGGTCTAGGGCTTGGTCAGGATGAGTAAGCATAAATAACAGTTTACAGCAGAACAATCTAGAGAGGGTCTAAAATTAGACAACTTTTCCAATCATTGTTTTTGCTTTTACATTATTGGGCTTAATTGGGCTTAATTGCTAAACATTGTTAATTTTCAGATTTTTCACTCATCCTGACCTTGTTACCTTGCGCAGAGCATAACTAGAGGTACAGAAATCGGATTTTGGTGATCTTGCTGTCCCATGAAAGATAAGGAAGAGACCAACAATCTCAGTTTCCACAAGAATTGTCAAATTAGGCCAAAATCAAGGCTAATTTGGGTCACGATTTTTCTGGCGCCGATCAGTGTGCAGTCCACGATGTTCCTGCACCTAAATGGGCTTAATTTACTCATCTTAAGCCCAATTAAGGTATATGATACCTTGTTGGAAAGCTTATTCAGAGGCCCTTAATTTGGTATAGGGTTACGTCAGGATTAATAAGCATAAATAACAGTTTACAGCCGTACAAGCTAGAGAGAGACGGAAATTAGATAACTTTTACAAACATTGTTTTTGCTTTTACATTATTGGGCTTAATTGCTAAACATTGTTAATTTTCAGATTTTTCACTTATCCTGACCTTGTTGCCTTACGCAGAGAATAACTAGAGCTACAGATATCGGATTTTGGTGATCTTTCTGTCCCTAGAAAGAGAAGGAAGACACCTACAATTTCAGTTTTCACAATAATTGTCAAATTAGGCCAAAATCAAGGATCAATTGGGTCCAGAGTTCTCTGGCACGGATCTGTGCGTAGTCCATGATGTTCCCGCACTTAAATGGGCCTAACATATACATCTTAAGCTTAATTAAGGCATATGATACCTTGTTGGAAAACTTATTCAAAGGCCCTTAATTTCGTCTAGGGTTAGTTCACGATTAATAAGCCTAAATAGCAGTTTACAGCCGCACAAGCCAGAGAGAGACGGAAATTAGACAACTTTTAAAATCATTGTTTTTGCTTTAACATTATTGGGCTTAATTGAGCTTAATTGCTAAACTTTGTTAATTTTCGGATTTTTCACTCATCTTGACCTTGTTGCCTTGCGCAGAGCATAAATAGGGCTACAGATATCGGATTTTGGTGATGTTGCTGTCCCTAGAAAGATAACGAAGAGACGTACAATTTCAAGTGTCACAAGAATTGTCAACTTAGGCCAAAATCAAGGCTAAATTGGGTTCCGAGTTCTCTGGCACTTATTAGTGTGCAGTCCATGATGTTCATTCACTTTAACGGGCCTAACTTACTCATCTTAAGCCCAACTAAGGCATATGATACCTTGTTGAAAAGCTTATTCAGAGGACCTTAAATTGGTCAAGGGTTAGGTCAGGATAATAAACATAAATAGCAGTTTACAACCGCCCAAGCCAGAGAGAGACAAAAATTAGACAATTTTTACAATCATTGTTTTTTATTCTACATAATTGGGCTTAATTGCTAAACATTGTTGATTTTCAGATTTTTCACTCATCCTGACCTTGTTACCTTGCACAGAACATAAATAGACCTACAGATATCGGATTTTGGTGATCTTTATTTCTGTAGAAAAATAAGGAAGAGACCTATAAATTCAGGTTTCACAAGAATTGTCAAATTAGGCCAAAATCAAGGCTAAATTGGGTACTGAGTTCTCTGGTGCGGATCAGTGCGCAATCCATGATGTTCCTTCACTTAAATGGCCCTAACTTATTCGTCTTAAGGCCAATTAAGGCTTATGATACCTTATTGGAAAGTTTATTCAGAGGCCCTTAATTTGGACCAGGGTTAGGTCAGGGTAAAGAAAAATAAATAGCAGTTAACAGCCGCACAAGCCAGAGAGAGATGGAAATTAGACAACTTTTACAATCATTGTTTTTGCTTTTACATTATTGGGCTTAATTGCTAAACATTGTTAATTTTCGGATTTTTCAGTCATCGTGACCATGTTGCCTTGCGCAGAGCATAACTGGAGCTACATATATGGGATTTTGGTGATCTTGTTGTCCCTAGAAAGATAAGGAAGAGACCTACAATTTCAGGTTTCAAAAGAATTGTCAAATTAGGACAAAATCAAGGCAAAATTGTGTCCCGAGTTCTCTGTCTGGGATCAGTGTGCAGTCCTTGATGTTCCTTCACTTAAATAGGCCTAACTTACTCATCTTAAGCACAATTAAGGAATATGATACCTTGTTGGGAAGCTTATTCAGAGGCCCTTAATTTGTTCTAGGGTTAGGTCAGGATTAATAAGCATAAATAATGGTTTAATGCCGCACAAGCCACAGAGAGACGGAAATTAGACAACTTCTACAATCATTGTTTTTACGTTTACATTATTGGACTTAATTGGGCTTAATTGCTAAACATTGTTAATTATCGGATTTTTCACTCATCCTCACCTTGTTGCCTTGCACAGAGCATAACTAGAGCTACAGATATCGGATTTTGGTGATCTTGTTGTCCCTAGAAAGATAAGGAAGAGTCCTACAAATTCAGGTTTCAAAAGAATTGTCAAATTTGGCCAAAATCAAGGCTAAAATGGGTCCCGAGTTCTCTGGCACGGTTCAGTGCGCAGTCCATGAACTTCCTTCTCTTAAATGAGCCTAATTTACTCATCTTAAGCCCAATTAAGGCATATGATACCTTGTTGGAAAGCTTATTCAGAGGCCCTTAATTTGGTCTAGGGTTAGGTCAGGATTAGAAAGCATAAATAGCAGTTTATAGATGCACAAGCCAGAGAGAGACAGAAATTAGACAACTTGTACAATCATTGTTTTTGCTTTTACTTTATTGGGCTTAATTCCTAAACATTGTTAATTTTCGGATTTTTCACTCATCGTGACCATGTTGCCTTGCGTAGAGCATAACTGGAGCTACATATATGGGATTTTGCTGATCTTGTTGTCCCTAGAAAGATAAGGAAGAGACATACAATTTTAGGTTTCAAAAGAATTTTCAAATTAGGCCAAAATCAAAGCAAAATTGTGTCCCGAGTTCTCTGGCGCGGTTCAGTGCGCAGTCCATGAAGTTCCTTCTCTTAAATGGGCCTAACTTACTCACTTTAAGCCCAATTAAGGCATATGATACCTTTTTGGAAAGCTTATTCAGAGGCCCTTAATTTGGTCTAGGGTTAGATCAGGATTAGAAAGAATAAATAGCAGTTTACAGTCGCACAAGCCAGAGAGAGACGAAAATTAGACGACTTGTACAATCATTGTTTTTGCTTTTACATTATTGGGCTTAATTGCTAAACATTGTTAATTTTTGGATTTTTCACTCATCATGACCATGTTACCTTGCGCAGAGCATAACTGGAGCTACATATATCGGATTTTGGTGATCTTGTTGTCCCTAGAAGGATAAGGGAGAGACCTTCAATTTCAGGTTTCAAAAGAATTGTCAAATTAGGACAAAATCAAGGCTAAATTGTGTCCCGAGTTCTCTGGCGGGGATTAGTCTGCAGTCCATGATGTTCCTTCACTTAAATAGGCCTAACTTACTCATCTTAAGCCCAATTAAGGCATATGATACCTTGTTGGGAAACTTATTCAGATGTCCTTAATTTGGTCTAGGGTTAGGTTAGGATTAATAAGCATAAATAACAGTTTACAGCCGCACAAGCCAGAGAGAGACAGAAATTAGACAACTTCCACAATCATTGTTTTTGCGTTTACATTATTGGACTTAACTGGGCTTACTTGCTAAACATTGTTAATTATCGGATTTTTCACTCATCCTGACCTTGTTGCCTTGCGCAGAGCATAACTAGAGCTACAGATATCGGATTTTGGTGATCATGATGTCCCTAGAAAGATAAGGAAGAGTCCTACAATTTCAGGTTTCAAAAGAATTGTGATATTAAGCCAAAATCAAGGCTAAATTGGGTCCCGAGTTCTATGGCCCGGATCAGTGCGCAGTCCATGATGTTCCTTCACTTAAATGGGCCTAACATACTCATCTTAAGCCCAATTAAGGCATATGATACCTTGATGGAAAGCTTATTCAGAGATCCTTAATATGGTCTAGGGTTAGGTCAGGATAAATAAGCATAAATAGTAGTTTACAGTCTCACAACCCAGAGTGAGACAGAAATTAGACAACTTTTACCATCATTGTTTTTACTTTTACCTTATTGGTCTTAATTGCTAAACATTGTTAATTTTCGGATTTTTCACTCATACTGACCTTGCTGCCTTGCGCAGAGCAATACTAGAGCTTCAGATATCGGATTTTGGGGGTGTTGCTGTCCCTAGAATGATAAGGAAGAGTCCTACAATTTCATGTGGCACAATAATTGTCAAATTAGGCCAAAATCAAGGCTAAAATGGGTCCCGAGTTCTCTGGCGCGGATCAGTGCGCTGTCCATGATGTTCCATCACTTAAATGGGCCTAACTTACTCATCTTAAGCCCAATTATGGCGTATGATACCTTGTTGGAAAGTTTATTCAGAGGCGCATAATTTGGTCTAGGGTTGGGTAAGGATAAGTAAGCATAAATAGCAGTTTACAGCAACACAAGCCAGAGAGAGACGTAAATTAGACAATTTTTACAATCATTGTTTTGCTTTTACATTATTGGGCGTAATTGCTAAACAATGTTAATTTCGGTATTTTTCACTCATCCCGACCTTGTTGCCTTGCGCAGAGCATAACTAGAGCTACATATATCGGATTTTGGTGATCTTGCTGTCCCTAGAAAGATAAGGAAGAGACCTACAATATCAGGTTTCAAAAGAATTATCAAATTTGGCCAAAATCAAGGCTAAATTGGGTCCCGATTTCTCTGGCCCGGATCAGTGCGCAGCCGATGATGTTCCTTCACTTAAATGGGCCTAACTTACTCATCTTAAGCCCAATTAAGGCATATGATACCTTGTTGGAAGCTTACTCAGAGGCCCTTAATTTGGCCTTGGATTAGGTCAGGATTAATAAGCATAAATAGAAGTTAACAGCCGCACAACCCAGAGAGAGACGAAAATTAGACAACTTTGACAATCATTGTTTTTGCTTTTAGATTATTGGGCTTAATTGCTAAACATTGTTAATTTTCGGATTTTTCACTCATCCTGACCTTATTGCCTTGCGCAGAGCATAACTGGAGCTACATATATCGGATTTTGGTGATCTTGCTGTCCCTAGAAAGATAAGGAAGAGACCTACGATTTCAGGTGGCACAAAATAATTGTCAAATTAGGCCAAAATCAAGGCTAAATTGGGTCCCAGGTGCTCTGGCGCGGATCAGTGCACTGTCCATGATGTTCCCTCACTTAAATGGGCCTAACTTACTCATCTTAAGCCCAATTATGGCATATGATACCTTGTTGGAAAGTTTATTCAGAGGCGCATAATTTGGTCTATGGTTCGGTCAGGATAAGTAAGCATAAATAGCAGTTTACAGCACCACAAGCCAGAGCGAGACGTAAATTAGACAATTTTTACAATCATTGTTTTTGCTTTTACATTATTGGGCTTAATTGTTAAACATTGTTAATTTCGGTATTCTTCACTCATCCTGGCCTTGTTGCCTGCGCAGAGCATAACTAGAGCTACATATATCGGATTTTGGTGATCTTGTTGTCCTTAGAAAGATAAGGAAGAGACCTACAATTTCAGGATTCAAAAGAATTGTGAAATTAGGCCAAAGTCAAGGCTAAATTGGGTCCCGATTTCTCTAGCCCGGATCAGTGCGCAGTCCATGATATTCCTTCACTTAAATGGGCCTAACTTACTCATCTTAAGCCCAATTAAGGCATATGATACCTTGTTGGAAAGCTTATTCAGAGGCCTTTAATTTGGCCTAGGATTAGGTTAGGATCAATAAGCATAAATAGCAGTTTACAGCCGCACAACCCAAAGAGAGATGGAAATTAGACAACTTTGACAATCATTGTTTTTGCTTTTAGATTATTGAGCTTAATTGCTAAACATTATTAATTTTCGGAGTTTTCACTCATCTTGACCTTGTTGCCTTGTGCAGAGCATAACTGGAGCTACAGATATCGTATTTTGGTGATCTTGCTGTCCCTAGAAAGATAAGGAAGAGTCCTACAATTTCAGGTGTCACAAGAATTGTCAAATTAGGCCAAAATCAAGGCTAAATTGGGTCCCGAATTCTCTGGCGCGGATCAGTGCGCTGTCCATGATGTTCCCTCACTTAAATGGGCCTAACTTACTCATCTTATGCTCAATTAAGGCATATCATACCTTGTTGGAAAGCTTATTCAGAGGCCCTTAATTTGGTCTACGGTTAGGTGTGGATTAATAAGCATAAATAGCAGTTTACAGTCGCACAAGCCAGAGAGAGACGAAAATCAGACAACTTTTACAATCATTATTTTTGCTTTTACATTATTGGGCTTAATTGGGCTTAATTGCTAAACATTGTTAATTTTTGGATTTTTCATTCATCATGACCTTGTTGCCATGCACAGAGCATAACTAGAGCTACAGATATATGATTTTGGTGATCTTGTTGTCCCTAGAAAGATAAGGAAGTGACCTACAATTTTAGGTTTCACAAGAATTATCAAATTAGGCCAAAATAAAGACTAAATTGGGTCACGAGTTCTCTGGCGCGGATCAGTGCGCAGTCCAAGATGTTACTGCACTTAAATGGGCCTAACTTACTCATCTTAAGCCCAATTAAGGCATATGATACCTTGTTGGAAAGCTTATTCAGATGCCCTTAATTTAGTCGAGGGTTAGGTTCGGATGAATAAGCATAAGTAGCAGTTCACAGCCGCACAAGACAGAGAGAGACAGAAATTAGACAACTTTTATAATCACTATTTTTACTTTTACATTATTGGGCTTAATTGCTAAAAAAAAATTATTTTCGGATTTTTCACTCATCCTGACCTTGTTGCCTTGCACAGAGCATCACTAGAGCTACAGATAACGGATTTTGGTGATCTTGTTGTCCTTAGAAAGACAAGGAAGAGACCTACAATTTCAGTTTTCACAAGAATTGTCAAATTAGGCCAAAATCTAGGCTAAATTGGGTCCCGAGTTCTCTGACGCGGATCAGTGTGCAGTCCATGATGTTCATTAACTTCAATGTGCCTAACTTACTCATCCTAAGCCCAATTAAGGCATATGATACCTTGAAGGAAAGCTTACTCAGAGGCCCTTAATTTAGTCTAGGGTTAGGTCAGGATTAATAAGCATAAATAGCAGTTTACAGCCGCACAAGCCAGAGAGAGACGGAAATTAGAGAACTTTTACAATTGTTATTTTTCTTTTACATTATTGGGCTTAATTGCTAAACATTGTTAATTTTCGGATTTTTGACTCATCCTGACCTTGTAGCCTTGCACAGAGAATAACTAGAGCTACATATATTAAATTTTGGTGATCTTGCTGTTCCTAGAATGATAAGGAAGAGACCTAAAATTTCAATTTTTACAAGAATTGTCAAATTAGGCCAAAATCAAGGCTAAATTGGGTCCCGAGTTCTCTGGCATGGATCAGTGTGCAGTCCATGATGTTCCTGCACTTAAATGGGCCTAACTTACTCATCTTAAGCCCAATTAAGGAATATGATACCTTGTTGGAAAGCTTATTAAGAGGCCCTTAATTAGTCTAGGGTTAGCTCATGATTAATAAGCATAAATAGCAGTTTACAGCCGCACAAGCCAGAGAGAGACAGAAATTAGACAACTTTTACAATCATTGTTTTTGCTTTTACATTATTGGGCTTTACTGGGCTTAATTGCTAAAAATTGTTTATTTTCGGATTTTTCACTCATGCTGACCTTGTTGCCTTGCATAGAGAATAACTAGAGACACATATATCGGATTTTGGTGATCTTGCTGTCCCTGGAAAGATAAAGAAGAGACCTACAATTTCAGTTTTCACAAGAATTGTCAAATTAGGCCAAAATAAAGGCGAAATTGGGTCCTTAGTTCTCTTGCGCGGATCAGTACGCAGTCCACGATGTCCCTGCACTTAAATGGGCCTAACTTACTCATATTAAGCCCAATTAAGGCATATGATACCTTGTTGGAAAGCTTATTCAGGAGGCCCTTAATTTCGTCTAGGGTTAGGTCAGGATTAATAAGCATAAATAGCATTTTACATCCGTACAAGCCTAAGAGAGACGGAAATTAGACAACTTTTACAATCATTGTTTTTGCTTTTACATTATTGGGCTTAATTGCTAAAAATTGTTTATTTTCGGATTTTTCACTCATCTTTACCTTGTTGCCTTGCGCATAGCATAACTAGAGCTATAGATATCGGATTTTTTTGATATTGATGTCCCTAGAAAGATAAGGAAGAGACCTAAAATTTAATTTTTCACATAAATTGTCAAATTTGGACAAAATCAAGGCTAAATTGGGTCCCGAGTTCTCTGGCGCGGATCAGTGCGCGGTCCATGATGTTCCTTCACTTAAATGGGCCTAACTTACTCATCTAAAGCCCAATTAATGCATATGATACCTTGTTGGAAAGCTTATTCAGAGGTCCTTAATTTGGTCTAGGGTTAGGTCAGGATTAATAAGCATTAACAGTAGTTTACAGCAGCACAAGCCAAAGAGAGATGGAAATTAGACAACTTTTACAATCATTGTTCTTGCTTTTACATTATTGGGTTTAATTGCTAAACATTGTTAATTTTCGGATTTTCAATCATCCTAACCTTGTTGCCTTGCGCTGAGCATAACTAGAGCTACAGATATCGGATTTTGGTGATCTTGCTGTTCTTAGAAAGATAAGGAATTAAAAAAATACAAGAGCTTCTCCGGCAAACCACTAGAAGTACCCATCGAGTCGAGCAATTGGATACTAAGAAAGGTTTCTTTCTGGGCTAAATTCAAAGGCTATAGAGCGTTCCATTTTTAAAAATGAAAAAGGCAGAGATGTAATGTAGTCTTTGATGAAGAAGCATCTTGAAGTGAGACCTAAATCGGGAAAAGAAGAAGAAAAATAAAGTCGTAGTTCCAACTTTGAATCAGAATATGCAGCCCTCTCCTCTCATAATCAAAGTCCAGCAATAGCATATTCAAAATCAGATAAGATGCAACAATCCTTATCCAGGATCAACTTAGTCCTCGCCAGCAACATCTCCAAGAAATTTCCAGATGAAATGATTCCTCCAAAGATGTTTCACAAGAATTGTCAAATTAGGCAAAAATCAAGGCTAAATTGGGTCTCGAGTACTCTGGCACGGATCAGTGCGCTATCCATGATGTTCCTCCACTTAAATGGGCCTAACTTACTCATCTTAAGCCCAATTAAGGCATATGATACCTTGTTGGAAAGCTTATTTGGAGGCCCTTAATTTGGTCTAGGGCTAGGTCAGGATTAATAAGCATATGTAGCAGTTTATAGCTGCACAGCCTGAGAGAGACGGAAATTAGATAACTGTTACAATCTTTATTTTTCCTTTTACATTATTGGGCTTAATTAGGCTTAATTGCTAAACATTGTTAATTTTCGGATTTTCCACTCATCCTGACCTTGTTGCCTTGCGCATAGCATTACTAGAGCAACAGATATCGGATTTTGGTGATCTTGCTGTCCCTAGAAAGATAAGGAAGAGTCCTACAATTTCAGGTGTCAAAAGAATTGTCAAATTAGGCCAAAATCACGGCTAAATTGGCTCCCAAGTGGTCGCGCTGTCGCGCACGCGCCAAAAAAGAACGAGCGGGTTATAAAAATGTAGTTTAGGGCGACAACTCGGATGTCGTCTCACAAGGACTCTAGACTTGTTATTTACCACAAAAATCAGTTTTTTTTTTGGGGGGGGGGGGGGGGGGGTTGGTTTGAATTGCAAATGGAAAACAATGCAAAAAAAAAACAGAACAATAAAACAGAACAGTTGAAAAGGTTATCAAATAGCTAAAGATGATTAATCTCATGTTCTCGAATTCCCAACTATCATCGGTTCATGTAATTCCAAGCCCTAAGTAGATTCTAATCCCCTTTTAGTTGCAGCAACAATTAACAAACGAAATCACTACTACGGATATATGTTCCTATTCCCGAATTAAACAAACGGGGTTAAGCCCTCACGAACTAAACGAACATGAATAAACATACGCGAATTAAATAAACGCGATTAAGTATAGGAACATAACATCACTGAAATGAATCAACACAACACTATACACTCCTGAATTAAACAAACAGAAATGTATAATATGGTATTGAAAAGGGAAACACAAATAAAATAGGAATTACAAAACCTCAAGTTTAGTGAAATTCGATTACAGTAGACTAATCTATGAAATTTAGTTCTCCATGAAAACGAAATACACACAGAAAAATATGTAAAACAAAACAGTGGAGAATCAAAAAGTTCCTTCCATCTGCCCAGAACAGCTTTTTATACTATTCAGAAACTGAGCCCACTCGCGAGGCGAACCCTCATTCGCGAGGCGAATATCATGAAGAGTCTGCAACGTTTGGTCTTCTCGCGGGGCGAAGTACTGCTCGCGTGGCGAGGAATGGAAGAGTTATGGCTTCTGGTCTTCAGTCTCGCGAGGCGAGACATGGATCCGCGAGGCGACACAGAACGTGTTGCATTTCTCTAGAACAGTTAGCTGTCAGGGTCGCGGGGCGAGGTGTTATTCGCGGGGCGAACCAGAGAAGATGACATTTTTACTGTTCAGCTGGCTTTCAGGTTCGCGAGGCAAGAAGACTCTCGCGAGGCGAACACCTCCAGACTTGAAATTCCTCTGATTCTTTATTTCCTTGACTTCTAACTTAACCTGAAAACAATAAAATAGCCATAAGTGCTTTATTTGACTCAAAACTGGCTAAATTAACCTAAAATTACTTTAGATACTCAAAACCTAGCTTGAGGACAATCTAATCTAATTTGGGTGAAAATAGGATATAATTAGCACAAAACCCTGGTCATACTAGCTATAAAACTAGATGAGCCAGAGGCTTATCACCGAGTTCTCTGGCGCGGATCAATGCGCAGTCCATGATGTTGTTTCACTTAAATGGGCCTAGCTTACTCATCTTAAGCCCAATTAAGGCATATGATACCTTGTTGGAAAGCTTATTCAGAGGCCCTTAATTCGGTCTAGGGTGAGCTCAGGAAAAATAAGAACAAATAGCAGTTTACAGCTGCACAACCCAGAGAGAGACGGAAATTAGACTACTTTTACAATCATTGTTTTTGCTTTTACATTATTGGGCTTAATTGCTAAACATTGTTAATTTTCGGATTGTTCACTCATCCTGACCTTGTTGCCTTGTGCAGAGCATAACTGGAGCTACATATATCGGATTTTGGTGATCTTGTTGTCCCTAGAAAGATAAGGAAGAGACCAACAATTTCAGGTTTCAAAAGAATTGTCAAATTAGGCCAAAATCAAGGCTAAATTGTGTCCCGAGTTCTCTGGCGCGGTTCAGTGCGCAGTCCATGAAGTTCCTTCACTTAAATAGGCCTAACTTACTCATCTTAAGCCCAATTAAGGCATACGATAGCTTGTTGGAAAGCTTATTCAGAGGCCCCTATTTTGGTCTAGGGTTAGGTCAGGATTAGACAGCATAAATAGCAGTTTACAGCCGCACAAGCCAGAGAGAGACGAAAATTAGACAACTTGTACAATCATTGTTTTGGCTTTTACATTATTGGGACTAATTGCTAAACATTATTAATTTTCAGATTGTTCACTCATCCTGACCTTGTTGCCTTGTGCAGAGCATAACTGGAGCTACATATATCGGATTTTGGTGTTCTTGCTGTCCCAAGAAAGATAAGGAAGAGACCAACAATTTCAGGTTTTAAAAGAATTGTCAAATTAGGCCAAAATCAAGGCTAAATTGTGTCCTGAGTTCTTTAGTGCGGTTCAGTCATGCGATCCCATGAAGTTCCTTCACTTAAATAGGCCAAACTTACTCATCTTAAGCCCAATTTAGGCATATGATACCTTGTTGGAAAACTTATTATGAGGCCCTTAATTGGGTCTTGGGTTAGGTCAGGATTAGACAACATAAATAGCAGTTTACAGCGGCACAAGCCAGAGAGAGACAGAAATTAGACAACTTGTACAATCATTGTTTTTGCTTTTACATTATTGGGCTTAATTGCTAAACATTGTTACTTTTCGGATTTTTCACTCATCCTGACCATGTTGCCTTGCGCAGAGCATAACTGGAGCTACATATATCGGATTTTGGTGATCTTGTTGTCCCTAGAAAGATAAGGAAGAGACCAACAATTTCAGGTTTCAAAAGAATTGTCAAATTAGGCCAAAATCAAGGCTAAATTGTGTCCCGAGTTCTCTGGCGCGGTTCAGTGCGCAGTCCATGAAGTTCCTTCACTTAAATAGGCCTAACTTACTCATCTTAAGCCCAATTAAGGCATACGATAGCTTGTTGGAAAGCTTATTCAGAGGCCCCTATTTTGGTCTAGGGTTAGGTCAGGATTAGACAGCATAAATAGTAGTTTACAGCCGCACAAGCCAGAGAGAGACGAAAATTAGACAACTTGTACAATCATTGTTTTGGCTTTTACATTATTGGGACTAATTGCTAAACATTATTAATTTTCAGATTGTTCACTCATCCTGACCTTGTTGCCTTGTGCAGAGCATAACTGGAGCTACATATATCGGATTTTGGTGTTCTTGCTGTCCCAAGAAAGATAAGGAAGAGACCAACAATTTCAGGTTTTAAAAGAATTGTCAAATTAGGCCAAAATCAAGGCTAAATTGTGTCCTGAGTTCTTTAGCGCGGTTCAGTGCGCAGTCCATGAAGTTCCTTCACTTAAATAGGCCAAACTTACTCATCTTAAGCCCAATTTAGGCATATGATACCTTGTTGGAAAACTTATTATGAGGCCCTTAATTGGGTCTTGGGTTAGGTCAGGATTAGACAACATAAATAGCAGTTTACAGCGGCACAAGCCAGAGAGAGACAGAAATTAGACAACTTGTACAATCATTGTTTTTGCTTTTACATTATTGGGCTTAATTGCTAAACATTGTTACTTTTCGGATTTTTCACTCATCCTGACCATGTTGCCTTGCGCAGAGCATAACTGGAGCTACATATATCGGATTTTGGTGATCTTGCTGTTCCTAGAAAGATAAGGAAGAGACCTACAATTTCAGTTGTCAAAAGAATTATCAAATTAGGCCAAAATCAAGGCTAAATTGTGTCCCGAGTTCTCTGGCGTGGATCAGTGCGCAATCCATGATGTTCCTTCACTTAAATAGGCCTAACTTACTCATCTTAAGCCCAATTAAGGCATATGATACCTTGTTGGGAAGCTTATTCAGAGGCCCTTACTTTGGTCTAGGGTTAGGTCAGGATTAATAAGCAAAAATAATAGTTTACAGCCACACAAACCAGAGAGAGACGAAAATTAGAAGACTTCTAGAATCATTGTTTTTGCGTTTACATTATTGGACTTAATTGGGCTTAATTGCTAAACATTGTTAATTATCGGATTTTTTACTCATCCTGACCTTGTTGCCTTGCGCAGAGCATAACTAGAGATACAGATATCGGATTTTGGTGGTCTTGCTGCCCCTAGAAAGATAAGGAAGAGTCCTTCAATTTCAGGTTTCAAAAGAATTGTCAAATTAGGCCAAAATCAAGGCTAAATTGGTTCCCGAGTGCGCAGTCCATGATGTGCCTTCACTTAAATGGGCCTAACTTACTCACTTTAAGCCCAATTTAGGCATATGATACCTTGTTGAGAAGCTTATTCAGAGGCCCTTAATTTGGTCAAGGATTAAGTCGGGATTAATAAGCATAAATAAACGTTTACAGTCGCACAAGCCAGAGAGAGATGAAAATTAGACAACTTTTACAATCATTGTTTTTGTGTTTGCATTATTGGACTTAATTGGGCTTAATTGCTAAACATTGTTAATTTTCAGATTTTTCACTCATCCTGACCTTGTTGCCTTGCGCAGAGCATAACTAGAGCTACAGATATCGGATTTTGGTGATCTTGCTGTTCTTAGAAAGATAAGGAATTAAAAAAATACAAGAGCTTCTCCGGCAAACCACTAGAAGTACCCATCGAGTCGAGCAATTGGATACTAAGAAAGGTTTCTTTCTGGGCTAAATTCAAAGGCTATAGAGCGTTCCATTTTTAAAAATGAAAAAGGCAGAGATGTAATGTAGTCTTTGATGAAGAAGCATCTTGAAGTGAGACCTAAATCGGGAAAAGAAGAAGAAAAATAAAGTCGTAGTTCCAACTTTGAATCAGAATATGCAGCCCTCTCCTCTCATAATCAAAGTCCAGCAATAGCATATTCAGAATCAGATAAGATGCAACAATCCTTATCCAGGATCAACTTAGTCCTCGCCAGCAACATCTCCAAGAAATTTCCAGATGAAATGATTCCTACAAAGATGTTTCACAAGAATTGTCAAATTAGGCAAAAATCAAGGCTAAATTGGGTCTCGAAAACTCTGGCACGGATCAGTGCGCTATCCATGATGTTCCTCCACTTAAATGGGCCTAACTTACTCATCTTAAGCCCAATTAAGGCATATGATACCTTGTTGGAAAGCTTATTTGGAGGCCCTTAATTTGGTCTAGGGCTAGGTCAGGATTAATAAGCATATGTAGCAGTTTATAGCTGCACAGCCTGAGAGAGACGGAAATTAGATAACTGTTACAATCTTTATTTTTCCTTTTACATTATTGGGCTTAATTAGGCTTAATTGCTAAACATTGTTAATTTTCGGATTTTCCACTCATCCTGACCTTGTTGCCTTGCGCATAGCATTACTAGAGCAACAGATATCGGATTTTGGTGATCTTGCTGTCCCTAGAAAGATAAGGAAGAGTCCTACAATTTCAGGTTTCAAAAGAATTGTCAAATTAGGCCAAAATCACGGCTAAATTGGCTCCCAAGTGGTCGCGCTGTCGCGCACGCGCCAAAAAAGAACGAGCGGGTTATAAAAATGTAGTTTAGGGCGACAACTCGGATGTCGTCTCACAAGGACTCTAGACTTGTTATTTACCACAAAAATCAGTTTATTTTTTTTTGGGGGGGGGGGGGGGTTGGTTTGAATTGCAAATGGAAAACAATGCAAAAAAAAAACAGAACAATAAAACAGAACAGTTGAAAAGGTTATCAAATAGCTAAAGATGATTAATCTCATGTTCTCGAATTCCCAACTATCATCGGTTCATGTAATTCCAAGCCCTAAGTAGATTCTAATCCCCTTTTAGTTGCAGCAACAATTAACAAACGAAATCACTACTACGGATATATGTTCCTATTCCCGAATTAAACAAACGGGGTTAAGCCCTCACGAACTAAACGAACATGAATAAACATACGCGAATTAAATAAACGCGATTAAGTATAGGAACATAACATCACTGAAATGAATCAACACAACACTATACACTCCTGAATTAAACAAACAGAAATGTATAATATGGTATTGAAAAGGGAAACACAAATAAAATAGGAATTACAAAACCTCAAGTTTAGTGAAATTCGATTACAGTAGACTAATCTATGAAATTTAGTTCTCCATGAAAACGAAATACACACAGAAAAATATGTAAAACAAAACAGTGGAGAATCAAAAAGTTCCTTCCATCTGCCCAGAACAGCTTTTTATACTATTCAGAAACTGAGCCCACTCGCGAGGCGAACCCTCATTCGCGAGGCGAATATCATGAAGAGTCTGCAACGTTTGGTCTTCTCGCGGGGCGAAGTACTGCTCGCGTGGCGAGGAATGGAAGAGTTATGGCTTCTGGTCTTCAGTCTCGCGAGGCGAGACATGGATCTGCGAGGCGACACAGAATGTGTTGCATTTCTCTAGAACAGTTAGCTGTCAGGGTCACGGGGCGAGGTGTTATTCGCGGGGCGAACCAGAGAAGATGACATTTTTACTGTTCAGCTGGCTTTCAGGTTCGCGAGGCAAGAAGACTCTCGCGAGGCGAACACCTCCAAACTTGAAATTCCTCTGATTCTTTATTTACTTGACTTCTAACTTAACCTGAAAACAATAAAATAGCCATAAGTGCTTTATTTGACTCAAAACTGGCTAAATTAACCTAAAATTACTTTAGATACTCAAAACCTAGCTTGAGGACAATCTAATCTAATTTGGGTGAAAATAGGATATAATTAGCACAAAACCCTGGTCATACTAGCTATAAAACTAGATGAGCCAGAGGCTTATCACCGAGTTCTCTGGCGCGGATCAATGCGCAGTCCATGATGTTGTTTCACTTAAATGGGCCTAGCTTACTCATCTTAAGCCCAATTAAGGCATATGATACCTTGTTGGAAAGCTTATTCAGAGGCCCTTAATTCGGTCTAGGGTGAGCTCAGGAAAAATAAGCACAAATAGCAGTTTACAGCTGCACAACCCAGAGAGAGACGGAAATTAGACTACTTTTACAATCATTGTTTTTGCTTTTACATTATTGGGCTTAATTGCTAAACATTGTTAATTTTCGGATTGTTCACTCATCCTGACCTTGTTGCCTTGTGCAGAGCATAACTGGAGCTACATATATCGGATTTTGGTGATCTTGTTGTCCCTAGAAAGATAAGGAAGAGACCAACAATTTCAGGTTTCAAAAGAATTGTCAAATTAGGCCAAAATCAAGGCTAAATTGTGTCCCGAGTTCTCTGGCGCGGTTCAGTGCGCAGTCCATGAAGTTCCTTCACTTAAATAGGCCTAACTTACTCATCTTAAGCCCAATTAAGGCATACGATAGCTTGTTGGAAAGCTTATTCAGAGGCCCCTATTTTGGTCTAGGGTTAGGTCAGGATTAGACAGCATAAATAGCAGTTTACAGCCGCACAAGCCAGAGAGAGACGAAAATTAGACAACTTGTACAATCATTGTTTTGGCTTTTACATTATTGGGACTAATTGCTAAACATTATTAATTTTCAGATTGTTCACTCATCCTGACCTTGTTGCCTTGTGCAGAGCATAACTGGAGCTACATATATCGGATTTTGGTGTTCTTGCTGTCCCAAGAAAGATAAGGAAGAGACCAACAATTTCAGGTTTTAAAAGAATTGTCAAATTAGGCCAAAATCAAGGCTAAATTGTGTCCTGAGTTCTTTAGCGCGGTTCAGTGCGCAGTCCATGAAGTTCCTTCACTTAAATAGGCCAAACTTACTCATCTTAAGCCCAATTTAGGCATATGATACCTTGTTGGAAAACTTATTATGAGGCCCTTAATTGGGTCTTGGGTTAGGTCAGGATTAGACAACATAAATAGCAGTTTACAGCGGCACAAGCCAGAGAGAGACAGAAATTAGACAACTTGTACAATCATTGTTTTTGCTTTTACATTATTGGGCTTAATTGCTAAACATTGTTACTTTTCGGATTTTTCACTCATCCTGACCATGTTGCCTTGCGCAGAGCATAACTGGAGCTACATATATCGGATTTTGGTGATCTTGCTGTTCCTAGAAAGATAAGGAAGAGACCTACAATTTCAGTTGTCAAAAGAATTATCAAATTAGGCCAAAATCAAGGCTAAATTGTGTCCCGAGTTCTCTGGCGTGGATCAGTGCGCAATCCATGATGTTCCTTCACTTAGATAGGCCTAACTTACTCATCTTAAGCCCAATTAAGGCATATGATACCTTGTTGGGAAGCTTATTCAGAGGCCCTTACTTTGGTCTAGGGTTAGGTCAGGATTAATAAGCATAAATAATAGTTTACAGCCACACAAACCAGAGAGAGACGAAAATTAGACGACTTCTACAATCATTGTTTTTGCGTTTACATTATTGGACTTAATTGGGCTTAATTGCTAAACATTGTTAATTATCGGATTTTTTACTCATCCTGACCTTGTTGCCTTGCTCAGAGCATAACTAGAGATACAGATATCGGATTTTGGTGGTCTTGCTGCCCCTAGAAAGATAAGGAAGAGTCCTTCAATTTCAGGTTTCAAAAGAATTGTCAAATTAGGCCAAAATCAAGGCTAAATTGGTTCCCGAGTGCGCAGTCCATGATGTGCCTTCACTTAAATGGGCCTAACTTACTCACTTTAAGCCCAATTTAGGCATATGATACCTTGTTGAGAAGCTTATTCAGAGGCCCTTAATTTGGTCAAGGGTTAAGTCGGGATTAATAAGCATAAATAAACGTTTACAGTCGCACAAGCCAGAGAGAGATGAAAATTAGACAACTTTTACAATCATTGTTTTTGTGTTTGCATTATTGGACTTAATTGGGCTTAATTGCTAAACATTGTTAATTTTCAGATTTTTCACTCATCCTGACCTTGTTGCCTTGCGCAGAGCATAACTAGAGCTACAGATATCGGATTTTGGTGATCTTGTTGTCCCTAGAAAGATAAGGAAGAGCCCTACAATTTCAGGTGTCAAAAGAATTGTCAAATTAGGCCAAAATGAAGGTTAAATTGGGTCGCGAGTTCTTTGGCGCGGATCAGTGCGCAGTCCATGATGATAAGCCCAATTATTGTTGGTGTAAGCCCTAGAGGCCAGTGTATTTCTTAGACTTACATTTCTATCTTGCTATTTTATATATATATATATATATATATATATATATATATATATATATATATATGAGGATTCCAGTTTATTGTGTTACTTGTCTAAACATAATAAAGTCCTTAGAATAGAAATTTCAGTTTAATAGAATATCAAGTATATGACTTGATAATGAGACACTATTGAACAATGAAATCCTATTCTTAAATATCCGTAGTCAAGTATTTTATTAATAAGGACAATGATAATACATTGAGACTGTTATGTGTGCAGACTGATGACCATATCAAACGGGTAATGGATATGAGATATCGAGTCGCCACTTAGGTACACATTAGAGTAATGATGTACTGGATTGACCCACCATGAGAACACTACATGGAGCGTTGTGTGAGTGTCATAAGTAGTTCTCATAGTGACAATGGTGTATGCAATCCTTCGACCTGAAATCGCTATGATCCCTACATGAGGAGTCGTGTGCTTTAATAACATCAAACGTCATCTGTAATAGGATGATTATAAAGACGGTCATTGGGCATACCACGAGCCATGCAGAGGGATGTGAGTGACCTGGATGGAATTTGTCCCTCCTACATAATAGGAGTAATATCTGTGGGCCCCCTGATAGAGTGAGACTGTAAAATGCATGGCCGTGCTGACATGAGTCAATATGAGATATTGACCTCATTTGTTATTAAGTCTACTCGGGTATCAGGGAACATGATATTGAACCATACAAGGGTGACACATTCTATGTCTTGTGTTCAATATAGATACATGGACAAAGGGATAATAATGCACATGAATATTTGTCACATAAAGGTTTCATCAAATCACTGACTTTCTCACTACTTAGGTAGCAGTGATGTATTTCTAGATACCGCTCACTGTTTGTAATATTAAATGGGATTTAATATTACTACTAACGTTTTGGGAACCTATAGGGTCACACACATAAGAGCGGATTAAAAGAAGCATTAAAAGGAGAGTTGGACTTTTCTATTGTGCCTAGTGCATAGTACATGGGGCTTAGGTCAAACACTGCTCACTAACTCAATTAAGGAGGTGCTGCTATAAGTAGACCACTTAAGCTATTGTGCCTGCACGGTTTTGTTTTACCCTAGCCGCACATAGAGAGTGATAGTGAGCAGCAGGTCTCAGTTTTCGAAGCTAGCACTGTGAGACAGAGACGCTTCGGGTTCGTGACGTTGGACGTTCATGGAATCTGCTCGTGTGGATACCTTAGAGACATCGTTCGTGCGGTGTTCGTGATAGAAGATTTTAATCAACTGTCATCGCTTCAAGAGGTAAATCTTCTAACCATGAATCGTGACCATTCGCAAGGATCCTTCGATGGGAATTTTTCCGCTGCGTTATTTTTTTTATACGCAAATTCCCAATAGTGGTATCAGAGACGCTTGCGAAACCATGATTCTGTTACGTGGTTTACCTGTTACGTATGATAACATGTTTATAATGTGAATCGTTTTTCTGAAAATTGTTTTATGAAAATCATTTGCATCCGTTTTGCGAAACCTTGTTTCTGTAATTTTCGTATGTATATGATATATGCGTCTATTGCATGTTTATGTATATATGCGATATGTACATTGGTTCTGGAATCCTTATTATGTTTTGCGATTGCGTCAAGTGTTGATGTTAAACATGATCGGTTTCAGTTCTCTATTGGCGGCGTTAAGGGGGTTCAGACATGAAGAGTTCATGTTCTTGCGGCTGAGGTTCCAATGGTTGAAACCCTAGCCGCCGTTCCTTGCAACGTGAAGTGTTCCCGGGCCTTGCGGTTTTAGGGTTGAGAGGTTGAAGCCCTAGCCGCCAAGGAAGCGAGGCACACTTCAGAGAGAAATTTTTTTCTCCGGGGCACTGTCCCGCACCCCGCAAGGGGCGGCCTCCCCTTGACCCCCGCCCGCTGACCGGGCAGCGGGAATCCCGTGCTACCTCTGCGTAGTGTGTTATTTCGAAATTCAAATTTTTGAAATCTTTTGTATCACTTAATAATATTATTAATAATAATAAAAGAGGTATTATTATTGTTTGTTATTATTTGCATTGTGATGCATGGTGGATGGTTATGGCCTTAGTCTTTTGGTTTATTTTGAAATACGGCCTGCGTGTCGTGCCTTTCTCTTATATTCCATATGTATATTCTTTTCTCATCTCACTCCCCTCATATGTAAAATGAGGTTTCTGTTTATGTAATGTAATGATGGAGACAAGAAGACGTTATCCCGTGGAAGATCATGCTTGGAGAAGCTTGGACGCTCCTAGGTTTCAGTTTAGATTCTCTCATTGGCTTGGGAGAGTCAATGCGTTAGGGGCAATAACCATATCACATTTATTTGCCTTATATATGTATGAGATGCGTGTATGTATATAGTATGTTAAAAGGAGTTTAACTAATATATGTATGAGATGCATGTATGTAAATAGTAAGTTAAAGAGTTTAACAAATGATGAGATCAAATTTTAATCAAATCCCTCAAAAGGAAATATTAAGTCACATTTGAAGGCCTTCCAATGCATGGCACTCGTCAGGACTATGATCGATTAAATGTGGGTCCGCCAAAGCGGGGTACCTTTATCTATACTAGTAAGACGCGATGGGACAAATGTAATGTTCAACTGCTATTCATTGGGTCTGACTTAACTAAGCCAACTTCAATAGGATTGAAAGGCTTAGAGGCTTATAAGTTGGGCTTTAGTCCATGTGATGGATTAGAATAAGAGTTATTCACCCAACTGTCCAAGAGTTGCATGAGATGCAATCGGAAAGTGTTTCCTACCTATATAACTGAATTTTGAGTGATCAGCCAAAGGTGACTTAAAGCTAGGTGAAATATGGATCTTGGCCCACTAGAAAATCTTCCAACGGGATTTTCCGAATCAATGATGAGGGTCATTGTTTTGAGTAAAATAGTGGGAGGCGTATTTAATTAAAGACCTTATTAAAAAACTTCATGGCATGATACTTATATTTTGCATATTTATTTCTGTAGATTACCATGGCATCAAACACATCAAGTAACCTGTCATTGCGATCCGTCCTTGAGAAGGATAAACTATCCGGAAAAAAATTTCTGGACTGGTACAGAAACTTGAGGATTGTCCTCAAACATGAGAAAAGGCTGTATGTTCTTGAAGAGCCTATTACCGAGGAGCCACCGGCTGCAAATGCTCCTAGGGCTGACAAGGATGCTTATAAGAAGCATCAGGATGACGCCTTAGACGTCGGCTGTCTTATGCTTGCTACCATGACCTCTGAGCTGCAAAAGCAACATGAGACCATGGAGGCGTACGATATGATCGTGCACCTCAAGCTGCTCTACCAAGAGCAAGCAAGGCATGAGCGGTTAGAAGTTTCCAGAGCCCTTTTCCAGTGTAAATTGGAAGAAGGAAGCCCTGTGAGTCCTCATGTACTCCAGATGATCGGGTACATTGAGAATCTCGAGAGACTGGGATTTCCTTTAGGCCAAGAGTTGGCCACCGACTTAGTTCTGCAATCGTTGCCTGAGAGCTATAGTCAGTTTGTCATGAACTATAATATGAATGATCTTGACAAACCTTTGCCAGAATTGTTGAGCATGTTGAGAACTGCTGAACAAAATATTAACAAAGTAAAGGGGAAGGCCATTTTGATGGTCCAGGCTGGAAAAATCAAGAAGCAGCCCAAGAAGCCCACGTACAAACAAAAGGGCAAGGGCAAGGCCATCAACAAGTTCAAGCCCAGTACTTCTGGCTTGAAGCCTGTGGATGGTGTGGCTAAGAAAGGCAATTACTTCCACTGTGGTCGGACCGGACATTGGAAGAGGAACTGCCCAAAATACCTGGAAGAAAGCAAGAAGAAGAAGGGAAGTGAGACTTCCACTTCAGGTGTGTTTATTATGGAAGTCAATTTATCTACTTCCGCATCATGGGTGTTAGATACTGGATGTGGTTCTCATATATGTACAAATGTGCAAGATCTAAACAGGAGTAGACCATTGGCAAAGGGCGAAGTCGAGCTACGAGTTGGAAATGGAGCAAAGGTTGCTGCTTTAGCTGTAGGCACTTATGTATTGACTTTGCCCACTAGGCTTACTATTCAGTTAGAGAACTGTTATTTTGTGCCTGCAATTATCAGGAATATCATTTCCGTTTCTTGTTTGGACAAGATTGGTTTTTCTTTTATAATAAAGAACAAAAGTTGTTCTATTTATTTGGATGATATTTTCTATGCTAGTGCACACATGAGTAATGGGCTTTATGTCCTTGATCTTGAAATGCCCATCTATAACATAAATACTAAGAGGTTCAAAACAAATGAGTTGAACCCGTCTTATCTTTGGCATTGTCGTTTAGGCCATATAAATGAGAAGCACATTTCGAAGCTCCATAAAGATGGACTCTTGGACTCATTTGATTATGAATCATATGAGATATGTGAGTCTTGTTTATTGGGAAAGATGACTAAAGCTCCATTCACCGGAAAAGGTGAAAGAGCTAACGATCTTTTGGGTCTTATACATAGCGATGTATGCGGACCCCTAAACACATTAGCTAGAGGTGGTTTTCAGTACTTCATCACATTTACTGATGATTTTAGTAGATATGGATTTGTGTATCTTATGAAACATAAATCGGAATCCTTTGAAAAGTTCAAGGAATTCAAAAATGAGGTACAAAACCAACTTGGTAAAAATATTAAAACTCTTCGATCAGATCGAGGTGGTGAATATTTGAGCCTAGAGTTTGATGATCATCTGAGAGAGTGTGGAATTTTATCTCAACTCACTCCACCTGGAACACCACAATGGAATGGTGTTTCTGAGAGGAGAAATCGAACCTTGTTGGACATGGTTCGGTCTATGATGAGTCATGCAAACCTTCCAAACTCTTTCTGGGGACATGCTCTATTAACAACCACTTTTACACTTAACCGTGTTCCATCCAAAACGGTAGAAAAGACACCATATGATATATGGACTGGTAGACGACCCAGCATGTCTTTTATGAAGATTTGGGGTTGTGAAGCATATGTAAAACGTCTAGTTTCTAATAAGCTTGATCCCAAATCTGATAAATGCTTCTTTGTGGGGTATCCCAAAGAAACCAAGGGATACTATTTCTATAATCCTTCTGAAGGCAAAGTGTTTGTCGCACGGACTGGTGTATTCCTAGAAAAGGAGTTTATCTTCATAGGAACTAGTGGGAGGAAGATAAAACTTGAAGAAATTCAAGAATCAAAGAGTAGTGACCTACCATTGGTAGAACAGGAGCGACCTTCACAAAATGCTTTGAGGAACAACCTGCTCCAGTAGCACAAGACCAGCATAGGTCTAACAGGATACGTCACCGGCCTGAGAGATATGGATTTCTCATGAGTCCACAAGGTGATGTATTGCTCATGGATCAAGATGAGCCAGTGACTTATCAGGAGGCCATCACTGGCCTAGAATCTGAGAAGTGGCTTGAGGCCATGAAATCTGAGAAGGATTCCATGTACACCAACCAGGTATAGACCTTGGTAGAGCCACCTGAAGGGGTAAAACCCATAGGGTGCAAGTGGATTTTCAAAAAGAAAACTGACATGTATGGTAAAGTACATACCTTTAAGGCGCGATTGGTGGCTAAGGGTTTCAAGAAAATTCATGGTGTCGACTATGATGAGACCTTTTCACCTGTTGCGATGCTTAAATCCGTCTGGATCTTACTTGCTATCGCTGCATACCATGATTATGAGATATGGCAGATGGATGTCAAAACTGCTTTCCTTAATGGAAAGCTTCTTTAGGATGTGTACATGACACAACCTGAAGGCTTTGACATTTCAGAGGATGCCGGAAAGGTATGTAAATTGCAGCGATCAATCTATGGATTGAAGAAAGCTTCCAGAAGTTGGAACCTTCGTTTTGATGATACTGTAAGACAGTACGGATTCATCAAAAATGAAGATTAACCTGTGTCTACAAGAAGGTCAGTGGGAGCATTGTTGTTTTTCTAGTGTTATATGTAGATGACATATTAGTCATTGGAAATGACATCCCTACACTACAAAATGTAAAGACATGGTTAGGGAATTGCTTCTCTATGAAAGATTTGGGTGAAGCTACCTATGTATTGGGAATCATGATCTATAGGGATAGATCGCTGAAATTGCTTGGCCTAAGTCAGAGTACATACATAGACAAAGTGTTGAGACGCTTTAACATGCATGAATCCAAGAAAGGACTCTTGCCTATGTCACATGGTATATGCCTATCAAAGGCACAATCCCCTTCCACTCAAGTAGAAAGGGATCACATGAGTAAGATTCCATATGCATCCGCAATTGGATCTATCATGTATGCCATGTTATGTACTCAACCAGATGTATCGTATGCTTTAAGCATAACGAGCAGGTACCAGTCTGATCCCGGTGAAAGTCACTGGTCTGCTATCAAGAACATCCTTAAGTACATGAGAAGAACTAAGGATTCGTTCTTGGTATATGGAGGCGAGGAAGAGCTTGCCGTAATAGGTTACACCGATGCTAGCTTCCAGACCGATAAGGATGATTCCAGATCGCAATCATGTTATGTGTTTTGCCTGAATGGCTGGGCGGTGAGCTGGAAGAGTTCAAAGCAGGAGACAGTCATCGATTCTACTACAGAGGTTGAGTATATTGCCGCCTCGAATGCAGCAAAGGAGGCTGTTTGGGTCAGGAAGTTCATTGCTGAGCTTGGTACAGTTCCTAGTATTGTGGACCCCATTGATCTCTATTGTGATAACAATGGGGCCATTGCACGAGCTAAGGAACCTAGATCTCATCAGCGATCCAAACATATACTTAGCCGCTTCCATCTCATTCGAGAGATTATCGATAGAGGAGATGTGAAAATATGCAGAGTACCAACACTTGATAATGTTGTTGACCCACTTACGAAACCTCTTGCTCAACAGAAGCATGAAGGTCACACTAGATCGATGGGCATTAGATTTATGTCTGATGTGCTCTAGTGCTAGTGGGAGATTGTTGGTGTAAGCCCTAGAGGCCAGTGTATTTCTTAGACTTACATTTCTATCTTGCTATTATATATATATAGTATATATATATATATATATATATATATATATATATATATATATATATATATATATATATATATATATATATATATATATGATATGAGGCATTCCAGTTTATTGTGTTACTTGTTTAAACATAATAAAGTCCTTAGAATAGAAATTTCAGTTTAATAGAATATCAAGTATATGACTTGATCATGAGACACTATTGAACAATGAAATCCTATTCTCAAATATCCGTAGTCAAGTATTTTATTAATAAGGACAATAATAATACATTGAGACTATTAAGTGTGCAGACTGATGACCATATCTCACGGGTCATGGATATGTGATATCGAGTCGCCACATAGGTACACATTAGAGTAATGATGTACTGGATTGACCCACCATGAGAACACTACATGGAGCGTTGTGTGAGTGTCATAAGTAGTTCTCATAATGACAATGGTGTATGCAATCCTTCGACCTGAAATCTCTATGATCCCTACAAGAGGAGTCGTGTGTTTTAATATCGTCAAACATCATCTGTAATAGGATGATTATAAAGATGGTCATTGGGCATACCACGAGCCATGCAGAGGGATGTAAGTGACCTAGATGGAATTTGTCCCTCCTACATAACAGGAGTAATATCTGTGGGGGCCCTGATAGAGTGAGACTGTAAAATGCATGGCGGTGCTGAAATGAGTCAATATGAGATATTGACCTCATTTATTGTTAAGCCTACTCGGGTATCAGGGAACATGATATTGAACCATACAAGGGTGATACATTCTATGTCTTGTGTTCAATATAGATATATGGACAAAGGAATAACAATGCACATGAATATTTGTCACAGAAAGGTTTCGTCAAATCACTGACTTTCTCACTACTTAGGTAGCAGTGATGTATTGCTAGATACCGCTCACTGTTTGTAATATTAAATGGGATTTAATATTGCTACTAACGTTTTGGGAACCTATAGGGTCACACACATAAGAGCGGATTAAAAGAAGCATTAAAAGGAGAGTTGGACTTTTCTATTGGGCCTAGCGCATAGTACATGGGGCTTAGGTCAAACGCTGCTCACTAACTCAATTAAGGAGGTGCTGCTATAAGTAGACCACTTAAGCTATTGTGCCTGCACGGTTTTGTTTTACCCTAGCCGCACAAAGAGAGTGACAGTGAGCAGCAGGTCTCGGTTTTCGAAGCTAGCACTGTGAGACAGAGACGCTTCGGGTTCGTGACGTTGGACGTTCACGGAATCTGCTCGTGTGGATACCTTAGAGACATTGCTCGTGCGGTGTTCGTGATAGACGATTTTAATCAACTGTCATCGCTTCAAGAGGTAAATCTTCTAACCATGAATCGTGACCATTCGCAAGGATCCTTCGATGGGAATTTTTCCGCTGCGTTATTTTTTTTTATATACGTAAATTCCCAACAATTATGGCATATGAGACCTTGTTGGAAAGCTTATTCAGAGGCGCTTAATTTGGTCTAGGGTTGGGTCAGGATAAGTAAGCATAAATAGCAGTTTACATCCCCACAAGCTAAAGAGAGACGGAAATTAGACAACTTTTACAATCATTGTTTTTGCTTTTACATTATTGGGCTTAATTGTTAAACATTGTTAATTTCCGTATTTTTCACTCATCCTGACCTTGTTGCCTTGCGCAGAGCATAACTAGAGCTACATATATCGTATTTTGGTGATCTTGTTGTCCCTAGAAAGATAACGAAGAGACCTACAATTTCAGGTTACAAAAGAATTGTCAAATTAGGCCAAAATCAAGGCTAAATTGGCTCCCGAGTTCTATGGCCCGGATGTGTGCGCAGTCCATGATGTTCCTTCACTTAAATGGGCCTAACCTACTCATCTTAAGCCTAATTTAGGCATATGATACCTTGTTGGAAAGCTTATTCAGAGGCCCTTAATTTGGTCTAGCGTTAGGTCGGGATTAATAAGCATAAATAACAGTTTACAGCCGCACAAGCCAGAGAGAGACGCAAATTAAACAACTTTTACAATCACTGTTTTTGCGTTTACATTATTGGGCTTAATTGCTAAACATTGTTAATTATCGGATTTTGGTGATCTTGCTGTCCCTAGAAAGATAAGGAAGAGTCCTACAATTTCAGGTTTCAAAAGAATTGTCAAATTAGGCCAAAATCAAGGTTAAATTGGGTCACGAGTTCTCTAGGGCGGATCAGTGCGCAGTCCATGATGTTCCTTCACTTAAATGGTCCTAACTTACTCATCTTAAGCCCAGTTAAGGCATATGATACCTTTTTGGAAAGCTTATTCAGAGGCCCTTAATTTGGTCTAGGGTTAGGTCAGGATTAATAAGCAAAAATAGCAGTTTAAAACCGCACAACCCAGAGAGAGACGGAAATTAGACAACTTTGACAATCATTGTTTTTGCTTTTAAATTATTGGGCTTAATTGGGCTTAATTGCTAAACATTGTTGATTTTCAGATTTTTCACTAATCCTGACCTTGTTACCTTGTGCAGAGCATAACTAGAGCTACAGATATCGGATTTTGGTTATCTTGTTGTCCCTAGAAAGATAAGGAAGAGTCCTACAATTTCAGGTTTCACAAGAATTGTCAAAGTAGGCCAAAATCAAGGCTAAATTGGGTCCCGAGTTCTTTGGCGCGGATCAGTGCGCAGTCGATGACGTTCCTTCACTTAAATGGGCCTAACATACCCATTTTAAGCCCAATTAAGGAATATGATACCATGTTGGAAAGCATATTCAGAGGCCCTTAATTTGGTCTAGGGTTAGGTCAGGATTAGTAATCATAAATAGCAGTTTACAGCCTCACAAGCCAGAGAGAGATGAAAATTAGACAACTTTTACAATCATTGTTTTTGCTTTTACATTATTGGGCTTAATTGCCAAACATTGTTAATTTTGGGATTTTTCACTCATCCTGACCATGTTGCCTTGCGCAGAGCATTAGTAGAGCTACAGATATCAGATTTTGGTGATCTTGTTGTCCCTAGAAAGATAAGGAAGATACCTACAACTTCAGGTGTCAAAAGAATTGTCAAATTAAGCCAAAATCAAGGCTAAATTGGGTCCCGAGTTCTCTGGCGCGGATCTGTGCGCAGTCCATGATGTTCCATCACTTAAATAGGCCTAACGTACTCATCTTAAGCCCAATTAAGGCATATGATACCTTGTTGGGAAGCTTATTCAGACGCCCTTAATTTGATCTAGGGTTAAGTCAGGATTAATAAGCATAAATAACAGTTTACAGCCGCACAAGCCAGAGAGAGACAAAAATTAGACAACTATTTCAATGATTATTTTTGCGTTTGCATTATTGGACTTAATTGGGCTTAATTGCTAAACATTGTTAATTATCGGATTTTTCACTCATCCTGACCTTGTAGCCTTGCACAGAGCATAACTAGAGCTACATATATCGAATTTTCGTGATCTTGTTTTCCCTAGAAAGATAAGGAAGAGACCTACAATTTCAGGTTTCAAAAGAATTGTCAAATTTGGCCAAAATCAAGGATAAATTGGCTCCTGAGTCCTCTGGCCCGGATCTGTGCGCAGTCCATGATGTTCCTTCACTTAAATGGGCCTAACTTACTCATCTTAAGCCTAATTAAGGCATATGATACCTTGTTGGAAAGCTTATTCAGAGGCCCTTAATTTGGTCTAGCGTTAGGTCGGGATTAATAAGCATAAATAACAGTTCACTGCCGCACAAGCCAGAGAGAGACGAAAATTAGACAACTTTTACAATCACTGTTTTTGTGTTTACATTATTGGGCTTAATTGCTAAACATTGTTAATTGTCGGATTTTTCACTCATCCTGACCTTTTTGCCTTGCACAGAGCATAACTAGAGCTACAGATATCTGATTTTGGTGATCTTGCTGTCCCTAGAAACATAAGGAAGAGTCCTACAATTTTTGGTTTCAAAAGAATTGTCAAATTAGGCCAAAATCAAGGATAAATTGGGTCCCGAGTTCTTTGGCGCGGATCAGTGCGCAGTCAATGACGTTCCTTCACTTAAATAGGCCTAACTTACTCATCTTAAGCCCAATTAAGGAATATGATACCTTGTTGGGAAGCTTATTTAGACGCCCTTAATTTGATCTAGGGTTAAGTCAGGATTAATAAGCATAAATAACAGTTTACAGCCGCACAAGCCAGAGAGAGACAAAAATTAGACAACTATTTCAATGATTGTTTTTGCGTTTACATTATTGGACTTAATTGGGCTTAACTACTAAACATTGTTAATTATCGGAATTTTCACTCATCCTGACCTTGTTGCCTTGCACAGGGCATAACTAGAGCAACAGATATCGGATTTGGGTGATCTTGCTGTCCCTAGAAAGATAAGGAAGAGTCCTACAAATTCAGGTTTCAAAAGAATTGTCAAATTAAGCCAAAATCAAGGCTAAATTGGGTTGCGAGTTCTCTGGCGCGGATCAATACGCAGTCCATGATGTTCCTTCACTTAAATGGGCCTAGCTTACTCATCATAAGCCCTATTAAGGTATATGATACCTTGTTGGAATGCTTATTCAGAGACACTTCAATGGGTCTAGGGTTAGGTCAGGATTCGTAAGCATAAATAGCAGTTTACAGCCGCACAACCCAGAGAGAGACGGAAATTAGACAACTTTGACAATCATTGTTTTTGCTTTTAAATTATTGGGCTTAATTGGGCTTAATTGCTAAACATTGTTGATTTTCAGATTTTTCACTAATCCTGACCTTGTTACCTTGTGCAGAGCATAACTAGAGCTACAGATATCGGATTTTGGTTATCTTGTTGTCCCTAGAAAGATAAGGAAGAGTCCTACAATTTCAGGTTTCACAAGAATTGTCAAAGTAGGCCAAAATCAAGGCTAAATTGGGTCCCGAGTTCTTTGGCGCGGATCAGTGCGCAGTCGATGACGTTCCTTCACTTAAATGGGCCTAACATACCCATTTTAAGCCCAATTAAGGAATATGATACCATGTTGGAAAGCATATTCAGAGGCCCTTAATTTGGTCTAGGGTTAGGTCAGGATTAGTAATCATAAATAGCAGTTTACAGCCTCACAAGCCAGAGAGAGATGAAAATTAGACAACTTTTACAATCATTGTTTTTGCTTTTACATTATTGGGCTTAATTGCCAAACATTGTTAATATTCGGATTTTTCACTCATCCTGACCATGTTGCCTTGCGCAGAGCATAACTAGAGCTACAGATATCGGATTTTGGTGATCTTGCTGTCCCTAGAAAGATAAGGAAGATACCTACAACTTCAGGTTTCAGAAGAATTGTCAAATTAAGCCCAAATCAAGGCTAAATTGGGTCCCGAGTTCTCTGGCGCGGATCTGTGCGTAGTCCATGATGTTCCATCACTTAAATTGGCCTAACTTACTCATCTTAAGCCCAATTAAGGCATATGATACCTTGTTGAAAAACTTATTCAGAGGCCCTTAATTTGGTCTAGCGTTAGGTCAGGATTAATAAGCATAAATAACAGTTTATAGCCGCACAAGCCAGAGAGAGACGAAAATTAGACAACTATTTCACTGACTGTTTTTGCGTTTACATTATTGGACTTAATTGGGCTTAATTGCTAAACATTGTTAATTATCGGATTTTTCACTCATCCTGACCATGTTGCCTTGGGCAGAGCATAACTAGAGCTACAGATATCGGATTTTGGTGATCTTGTTGTCCCTATAAAGATAAGGAAGAGACCTACAATTTCAGGTGTCAGAAGAATTGTCAAATTAGGCCAAAATCAAGGTTAAATTGGCTCCGAGTCCTCTGGCCCGGATCTGTGCGCAGTCCATGATGTTCCTTCACTTAAATGGGCCTAACTTACTCATCTTAAGCCTAATTAAGGCATATGATACCTTGTTGGAAAGCTTATTCAGAGGCCCTTAATTTGGTCTAGCGTTAGGTCGGGATTAATAAGCATAAATAATAGTTTACTCCCGCACAAGCTGAAGAGAGACGGAAATTAGACAACTTTTACAATCATTGTTTTTGTGTTTACATTATTGGGCTTAATTGCTAAACATTGTTAATTGTCGGATTTTTCACTCATCCCGACCTTTTGCCTTGCACAGAGCATAACTAGAGCTACATATATCTGATTTTGGTGATCTTGCTGTCCCTAGAAACATAAGGAAGAGTCCTACAATTTTTGGTTTCAAAAGAATTGTCAAATTAGGCCAAAATCAAGGATAAATTGGGTCCCGAGTTCTTTGGCGCGGATCGGTCACGAAGTCCATGATGTTCCTTCACTTAAATGGGCCTAACTTACTCATCTTAAGCCCAATTAAGGCATATGATACCTTGTTGGAAAGCTTATTCAGAGTCCCTTAATTTGGTCTAGCGTTAGGTCAGGATTAATAAGCATAAATAACAGTTTACAGCCGCACAAGCCAGAGAGAGACGAAAATTAGACAACTATTTCACTGACTGTTTTTGCGTTTACATTATTGGACTTAATTGGGCTTAATTGCTAAACATTGTTAATTATCGGATTTTTCACTCATCCTGACCATGTTGCCTTGCGCAGAGCATAACTAGAGCTACAGATATCGGATTTTGGTGATCTTGTTGTCCCTAGAAAGATAAGGAAGAGACCGACAATTTCAGGTGTCCGAAGAATTGTCAAATTAGGCCAAAATCAAGGTTAAATTGGGTCGCGAGTTCTCGCGCGCGGATCAATACGCAGTCCATGATGTTCCTTCACTTAAATGGGCCTAACTTACTCATCATAAGCCCAATTAAGGTATATGATACCTTGTTGGAATGCTTATTCGAGGCACTTAATTTGGTCTAGGGTTAGGTCAGGATTCATAAGCATAAATAGTAGTTTACAGCCGCACAACCCAGAGAGAGATGGAAATTAGACAACTTTGACAATCATTGTTTTTGCTTTTAAATTATTGGGCTTAATTGCTAAACATTGTTGATTTTCAGAGTTTTCACTCATCCTGACCTTGTTACCTTGTGCAGAGCATAACTAGAGCTACAGATATCGGATTTTGATGATCTTGCTGTCCATAGAAAGATAAGGAAGAGTCCTATAATTTCAGGTTTCAGAGGAATTGTCAAATTTGGCCAAAATCAAGGCTAAATTGGATCCCGAGTTCTCGGGCACGGATTAGTGCGCAGTCGATGACGTTCCTTCACTTAAATGGGCCTAACTTACTCATCGTAAGCCCAATTAAGGCATATGATACCTTGTTGGAATGCTTATTCAGAGGCCCTTAATTTGGTCTAGGGTTAGGTTAGGATAAATAAGCATATATAGCAATTTACAGCCGCACAAGCCAGAGAGAGACGGAAATTAGACAACTTTTACAATCATTGTTTTTGCTTTTACAATATTGGGCTTAATTGCTAAACATTGTTAATTTTTGGGGTTTTCTCTCATCCTGACCTTGTTACCTTGCGCAGAGCATAACTAGAGCTACAAATATCAGATTTTGGTGATCTTGTTGTCCCCGGAAAGATAAGGAAGAGACCTACAATTTCAGGTGTCACAAGATTTATCAAATTTGGCAAAAATCAAGGCTAAATTGGGTCCTGAGTTCTCTGGCGCGGTTCAGTGCGCAGTCCATGAAGTTCCTTCGCTTAAATGGTCCTTACTTACTCATTTGAAGCCCAATTAAGGAAAATGATACCTTGTTGGAAAGCTTATTCAGAGGCCCTTAATTTGGTCTAGGGTTAGGTCAGGATTAGTAATCATAAATAGCAGTTTACAGCCGCACAATCCAGGGAGAGACGAAAATTAGACAACTTTTACAATCATTGTTTTTGCTTTTGCATTATTGGGCTTAATTGCTAAACATTGTTAATTTTCGGATTTTTCACTCATCCTGACCATGTTGCCTTGCGTAGAGCATAACTAGAGCAACAGATATCGGATTTTGGTGATCTTGTTGTCCCTAGAAAGATAAGGAAGAGACCTACAATTTCAGGTGTCAGAAGAATTGTCAAATTAGGCCAAAATCAACGCTAAATTGGGTCCCGTGTTCTTTGGCGCGGATCGGTCTGCAGTCGATGATGTTCCTTCACGTAAATAGGCCTAACTTACTCATCTTAAGCCCAATTAAGGCATATGATACCTTGTTGGGAAGCTTATTTAGTCGCCCTTAATTTGATCTAGGGTTAAGTCAGGATTAATAAGCATAAATAACAGTTTACATCCGCACAAGCTAAAGAGAGACAAAAATTAGACAACTTTTACAATCATTGTTTTTGCTTTTGCATTATTGGACTTAATTGGTCTTAATTGCTAAACATTGTTAATTATCGGAATTATCACTCATCCCGACCTTGTTGCCTTGCACAGAGCATAACTAGAGCTACATATATCGAATTTGGGTGATCTTGTTGTCCCTAGAAAGATAAAGAAGAGTCCTACAAATTCAGGTTTCAAAAGAATTGTCAAATTAAGCCAAAATCAAGGCTAAATTGGGTTGCGAGTTCTCTGGCCGCGGATCGGTGAGCAGTCCATGATGTTCCTTCACTTAAATGGGCCTAACTTACTCATCATAAGCCCTATTAAGGTATATGATACCTTGATGGAATGCTTATTCAGAGGCACTTAAATTGGTCTAGGGTTAGGCCAGGATTCATAAGCATAAATAGCAGTTTACAGCCGCACAACCTGAGAGAGAGAGGAAATTAGACAACATTGACAATCATTGTTTTTGCTTTTAAATTATTGGGGTTAATTGCTAAACATTGTTGATTTTCAGATTTTTCACTCATCCTGACCTTGTTTCCTTGTGCATAGCATAACTAGAGCTACAGATATCGGATTTTGATGATCTTGATGTCCCTAGAAAGATAAGGAAGAGTCCTATAATTTCAGGTTTCAGAGGAATTGTCAAATTTGGCCAAAATCAAGGCTAAATTGGATCCCGAGTTCTCTGGCGCTGATCAGTGCGCAGTCGATGACGTTCCTTCACTTAAATTGGCCTAACTTACTCATCTTAAGCCCAATTAAGGCATATGATACCTTGTTGGAATGCTTATTCAGAGGCCCTTAATTTGGTCTACTGTTAGGTTAGGATAAATAAGCATATATAGCAATTTACAGCCGCACAAGCCGGAGAGACGGAAATTAGACAACTTTTACAATCATTGTTTTTGCTTTTACATTATTGGGCTTAATTGCTAAACATTGTTAATTTTTGGGGTTTTCACTCATCCTGACCTTGTTGCCTTGCTCAGAGCATAACTAGAGCTACAAATATCAGATTTTGGTGATATTGTTGTCCCCGGAAAGATAAGGAAGAGGCCTGCAATTTCAGGTGTCACAAGATTTGTCAAATTTGGTAAAAATCAAGGTTAAATTGGGTCGCGAGTTCTCTGGCGCGGTTCAGTGCGCAGTCCATGAAGTTCCTTCTCTTAAATGGTCCTAACTTACTCATTTGAAGCCCAATTAAGGAATATGATACCTTGTTGGAAAGATTATTCAGAGGCCCTTAATTTGGTCTAGGGTTAGGTCAGGATTAGTAATCAAAAATAGCAGTGTACTGCCCCACAAGCTAAAGATAGACGGAAATTAGACAACTTTTACAATCATTGTTTTTGCTTTTGCATTATTGGGTTTAATTGCTAAACATTGTTAATTTTCGGATTTTTCACTCATCCTGACCATGTTGCCTTGCGCAGAGCATAACTAGAGCTACAGATATCGGATTTTGCTGATCTTGCTGTCCCTAGAAAGATAAGGAAGAGTCCTATAATTTCAGGTTTCAGAGGAATTGTCAAATTAAGCCAAAATCAAGGCTAAATTGGGTCCCGAGTTCTCTGGCACGGATCTGTGCGCAGTCCATGATGTTCCATCACATAAATAGGCCTAACTTACTCATTTTAAGCCTAATTAAGGCATATGATACCTTGTTGGGAAGCTTATTTAGACGCCCTTAATTTAATCTAGGGTTAAGTCAGGATTAATAAGCATAAATAACAGTTTACAGCCGCACAAGCCAGAGAGAGACAAAAATTAGACAACTATTTCAATGATTGTTTTTGCGTTTACATTATTGGACTTAATTGGGCTTAATTGCTAAACATTGTTAATTATCGAAATTTTCACTCATCCTGACCTTGTTCCCTTACACAGAGCATAACTATAGCTACATATATCGGATTTGGGTGATCTTGCTGTCCCTTGAAAGATAAGGAAGAGTCCTACAAATTCAGGTTTCAAAAGAATTGTCAAATTAAGCCAAAATCAAGGCTAAATTGGGTTGCGAGTTATCTGGCGCGAATCAGTGCGCAGTCCATGATGTTCCTTCACTTAAATGGGCCTAACTTACTCATCATAAGCCCTATTAAGGTATATGAATCCTTGTTGGAATGCTTATTCAGAGGCACTTAAATTGGTCTAGGGTTAGGTCAGGATTCATAAGCATAAATAGCAGTTTACAGCCGCACAACCCAGAGAGAGACGGAAATTAGACAACTTTGACAATCATTGTTTTTGCTTTTAAATTATTGGGCTTAATTGCTAAACATTGTTGATTTTCAGATTTTTATTTCATCCTGACCTTGTTACCTTGTGTAGAGCATAACTAGAGCTACAGATATCGGATTTTGATGATCTTGTTGTCCCTAGAAAGATAAGGAAGAGTCCTATAATTTCAGGTTTCTGAGGAATTGTTAAATTTGGCCAAAATCAAGGCTAAATTGGATCCCGAGTTCTCTGGCGCGGATCAGTGCACAGTCGATGACGTTCCTTCACTTAAATGGGCCTAACTTACTCATCTTAAGCCCAATTAAGGCATATGATACCTTTTTGGAATGCTTATTCAGAGGCCCTTAATTTGGTCTAGGGTTAGGTTAGGATAAATAAGCATATATAGCAATTTACAGCCGCACAAGCCAGATAGAGACGGAAATTAGACAACTTTTACAATCATTGTTTTTGCATTTACATTATTGGGCTTAATTGCTAAACATTGTTAATTTTTGGGGTTTTCACTCATCCTGACCTTGTTGCCTTGCGCAGAGCATAACTAGAGCTACAAAGTTAGATTTTGGTGATCTTGTTGTCCCTGGAAAGATAAGGAAGAGACCTGCAATTTCAGGTGTCACAAGATTTGTAAAATTTGGCAAAAATCAATCTAAATTGGGTCGCGAGTTCTCTGGCGCGGTTCAGTACGCAGTCCATGAAGTTCCTTCGCTTAAATGGTCCTAACTTACTCATTTGAAGCCCAATTTAGGAAAATGATACCTTGTTGGAAAGCTTATTCAGAGGCCCTTAATTTGGTCTAGGGTTAGGTCAGGATTAGTAATCATAAATAGCAGTTTACAGTCGTACAAGCCAGAGAGAGACAAAAATTAGACAACTTTTACAATCATTGTTTTTGCTTTTGCATTATTGGGCTTAATTGCTAAACATTGTTAATTTTGGGATTTTTAACTCATCCTGACCATGTTGCCTTGCGCAGAGCATAACTAGAGCTACAGATATCGGATTTTGGTGATCTTGCTGTCCCTAGAAAGATAAGGAAGAGACCTACAATTTCAGGTTTCAGAAGAATTGTCAAATTACGCCAAAATCAAGGTTAAATTGGGTTGCGAGTTCTCTGGCGGATCTGTGCGCAGTCCATGATGTTCCATCACTTAAATAGTCCTAACTTACTCATCTTAAGCCCAATTAAGGCATATGATACCTTGTTGGGAAGCTTATTCAGACGCCCTTAATTGGATCTAAGGTTAAGTAAGGATTAATAAGCATAAATAACAGTTTACAGCCGCACAAGCCAGAGAGAGACGAAAATTAGACAACTATTTCACTGATTGTTTTTTCGTTTACATTATTGGACTTAATTGGGCTTAATTGCTAAACATTGTTAATTATCGGATTTTTCACTCATCCTGACCTTGTTGCCTTGCACAGAGCATAACTAGAGCTACATATATCGGATTTGGGTGATCTTGCTGTCCCTAGAAAGATAAGGAAGAGTCCTACAAATTCAGGTGTCAAAAGAATTGTCAAATTAAGCCAAAATCAAGGATAAATTGGGTTACGAGTTCTCTGGCACGAATCAGTGCGCAGTCCATGATGTTCCTTCACTTAAATGGGCCTAACTTACTCATCATAAGCCCTATTAAAGTATATGATACATTGTTGGAAAGCTTATTCAGAGGCACATAAATTGGCCTAGGGTTAGGTCAGGATTAATAAGCAAAAATAGCAGTTTAAAACCGCACAACCCAGAGAGAGACGGAAATTAGACAACTTTGACAATCATTGTTTTTGCTTTTAAATTATTGGGCTTAATTGGGCTTAATTGCTAAACATTGTTGATTTTCAGATTTTTCACTCATCCTGACCTTGTTACCTTGTGCAGAGCATAACTAGAGCTACAGATATCGGATTTTGGTTATCTTGTTGTCCCTAGAAAGATAGGGAAGAGTCCTACAATTTCAGGTTTCACAGGAATTGTCAAAGTAGGCCAAAATCAAGGCTAAATTGGGTCCCGAGTTCTTTGGCGCGGATCAGTGCGCAGTCGATGACGTTCCTTCACTTAAATGGGCCTAACATACCCATTTTAAGCCCAATTAAGGAATATGATACCATGTTGGAAAGCATATTCAGAGGCCCTTAATTTGGTCTAGGGTTAGGTCAGGATTAGTAATCATAAATAGCAGTTTACAGCCTCACAAGCCAGAGAGAGATGAAAATTAGACAACTTTTACAATCATTGTTTTTGCTTTTACATTATTGGGCTTAATTGCCAAACATTGTTAATTTTGGGATTTTTCACTCATCCTGACCATGTTGCCTTGCGCAGAGCATTAGTAGAGCTACAGATATCAGATTTTGGTGATCTTGTTGTCCCTAGAAAGATAAGGAAGATACCTACAACTTCAGGTGTCAAAAGAATTGTCAAATTAAGCCAAAATCAAGGCTAAATTGGGTCCCGAGTTCTCTGGCGCGGATCTGTGCGCAGTCCATGATGTTCCATCACTTAAATTGGCCTAACGTACTCATCTTAAGCCCAATTAAGGCATATGATACCTTGTTGGGAAGCTTATTCAGACGCCCTTAATTTGATCTAGGGTTAAGTCAGGATTAATAAGCATAAATAACAGTTTACAGCCGCACAAGCCAGAGAGAGACAAAAATTAGACAACTATTTCAATGATTATTTTTGCGTTTGCATTATTGGACTTAATTGGGCTTAATTGCTAAACATTGTTAATTATCGGATTTTTCACTCATCCTGACCTTGTAGCCTTGCACAGAGCATAACTAGAGCTACATATATCGAATTTTCGTGATCTTGTTTTCCCTAGAAAGATAAGGAAGAGACCTACAATTTCAGGTTTCAAAAGAATTGTCAAATTTGGCCAAAATCAAGGATAAATTGGCTCCTGAGTCCTCTGGCCCGGATCTGTGCGCAGTCCATGATGTTCCTTCACTTAAATGGGCCTAACTTACTCATCTTAAGCCTAATTAAGGCATATGATACCTTGTTGGAAAGCTTATTCAGAGGCCCTTAATTTGGTCTAGCGTTAGGTCGGGATTAATAAGCATAAATAACAGTTCACTGCCGCACAAGCCAGAGAGAGACGAAAATTAGACAACTTTTACAATCACTGTTTTTGTGTTTACATTATTGGGCTTAATTGCTAAACATTGTTAATTGTCGGATTTTTCACTCATCCTGACCTTTTTGCCTTGCACAGAGCATAACTAGAGCTACAGATATCTGATTTTGGTGATCTTGCTGTCCCTAGAAACATAAGGAAGAGTCCTACAATTTTTGGTTTCAAAAGAATTGTCAAATTAGGCCAAAATCAAGGATAAATTGGGTCCCGAGTTCTTTGGCGCGGATCAGTGCGCAGTCAATGACGTTCCTTCACTTAAATAGGCCTAACTTACTCATCTTAAGCCCAATTAAGGAATATGATACCTTGTTGGGAAGCTTATTTAGACGCCCTTAATTTGATCTAGGGTTAAGTCAGGATTAATAAGCATAAATAACAGATTTAACCGCACAAGCCAGAGAGAGACAAAAATTAGACAACTATTTCAATGATTGTGTTTGCGTTTACAGTATTGGACTTAATTGGGCTTAACTACTAATCCTTGTTAATTATCGGTAGTTTCACTCATCCGACCTTGTTGCCTTGCACAGGGCATAACTAGAGCAACAGATATCGGATTTGGGTGATCTTGCTGTCCCTAGAAAGATAAGGAAGAGTCCTACAAATTCAGGTTTCAAAAGAATTGTCAAATTAAGCCAAAATCAAGGCTAAATTGGGTTGCGAGTTCTCTGGCGCGGATCAATACGCAGTCCATGATGTTCCTTCACTTAAATGGGCCTAGCTTACTCATCATAAGCCCTATTAAGGTATATGATACCTTGTTGGAATGCTTATTCAGAGACACTTCAATGGGTCTAGGGTTAGGTCAGGATTCGTAAGCATAAATAGCAGTTTACAGCCGCACAACCCAGAGAGAGACAGAAATTAGACAACTTTGACAATCATTGTTTTTGCTTTTAAATTATTGGGCTTAATTGCTAAACATTGTTGATTTTCAGATTTTTCACTCAACCTGACCTTGTTACCTTGTGCAGAGCATAACTAGAGCTACAGATATCGGATTTTGATGATCTTGCTGTCCCTAGAAAGATAAGGAAGAGTCCTATAATTTCAGGTGTCAGAGGAATTGTCAAATTTGGCCAAAATCAAGGCTAAATTGGATCCCGAGTTCTCTGGCGCGGATCAGTGCGCAGTCGATGATGTTCCTTCACTTAAATGGGCCTAACTTACTCATCTTAAGCCCAATTAAGGCATATGATACCTTGTTGGAATGCTTATTCAGAGGCCCTTAATTTGGTCTACTGTTAAGTTAGGATAAATAAGCATATATAGCAATTTACAGCCGCACAAGCCAGAGAGAGACGGAAATTAGACAACTTTTACAATCTTGTTTTTGCTTTTACATTATTGGGCTTAATTGCTAAACATTGTTAATTTTTGGGGTTTTCACTCATCCTGACCTTGTTGCCTTGCGCAGACCATAACTAGAGCTACAAATATCAGATTTTGGTGATCTTGTTGTCCCCGGAAAGATAAGGAAGAGACCTGCAATTTCAGGTGTCACAAGATTTGTCAAATTAGGCCAAAATCAAGGCTAAATTGGGTCGCGAGTTCTCTGGCGAGGTTCAGTGTGCAGTCCATGAAGTTCCTTCGCTTAAATGGTCCTAACTTACTCATTTGAAGCCCAATTAAGAAATATGATACCTTGTTGGAAAGCTTATTCAGAGGCCCTTAATTTGGTCTAGGGTTAGGTCAGGATTAGTAATCATAAATAGCAGTTTACAGCCGCACAAGCCAGAGAGAGACGGAAATTCGACAACTTTTACAATCATTGTTTTTGCTTTTACATTATTGGGCTTAATTGCTAAACACTGTTGATTCTCAGATTTTTCACTCATCCTGACCTTGTTACCTTGTGCAGAGCATAACTAGAGCTACAGATATCGGATTTTGGTGATCTTGATGTCCCTAGAAAGATAAGGAAGAATCCTACAATTTCAGGTTTCACAAGAATTGTCAAATTAGGCCAAAATCAACGCTAAATTGGGTCCCGTGTTCTTTGGCGCGGATCAGTGCGCAGTCGATGACGTTCCTTCACGTAAATAGGCCTAACTTACTCATCTTAAGCCCAATTAAGGCATATGATACCTTGTTGGGAAGCTTATTTAGTCGCCCTTAATTTGATCTAGGGCTAAGTCAGGATTAATAAGCATAAACAACAGTTTACAGCCGAACAAGCCAGAGAGAGACAAAAATTAGACAACTTTTACAATCATTGTTTTTGCTTTTGCATTATTGGACTTAATTGGTCTTAATTGCTAAACATTGTTAATTATCGGAATTATCACTCATCCTGACCTTGTTGCCTTGCACAGAGCATAACTAGAGCTACAGATATCGAATTTGGGTGATCTTGCTGTCCCTAGAAAGATAAAGAAGAGTCCTACAAATTCAGGTTTCAAAAGAATTGTCAAATTAAGCCAAAATCAAGGCTAAATTGGGTTGCGAGTTCTCTGGCGCGAATCAGTGAGCAGTCCATGATGTTCCTTCACTTAAACGGGCCTAACTTACTCATCATAAGCCCTATTAAGGTATATGATACCTTGATGGAATGCTTATTCAGAGGCACTTAAATTGGTCTAGGGTTAGGCCAGGATTCATAAGCATAAATAGCAGTTTACAGCCGCACAACCCAGAGAGAGAGGAAATTAGACAACATTGACAATCATTGTTTTTGCTTTTAAATTATTGGGGTTAATTGCTAAACATTGTTGATTTTCAGATTTTTCACTCATCCTGACCTTGTTTCCTTGTGCATAGCATAACTAGAGCTACAGATATCGGATTTTGATGATCTTGATGTCCCTAGAAAGATAAGGAAGAGTCCTATAATTTCAGGTTTCAGAGGAATTGTCAAATTTGGCCAAAATCAAGGCTAAATTGGATCCCGAGTTCTCTGGCGCTGATCAGTGCGCAGTCGATGACGTTCCTTCACTTAAATTGGCCTAACTTACTCATCTTAAGCCCAATTAAGGCATATGATACCTTGTTGGAATGCTTATTCAGAGGCCCTTAATTTGGTCTACTGTTAGGTTAGGATAAATAAGCATATATAGCAATTTACAGCCGCACAAGCCGGAGAGAGAGAGGAAATTAGACAACTTTTACAATCATTGTTTTTGCTTTTACATTATTGGGCTTAATTGCTAAACATTGTTAATTTTTGGGGTTTTCACTCATCCTGACCTTGTTGCCTTGCTCAGAGCATAACTAGAGCTACAAATATCAGATTTTGGTGATATTGTTGTCCCCGGAAAGATAAGGAAGAGGCCTGCAATTTCAGGTGTCACAAGATTTGTCAAATTTGGTAAAAATCAAGGTTAAATTGGGTCGCGAGTTCTCTGGCGCGGTTCAGTGCGCAGTCCATGAAGTTCCTTCTCTTAAATGGTCCTAACTTACTCATTTGAAGCCCAATTAAGGAATATGATACCTTGTTGGAAAGATTATTCAGAGGCCCTTAATTTGGTCTAGGGTTAGGTCAGGATTAGTAATCAAAAATAGCAGTGTACTGCCCCACAAGCTAAAGATAGACGGAAATTAGACAACTTTTACAATCATTGTTTTTGCTTTTGCATTATTGGGTTTAATTGCTAAACATTGTTAATTTTCGGATTTTTCACACATCCTGACCATGTTGCCTTGCGCAGAGCATAACTAGAGCTACGAGATATCGGATTTTGTTGATCTTGTTGTCCCTAGAAAGATAAGGAAGAGTCCTATAATTTCAGGTTTCAGAGGAATTGTCAAATTAAGCCAAAATCAAGGCTAAATTGGGTACCGAGTTCTCGGCACGGATCGCATGCGCAGTCCATGATGTTCCATCACATAAATAGGCCTAACTTACTCATTTTAAGCCTAATTAAGGCATATGATACCTTGTTGGGAAGCTTATTTAGACGCCCTTAATTTAATCTAGGGTTAAGTCAGGATTAATAAGCATAAATAACAGTTTACAGCCGCACAAGCCAGAGAGAGACAAAAATTAGACAACTATTTCAATGATTGTTTTTGCGTTTACATTATTGGACTTAATTGGGCTTAATTGCTAAACATTGTTAATTATCGAAATTTTCACTCATCCTGACCTTGTTCCCTTACACAGAGCATAACTATAGCTACATATATCGGATTTGGGTGATCTTGCTGTCCCTTGAAAGATAAGGAAGAGTCCTACAAATTCAGGTTTCAAAAGAATTGTCAAATTAAGCCAAAATCAAGGCTAAATTGGGTTGCGAGTTATCTGGCGCGAATCAGTGCGCAGTCCATGATGTTCCTTCACTTAAATGGGCCTAACTTACTCATCATAAGCCCTATTAAGGTATATGAATCCTTGTTGGAATGCTTATTCAGAGGAACTTAATTTGGTCTAGGGTTGGGTCAGGATTCATAAGCATAAATAGTAGTTTACAGCCGCACAACCCAGAGAGAGACGGAAATTAGACAACTTTGACAATCATTGTTTTTGCTTTTAAATTATTGGGCTTAATTGCTAAACATTGTTGATTTTCAGATTTTTATTTCATCCTGACCTTGTTACCTTGTGTAGAGCATAACTAGAGCTACAGATATCGGATTTTGATGATCTTGTTGTCCCTAGAAAGATAAGGAAGAGTCCTATAATTTCAGGTTTCTGAGGAATTGTTAAATTTGGCCAAAATCAAGGCTAAATTGGATCCCGAGTTCTCTGGCGCGGATCAGTGCACAGTCGATGACGTTCCTTCACTTAAATGGGCCTAACTTACTCATCTTAAGCCCAATTAAGGCATATGATACCTTTTTGGAATGCTTATTCAGAGGCCCTTAATTTGGTCTAGGGTTAGGTTAGGATAAATAAGCATATATAGCAATTTACAGCCGCACAAGCCAGATAGAGACGGAAATTAGACAACTTTTACAATCATTGTTTTTGCATTTACATTATTGGGCTTAATTGCTAAACATTGTTAATTTTTGGGGTTTTCACTCATCCTGACCTTGTTGCCTTGCGCAGAGCATAACTAGAGCTACAAAGTTAGATTTTGGTGATCTTGTTGTCCCTGGAAAGATAAGGAAGAGACCTGCAATTTCAGGTGTCACAAGATTTGTAAAATTTGGCAAAAATCAATCTAAATTGGGTCGCGAGTTCTCTGGCGCGGTTCATCTGTGATCCATGAAGTTCCTTCGCTTAAATGGTCCTAACTTACTCATTTGAAGCCCAATTTAGGAAAATGATACCTTGTTGGAAAGCTTATTCAGAGGCCCTTAATTTGGTCTAGGGTTAGGTCAGGATTAGTAATCATAAATAGCAGTTTACAGTCGTACAAGCCAGAGAGAGACAAAAATTAGACAACTTTTACAATCATTGTTTTTGCTTTTGCATTATTGGGCTTAATTGCTAAACATTGTTAATTTTGGGATTTTTAACTCATCCTGACCATGTTGCCTTGCGCAGAGCATAACTAGAGCTACAGATATCGGATTTTGGTGATCTTGCTGTCCCTAGAAAGATAAGGAAGAGACCTACAATTTCAGGTTTCAGAAGAATTGTCAAATTACGCCAAAATCAAGGCTAAATTGGGTTCCGAGTTCTCTGGCACGGATCTGTGCGCAGTCCATGATGTTCCATCACTTAAATAGTCCTAACTTACTCATCTTAAGCCCAATTAAGGCATATGATACCTTGTTGGGAAGCTTATTCAGACGCCCTTAATTGGATCTAAGGTTAAGTAAGGATTAATAAGCATAAATAACAGTTTACAGCCGCACAAGCCAGAGGGAGACAAAAATTAGACAACAATTTCAATGATTGTTTTTGCGTTTACATTATTGGACTTAATTGGGCTTAATTGCTAAACATTGTTAATTATCGGATTTTTCACTCATCCTGACCTTGTTGCCTTGCACAGAGCATAACTAGAGCTACATATATCGGATTTGGGTGATCTTGCTGTCCCTAGAAAGATAAGGAAGAGTCCTACAAATTCAGGTGTCAAAAGAATTGTCAAATTAAGCCAAAATCAAGGATAAATTGGGTTACGAGTTCTCTGGCACGAATCAGTGCGCAGTCCATGATGTTCCTTCACTTAAATGGGCCTAACTTACTCATCATAAGCCCTATTAAAGTATATGATACATTGTTGGAAAGCTTATTCAGAGGCACACAAATTGGCCTAGGGTTAGGTCAGGATTCATAAGCATAAATAACAATTTACAGCCACACAACCCAGAGAGAGACGGAAATTAGACAACTTTGACAATCATTGTTTTTGCTTTTAAATTATTGGGCTTAATTGGGCTTAATTGCTAAACATTGTTGATTTTCAGATTTTTCACTCATCCTGACCTTGTTACCTTGTGCAGAGCATAACTAGAGCTACAGATATCGGATTTTGATGATCTTGTTGTCCCTAGAAAGATAGGGAAGAGTCCTATAATTTCAG
>CM061064.1:241907789-241978265 GCA_030762895.1 Sophora flavescens
ATAACTAGAGCAACAGATATCGGATTTTGGTGATCTTGTTGTCCCTAGAAAGATAAGGAAGAGACCTACAATTTCCGGTGTCAGAAGAATTGTCAAATTAGGCCAAAATCAAGGTTAAATTGGGTTGCGAGTTCTCTGGCGCGGATCAGCATGCAGTCCATGATGTTCCTTCACTTAAATGGGCCTAACTTACTCATCTTAAGCCCAATTATGGCATATGATACCTTGTTGGAAAGCTTATTCAGAGGAACTTAATTTGGTCTAGGGTTGGGTCAGGATAAGTAAGCATAAATAGCAGTTTACATCCCCACAAGCTAAAGATAGACGGAAATTAGACAACTTTTACAATCATTGTTTTTGTGTTTACATTATTGGGCTTAATTGTTAAACATTATTAATTTCCGTATTTTTCACTCATCCTGGCAATGTTGCCTTGCGCAGAGCATAACTAGAGCTACATATATCGTATTTTGGTGATCTTGTTGTCCCTAGAAAGATAAGGAAGAGACCTACAATTTCAGGTTTCAAAAGAATTGTCAAATTAGGCCAAAATAAAGGCAAAATTGGGTCCCGAGTTTTCTGATCCGGATCTGTACGAAGTCCATGATGTTCCTTCACTTAAATGGGCCTAACTTACTCATCTTAAGCCCAATTAAGGCATATGATACCTTGTTGAAAAACTTATTCAGAGGCCCTTAATTTGGTCTAGCGTTAGGTCAGGATTAATAAGCATAAATAACAGTTTACAGCCGCACAAGCCAGAGAGAGACGAAAATTAGACAACTATTTCACTGACTGTTTTTGCGTTTACATTATTGGACTTAATTGCTAAACATTGTTAATTATCGGATTTTTCACTCATCCTGACCATGTTGCCTTGCGCAGAGCATAACTAGAGCTACAAATATCGGATTTTGGTGATGTTGTTGTCCCTAGAAAGATAAGGAAGAGACCGACAATTTCAGGTGTCCGAAGAATTGTCAAATTAGGCCAAAATCAAGGTTAAATTGGGTCGCGAGTTCTCTGGCGCGGATCAGTGTGCAGTCCATGATGTTCCTTCACTTAAATGGGCCTAACTTACTCATCTTAAGCCCAATTATGGCATATGATACCTTGTTGGAAAGCTTATTCAGAGGAACTTAATTTGGTCTAGGGTTGGGTCAGGATTCATAAGCATAAATAGTAGTTTACAGCCACACAACCCAGAGAGAGACGGAAATTAGACAACTTTGACAATCAATGTTTTTGCTTTTAAATTATTGGGCTTAATTGCTAAACATTGTTGATTTTCAGAGTTTTCACTCATCCTGACCTTGTTACCTTGTGCAGAGCATAACTAGAGCTACAAATATCGGATTTTGATGATCTTGCTGTCCATAGAAAGATAAGGAAGAGTCCTATAATTTCAGGTTTCAGAGGAATTGTCAAATTTGGCCAAAATCAAGGCTAAATTGGATCCCGAGTTCTCTGGCGCGAATCAGTGCGCAGTCGATGACGTTCCTTCACTTAAATGGGCCAAACTTACTCATCGTAAGCCCAATTAAGGCATATGATACCTTGTTGGAATGCTTATTCAGAGGCCCTTAATTTGGTCTAGGGTTAGGTTAGGATAAATAAGCATATATAGCAATTTACAGCCGCACAAGCCAGAGAGAGACGGAAATTAGACAACTTTTACAATCATTGTTTTTGCTTTTACATTATTGGGCTTAATTGCTAAACATTGTTAATTTTTGGGGTTTTCTCTCATCCTGACCTTGTTGCCTTGCGCAGAGCATAACTAGAGCTACAAATATCAGATTTTGGTGATCTTGTTGTCCCCGTAAAGATAAGGAAGAGACCTGCAATTTCAGGTGTCACAAGATTTCTCAAATTTGGCAAAAATGAAGGCTAAATTGGGTCCTGAGTTCTCTGGCGCGGTTCAGTGCGCAGTCCATGAAGTTCCTTCGCTTAAATGGTCCTAACTTACTCGTTTGAAGCCCAATTAAGGAATATGATACCTTGTTGGAAAGCTTATTCAGAGGCCCTTAATTTGGTCTAGGGTTAGGTCAGGATTAGTAATCATAAATAGCAGTTTACAGCCACACAAGCCAGAGAGAGACGGAATTTAGACAACTTTTACAATCATTGTTTTTACTTTTGCATTATTGGGCTTAATTGCTAAACAGTGTTAATTTTCAGATTTTTCACTCATCCTGACCATGTTGCCTTGTGCAGAGCATAACTAGAGCTACAGATATCGGATTTTGGTGATCTTGTTGTCCCTAGAAAGATAAGGAAGAGACCTACAATTTCAGGTGTCAGAAGAATTGTCAAATTAGGCCAAAATCAAGGTTAAATTGGGTTGCGATTTCTCTGGCGCGGATCAGCGTGCAGTCCATGATGTTCCTTCACTTAAATGGGCCTAACTTACTCATCTTAAGCCCAATTATGGCATATGATACCTTGTTGGAAAGCTTATTCAGAGGAACTTAATTTGGTCTAGGGTTGGGTCAGGATAAGTAAGCATAAATAGTAGTTTACATCCCCACAAGCTAAAGATAGACGGAAATTAGACAACTTTTACAATCATTGTTTTTGTGTTTACATTATTGGGCTTAATTGTTAAACATTATTAATTTCCGTATTTTTCACTCATCCTGGCAATGTTGCCTTGCGCAGAGCATAACTAGAGCTACATATATCGTATTTTGGTGATCTTGTTGTCCCTAGAAAGATAAGGAAGAGACCTACAATTTCAGGTTTCAAAAGAATTGTCAAATTAGGCCAAAATAAAGGCAAAATTGGGTCCCGAGTTTTCTGGTCCGGATCTGTGCGCAGTCCATGATGTTCCTTCACTTAAATGGGCCTAACTTACTCATCTTAAGCCCAATTAAGGCATATGATACCTTGTTGGAAAGCTTATTCAGAGGTCCTTAATTTGGTCTAGGGTTAGGTCAGGATTAATGACCATAAATAGCAGTTTAAAGCCGCACAACCAAGAGAGAGACGAAAATTAGACAACTTTGACAATCATTGTTTTTGCTTTTAGAATATTGGGCTTAATTGGGCTTAATTGATAAACGTTGTAAATTTTCGGATTTTTCCCTCATCCTGACCTTGTTGCCTTGTGAAGAGCATAACTAGAGCTACAAATATCGGATTTTGGTGATCTTGCTGTCCCTAGAAAGATAAGGAAGAGTCCTACAATTTCAGGTGTCAAAACAATTGCCAAATTAGGCCAAAATCAAGGTTAAATTGAGTCGCAAGTTCTCTGGCGCGGTTCAATGCGCAGTCCATGAAGTTCCTTCGCTTAAATGGGCCTAACATACTCATTTTAAACCCAATTAAGGCATATGATACCATGTTGGAAAGCTTATGAAGAGGCCCTTAGTTTGGTCTATGGTTAGGTCAGGATTAGTAATCATAAATAGCAGTTTACAGCCGCACAAGCCAGAGAGAGACAAAAATTAGACAACTATTTCAATGATTGTTTTTGCGTTTACATTATTGGACTTAATTGGGCTTAATTGCTAAACATTGTTAATTTTCAGATTTTTCACTCAATCTGACCTTGTTGCCTTGCACATAGCATAACTAGAGCTACAGATATCGGATTAGGGTGATCTTGCTGTCCCTTGAAAGATAAGGAAGAGACCTACAATTTCAGGATTCAAAAGAATTGCCAAAATAGGCCAAAATCAAGGCTAAATTGGGTTATGAGTTCTCTGGCACGGATCAGTGCGCAGTCAACGATGTTCTTTCACTTAAATGGGCCTAACTTACTAATCATAAGCCTTATTAAGGTATATGATACCTTGTTGGAAAGCTTATTCAGAGGCCCTTAAATTGGTCTAGGGTTAGGTTAGGATTAATAAGCATAAATAGCAGTTTACAGCTGCACAACCCAGAGAGAGACGAAAATTAGAAAACTTTGACAATCATTGTTTTTGCTTTTAAGTTATTGGGCTTAATTGCTAAACATTGTTGATTTTCAGATTTTTCACTCATCCCGACCTTGTTACCTTGTGCAGAGCATAACTAGAGCTACAGATATCGGATTTTGGTGATCTTGTTGTCCCTAGAAAGATAAGGAAGAGTCCTATAATTTCAGGTTTCACAAGAATTGTCAAATTAGGCCAAAATCAAGGCTAGATTGGGTCCCGAGTTCTCTAGCGCGGATCAGTGCGCAGTCGATGACGTTCCTTCACCTAAATGGGCCTAACTTATTGATTTTAAGCCCAATTAAGGCATATGATACCTTGTTGGAAAGCTTATTCAGAGGCCCTTAATTTGGTCTAGCGTTAGGTCAGGATTAATAAGCATAAATAACAGTTTCAGCCGCACAAGCCAGAGAGAGACGAAAATTAGACAACTTTTACAATCATTGTTTTTGCGTTTACATTATTGGGCTTAATTGCTAAACATTGTTAATTATAGGATTTTTCACTCATCCTGACCTTGTTGCCATGCGCAGAGCATAACTAGAGCTACAGATATCGGATTTTGGTGATCTTGCTGTCCCTAGAAAGATAAGGAAGAGTTCTACAATTTCAGGTGTCAAAAGAATTGTCAAATTAGGACAAAATCATGTTAAATTGGGTCGCGAGTTCTCTGGCGCGGATCAGTGCGCAGTCCATGATGTTCCTTCACTTAAATGGGCCTAACTTACTCATCTTAAGCCCAATTAAGGCATATGATACCTTGTTGGAAAGCTTATTCAGAGGTCCTTAATTTGGTCTAGGGTTAGGTCAGGATTAATAACCAAAAATAGCAGTTTAAAACCGCACAACCAAGAGAGAGGCGAAAATTAGACAACTTTGACAATCATTGTTTTTTCTTTTAGATTATTGGGCTTAATTGGGCTTAATTGATAGACGTTGTAAATTTTATGATTTTTCGCTCATCCTGACCTTGTTGCCTTGTGAAGAGCATAACTAGAGCTACAGATATCGGATTTTGGTGATCTTGCTGTCCCTAGAAAGATAAGGAAGAGTCCTACAATTTCAGGTTTCAAAACAATTGTCAAATTAGGCCAAAATCAAGGTTAAATTGAGTCGCAAGTTCTCTGGCGCGGTTCAATGCACAGTCCATGAAGTTCCTTCGCTTAAATGGGCCTAACATACTCATTTTAAGCCCAATTAAGGCGTATGATACCATGTTGGAAAGCTTATTCAGAGGCCCTTAATTTGGTCTAGGGTTAGGTCAGGATTAGTAATCATAAATAGCAGTTTACAGCCGCACAACCCAGAGAGAGACAAAAATTAGACAACTATTTCAATGATTGTTTTTGCGTTTACATTATTGGACTTAATTGGGCTTAATTGCTAAACATTGTTAATTTTCAGATTTTTCACTCAATCTGACCTTGTTCCCTTGCACATAGCATAACTAGAGCTACAGATATCGGATTAGGGTGATCTTGCTGTCCCTAGAAAGATAAGGAAGAGACCTACAATTTCAGGATTCAAAAGAATTGTCAAAATAGGTCAAAATTAAGGCTAAATTGGGTTACGAGTTCTCTGGCACGGATCAGTGCGCAGTCAACGATGTTCCTTCACTTAAATGGGCCTAACTTACTAATCATAAGCCTTATAAAGGTATATGATACCTTGTTGGAAAGCTTATTCAGAGGCCCTTAAATTGGTCTAGGGTTAGGTCAGGATTAATAAGCATAAATAGCAGTTTACAGTCGCACAACCCAGAGAGAGACGGAAATTAGAAAACTTTGACAATCATTGTTTTTGCTTTTAAGTTATTGGGCTTAATTGGGCTTAATTGCTAAACAATTGTTGATTTTCAGATTTTTCACTCATCCCGACCTTGTTACCTTCTGCAGATCATAACTAGAGCTACAGATATCGGATTTTGGTGATCTTGCTGTCCCTAGAAAGATAAGGAAGAGTCCTATAATTTCAGGTTTCACAAGAATTGTCAAATTAGGCCAAAATCAAGGCTAGATTGGGTCCCGAGTTCTCTAGCGCGGATCAGTGCGCAGTCGATGACGTTCCTTCACTTAAATGGCCTAACTTACTCATTTTAAGCCCTATTAAGGCATATGATACCTTGTTGGAATGCTTATTCAGAGGCCCTTACAATCATTGTTTTTGCTTTTACATTATTAGGCTTAATTGCTAAACATTGTTTATTTTTGGGTTTTTCACTCATCTTGACCTTGTTGCCTTGCGCAGAGCATAACTAGAGCTACAGATATCAGATTTTGGTAATCTTGTTGTCCCCGGAAAGATAAGGAAGAGACCTGCAATTTCAGGTGACACAAGAGTTGTCAAATTAGGCCAAAATCAAGGCTAAATTGGGTCCCGAGTTCTCTGGCGCGGTTCAGTGCGAAGTCCATGAAGTTCCTTCGCTTAAATGGTCCTAACTTACTCATTTTTAGCCGAATTAAGGAATATGATACCTTGTTGGAAAGCTTATTCAAAGGCCCTTAATTTGGTCTACGGTTAGGTCAGGATTAGTAAGCATAAATAGCAGTTTACAGCTGCACAAGCCAGAGAGAGACGAAAATTAGACAACTTTTACAATCATTGTTTTTGCTTTTACATTATTAGGCTTAATTGCTAAACATTGTTAATTTTCGGATTTTTCACTCATCCTGACCTTGTTGCCTTGCGCAAAACATTGCTAGATCTTCAGATATCAGATTTTGGTGGTCTTGCTGTCCCTAGAAAGATAAGGAAGAGTCCTAGAATTTCAGGTTTCACAAAAATTGTAAAGTTAGGCCAAAATCAAGGCCACATTGGGTCCCGAGTTCTCTTGCACGGATCAGTGCGCTGTCCATGATGTTCCTTCACTTAAATGCGCCTAACTTACTCATCTTAAGCCCAATTATGGCAAATGATACCTTGTTGGAAAGGTTAATCAGAGGCACTTAATTTGGTCTAGGGTTGGGTCAGGATAAGTAAGCATATATAGAAGTTTACAACCCCACAAGCCACAGAGAGACGGAAATTAGAGAACTTTTACAATCATTGATTTTGCTTTTACATTATTGGGCTTAATTGTTAAACATTGTTAATTTCCGTATTTTTCACTCATCCCGACCTTGTTGCCTTGCGCAGAGCATAACTAGAGCTACATATATTGTATTTTGGTGATCTTGTTGTCCCTAGAAAGATACGGAAGTGACCTACAATTTCAGGTTTGAAAAGAATTGTCAAATTAGGCCACAATCGAGGGTAAATTAGGTCCCGAGTTCTCTGGCCTGGATCAGTGCGCAGTCCATGATGTTCCTTCACTTGAATGGGTCTAACTTACTCATCTTAAGCCCAATGAAGGCATATTATACCTTGTTGGAAAGCTTATTCAGAAGCCCTTAATTTTTCTAGCGTTAGGTCAAGATTAATAAGCATAAATAACAGTTTACAGACGCACAAGCCAGAGCGAGATGAAAATTAGACAACTTTTACATTCTTTGTTTTTACATTCACATTACTGGGCTTAATTGGACTTAATTGCTAAACATTGTTTATTATCGGATTTTTCACTCATCCTGACCTTGTTGCCTTGAGCAGAGCAAACTAGAGCTACAGATATCGGATTTGGGTGATCTTGCTGTCCCTAGAAAGATAAGGAAGAGTAGTACAATTTCAGGTTTCTAAAGAATTGTCAAATTAGGCCAAAATCAAGGCTAAATTGGGTCGCGAGTTCTCTGGCGCATATCAATGCGCAGTCCAAGATGTTCCTTCACTTAAATGCGCCTAACTTACTCATCATAAGCCCTATTAAGGTATATGATAGCTTGTTGGAAACCTTATTCAGAGGCCCTTAAATTGGTCTAGGGTTATGTCAGTATTAGTAAGCATAAATAGCAGTTTACAGCCACACAAGCCAGAGAGAGACGGAAATTAGACAACTTTAACAATCATTGTTTTTGCTTTTACATTATTAGGCTTAATTGCTAAACATTGTTAATTTTCGGATTTTTCACTCATCCTGACCTTGTTGCCTTGCTCAAAACATTGCTAAGGCTACAGATATCAGATTTTGGTGGTCTTGCTGTCCCTAGAAAGATAAGGAAGAGTCCTACAATTTCAGGTTTCACAAAAATTGTAAAGTTAGGCCAAAATCAAGGCTACATTGGGTCCCGAGTTCTCTTGCACGGATCAGTGCGCAGTCCATGATGTTCCTTCACTTAAATGCGCCTAACTTACTCATCTTAAGCCCAATTATGGCATATGATACCTTGTTGGAAATCATATTCAGAGGCACTTAAATTGGTCTAGGGTTAGGTCAGGATAAGTAAGCATATATAGCAATTTACAGCCCCACAAGCCAGAGAGAGATGGAAATTAGACAACTTTTACAATCATTGTTTTTGCTTTTACATTATTGTGCTTAATTGTTAAACATTGTTAATTTCCATATTTTTCATTCATCCTGACCATGTTGCCTTGCGCAGAGCATAACTAGAGCTACATATATCTTATTTTGTTGATCTTGTTGTCCCTAGAAAGATACGGAAGAGACCTACAATTTCTGGTTTCAAAAGAATTGTCAAATGAGGCCAAAATCAAGGTTAAATGGAGTCGCAAGTTCTCTGGCACGGTTCAGTGCGCAGTCCATGAAGTTCATTCGCTTAAAGGGGCCTAACATACTCATTTTAAGCCCAATTAAGGCATATGATACCATGTCGGAAAGCTTATTCAGAGGCCCTTAATTTGGTCTAGGGTTAGGTAATGATTAGTAATCATAAATAGCAGTTTACAGCAGCACAAGCCAGAGAGAGACAAAAATTAGACAACTATTTCAATGATTGTTTTTGCGTTTACATTATTGGACTTAATTAAGCTTAATTTCTAAACATTGTTAATTTTCGGTTTTTTCACTCTACCTGACCTTGTTGCCTTGCACATAGCATAACTAGAGCTACAGATATCGGATTAGGGTGATCTTGCTGTCCCTAGAAAGATAAGGAAGAGACCTACAATTTCAGGTTTCAAAAGAATTGTCAAAATAGGCCAAAATCAAGGCTAAATTGGATTACGATTCTCTGGCGCGGATCAGTGCGCAGTCCATGATGTTCCTTCACTTAAATGGGCCTAACTTACTCATCATAAGCCCTATTAAGGTATTTGATACCTTGTTGGAAAGCTTATTCTGAGGCCCTTAAATTGGTCTAGGGTTAGGTCAAGATTAATAAGCATATATAGCAGTTTACAGCCGCACAACCCAGAGAGAGACGAAAATTAGACAACTTTGACAATCATTGTTTTTGCTTTTAAATTATTGGGCTTAATTAGGCTTAATTGCTAAACATTGTTGATTTTCAGATTTTTCACTAATCCTGACCTTGTTACCTTGTGCAGAGCATAACTAGAGCTACAGATATCGGGTTTTGGTGATCTTGTTGTCCCCGGAAAGATAAGGAAGAGTCCTATAATTTCAGGTTTAACAAGAATTGTCAAATTAGGCCAAAATCAAGGCAAGATTGGGTCCCGAGTTCTCTGGCACGGATCAGTGCGCAGTCGATGACGTTCCTTCGCTTAAATGGACCTAACTAACTCATTTTAAGCGAATTAAGGAATATGATACCTTGTTGGAAAGCTTATTCAGAGGCCCTTAATTTGGTCTAGTGTTAGGTCAGGATTAGTAAGCATAAATAGCCGTTTACAGCCGCACAAGCCAGAGAGAGACGGAAATTAGACAACTTTTACAATCATTGTTTTTGCTTTTACATTATTAGGCTTAATTGCTAAACATTGTTAATTTTCGGATTTTTCACTCATCTTGACCTTGTTGCCTTGCGCAAAACATTGCTAGAGCTACAGATATCAGATTTTGGTGGTCTTGTTGTCCCTAGAAAGATAAGGAAGGGTCCTACAATTTCAGGTTTCACAAAAATTGTAAAGCTAGGCAAAAATCAAGGCTACATTGGGTCCCGAGTTCTCTTGCACGGATCAGTGCGCAGTCCATGATGTTCCTTCACTTAAATGCGCCTAACTTACTCATCTTAAGCCCAATTATGGCATATGATACCTTGTTGGAAAGCTTATTCAGAGGCACTTAATTTGGTCTAGGATTGGGTCATGATAAGTAAGCATAAATAGCAGATTACAGCCCCACAAGCCAGAGAGAGACGGAAATTAGACAACTTTTACAATCATTGTTTTTGCTTTTACATTATTGGGCTTAATTGTTAAACATTGTTAATTTGAGTATTTTTCACTCATCCTGACCTTGTTGCCTTGCGCAGAGCATAACTAGAGCTACATATATCTTATTTTGGTGATCTTGTTGTCCCTAGAAAGATACGGAAGAGACCTACACTTTCAGGTTTCAAAAGAATTGTCAGATTAGGCCAAAATCGAGGGTAAATTAGGTCCCGAGTTCTCTGGCCTGGATCAATGCGCAGTCCATGATGTTCCTTCACTTAAAAGGGCCTAACTTACTAATCTTAAGACCAATTAAGGCATATTATACCTTGTTGGAAAACTTTTTCAGAAGCCCTTAATTTTTCTAGCATTAGGTCAAGATTAATAAGCATAAATAACAGTTTACAGACGCACAATCCAGAGAGAGACGGAAATTAGACAACTTTTACAATCATTGTTTTTACGTTTACATTATTGGGCTTAATTGGGCTTAATTGCTAAATTGTTTATTATCGGATTTTTCACTCATCCTGACCTTGTTGCCTTGCGCAGAGCAAACTAGAGCTACAGATATCGGATTTGGGTGATCTTGCTGTCCCTAGAAAGATAAGGAAGAGTCATACAATTTCAGGTTTCAAAAGAATTGTCAAATTAGGACAAAATCAAGGTTAAATTGGGTCGCGAGTTCTCTAACGAGGATCAGTGCGCAGTCCAAGATGTTCCTTCACTTAAATGGGCCAAACTTACTCATCATAAGTCCTATTAAGGTATATGATAGCTTGTTGGAAAGCTTATTCAGAGGCCCTTAAATTGGTCTAGGGTTATGTCAGGATTAGTAAGCATAAATAGCAGTTTACAGCCGTACAAGCCAGAGAGAGACGGAAATTAGACAACTTTAACAATCATTGTTTTTGCTTTTACATTATTAGGCTTAATTGCTAATCATTATTAATTTTCGGATTTTTCACTCATCCTGACCATGTTGCCTGCGCAAAACATTGCTAGAGCTACATATATCAGATTTTGGGGGTCTTGCTGTCCCTAGAAAGATAAGGAAGAGTCCTACAGTTTCAGGTGTCACAAAAATTGTAAAGTTAGGCCAAAATCAAGGCTACATTGGGTCCCGAGTTCTCTTGCACGGATCAGTGCGCAGTCCATGATGTTCCTACAATTAAATGCGCCTAACTTACTCATCTTAAGCCCAATTATGGCATATGATACCTTGTTGGAAATCATTTTCAGAGGCACTTAAATTGGTCTAGGGTTAGGTCAGGATAAGTAAGCATATATAGCAATTTACAGCCCCACAAGCCAGAGAGAGATGGAAATTAGACAACTTTTACAATCATTGTTTTTGCTTTTACATTATTGGGCCTAATTGTTAAACATTGTTAATTTCCATATTTTTCATTCATCCTGACCATGTTGCCTTGTGCAGAGCATAACTAGAGCTACATATATCTTATTTTGGTGATCTTGTTGTCCCTAGAAAGATACGGAAGAGACCTACAATTTCTGGTTTCAAAAGAATTGTCAAATTAGGCCAAAATCAAGGCTACATTTGGTCCCGAGTTCTCTTGCGCGGATCAGTGCGCAGTCCATGATGTTCCTTCACTTAAATGGGCCTAACTTACTCATCTTAAGCCCAAATAAGGCATATGATACCTTGTTGGAAAGCTTATTCAGAGGTCCTTAATTTGGTCTAGGGTTAGGTCAGGATTAGTAAGCATAAATAGCAGTTTACAGCCCCACAACCCAGAGAGAGACGGAAATTAGACAACTTTTACAATCATTGTTTTTGCTTTTACATTATTGGTCTTAATTGTTAAACATTGTTAATTTCCGTATTTTTCACTCATCCTGACCTTGTTGCCTTGTGCAGAGCATAACTAGAGCTACATATATCGTATTTTGGTGATCTTTTTGTCCCTAGAAAGATACGGAAGAGACCTACAATTTCAGGTTTCAAAAGAATTGTCAAATTAGGCCAAAATCAAGGGTAAATTAGGTCCCGATTTCTCTGGCCTGGATCAGTGCGCAATCCATGATGTTCCTTCAATTAAATGGTTCTAACTTACTCATCTTAAGCCCAATTAAGGCATATTATACCTTGTTGGAAAGCTTATTCAGAGGCCCTTCATTTTTATAGCGTTAGGTCAAGATTAATAAGCATAAATAACAGCTTACAGACGCACAAGTAAGAGAGAGACGAAAATTAGACAACTTTTACAATCATTGTTTTTACGTTTACATTATTGGTCATAATTGGGCTTAATTGCTAAACATTGTTTATTATCGAATTTTCACTCATCCCGACCTTGTTGCCTTCGCAAAGCAAACTATAGCTACATATATCGGATTTTGATGATCATGATGTCCCTATTAAGATAAGGAAGAGACGTACAAATTCAGTTATCAAAACAATTGTCAAATTAGTCCAATATCAAGACTAAAATGGGTCCGAGTTCTCCGGCGCGGATCGCCCTGTCCATGATGTTCCTTCACTTAAATGGGCGTAACTTACTCATCATAAGCCCAATTAAGGTATATAATACCTTGTTGGAAAGCTTATTCAAAGGCCCTTAAATTGGACTAGGGTTATGTCGATTAATAAGGATAAATAGCAATTTACAGCTGCACATCCCATAGAGAGACGGGAATTAGACAACTTTGACAATCATTGATTTTGCTTTTAAATTATTGGGATTAATTGCTAAACATTGTAGATTTTCAGATTTTTCACTCATCCTGACCTTGTTACCTTGTACAGAGCATAACTAGAGCTACAGATATCGGATTTTGGTGATATTGTTGCCCCTAGAAAGATAACGAAGAGTCCTATAATTTCAGGTTTCACAAGAATTGTCAAATTAGTCCAAAATCAAGGCTAAATTGGGTCCCGAGTTCTCTGGCTTGGATCCGCGATCGATGACGTTCCTTCACCTAAATGGGCCTAACTTACTCATCTTAAGCCCAATTAAGGCATATGATACCTTGTTGGAAAGCTTATTCAGAGGCACTTAATTTGGTCTAGGGTTGGGTCAGGATAAGTAAGCATAAATAGCAGTTTACAGCCCCACAAGCCAGAGAGAGACGGAAATTAGACAACTTTTACAATCATTATTTTTGCTTTTACATTAGTGGTCTTAATTGTTAAACATTGTTAATTTCCGTATTTTTCACTCATCCTGACCTTGTTGCCTTGCGCAGAGCATAACTAGAGCTACATATATCGTATTTTGGTGATCTTTTTGTCCCTAGAAAGATACGGAAGAGACCTACAATTTCTGGTTTCAAAAGAATTGTCAAATTAGGCCAAAATCAAGGGTAAATTAGGTCCCGATTTCTCTGGCCTGGATCAGTGCGCAATCCATGATGTTCCTTCAATTAAATGGTTCTAACTTACTCATCTTAAGCCCAATTAAGGCATATTATACCTTGTTGGAAAGCTTATTCAGAGGCCCTTCATTTTTATAGCGTTAGGTCAAGATTAATAAGCATAAATAACAGCTTACAGACGCACAAGTAAGAGAGAGACGAAAATTAGACAACTTTTACAATCATTGTTTTTACGTTTACATTATTGGTCATAATTGGGCTTAATTGCTAAACATTGTTTATTATCGGAATTTTCACTCATCCTGACCTTGTTGCCTTGCGCAAAGCAAACTAGAGCTACAGATATCGGATTTGGATGATCATGCTGTCCCTATTAAGATAAGGAAGAGTCGTACAATTTCAGGTTTCAAAAGAATTGTCAAATTAGGCCAAAATCAAGTCTAAAATGGGTCGCGAGTTCTCTGGCGCGGATCAGTGCGCTGTCCATGATGTTCCTTCACTTAAATGGGCGTAACTTACTCATCATAAGCCCAATTAAGGTATATAATACCTTGTTGGAAAGCTTATTCAAAGGCCCTTAAATTGGACTAGGGTTATGTCAGGATTAATAAGGATAAATAGCAGTTTACAGCCGCACATCCCACAGAGAGACGGGAATTAGACAACTTTGACAATCATTGATTTTGCTTTTAAATTATTGGGATTAATTGCTAAACATTGTAGATTTTCAGATTTTTCACTCATCCTGACCTTGTTACCTTGTACAGAGCATAACTAGAGCTACAGATATCGGATTTTGGTGATATTGTTGCCCCTAGAAAGATAACGAAGAGTCCTATAATTTCAGGTTTCACAAGAATTGTCAAATTAGTCCAAAATCAAGGCTAAATTGGGTCCCGAGTTCTCTGGCTTGGATCAGTGCGCAGTCGATGACGTTCCTTCACCTAAATGGGCCTAACTTACTCATCTTAAGCCCAATTAAGGCATATGATACCTTGTTGGAAAGCTTATTCAGAGGCACTTAATTTGGTCTAGGGTTGGGTCAGGATAAGTAAGCATAAATAGCAGTTTACAGCCCCACAAGCCAGAGAGAGACGGAAATTAGACAACTTTTACAATCATTGTTTTTGCTTTTACATTAGTGGTCTTAATTGTTAAACATTGTTAATTTCCGTATTTTTCACTCATCCTGACCTTGTTGCCTTCATGAGAGCATAACTAGAGCTACATATATCTTATTTTGGTGATCTTGTTGTCCCTAGAAAGATACGGAAGAGACCTACAATTTCTGGTTTCAAAAGAATTGTCAAATTAGGCCAAAATCAAGGGTAAATTAGGTCCCGATTTCTCTGGCCTGGATCAGTGCGCAATCCATGATGTTCCTTCAATTAAATGGTTCTAACTTACTCATCTTAAGCCCAATTAAGGCATATTATACCTTGTTGGAAAGCTTATTCAGAGGCCCTTCATTTTTATAGCGTTAGGTCAAGATTAATAAGCATAAATAACAGCTTACAGACGCACAAGTCAGAGAGACGAAAAATTAGACAACTTTTACAATCATTGTTTTTACGTTTACATTATTGGTCATAATTGGGCTTAATTGCTAAACATTGTTTATTATCGGAATTTTCACTCATCCTGACCTTGTTGCCTTGCGCAAAGCAAACTAGAGCTACAGATATCGGATTTGGATGATCATGCTGTCCCTATTAAGATAAGGAAGAGTCGTACAATTTCAGGTTTCAAAAGAATTGTCAAATTAGGCCAAAATCAAGTCTAAAATGGGTCGCGAGTTCTCGGCGCGGATCAGTCTGCTGTCCATGATGTTCCTTCACTTAAATGGGCGTAACTTACTCATCATAAGCCCAATTAAGGTATATAATACCTTGTTGGAAAGCTTATTCAAAGGCCCTTAAATTGGACTAGGGTTATGTCAGGATTAATAAGGATAAATAGCAGTTTACAGCCGCACATCCCACAGAGAGAGACGGAATTAGACAACTTTGACAATCATTGATTTTGCTTTTAAATTATTGGGATTAATTGCTAAACATTGTAGATTTTCAGATTTTTCACTCATCCTGACCTTGTTACCTTGTACAGAGCATAACTAGAGCTACAGATATCGGATTTTGGTGATATTGTTGCCCCTAGAAAGATAACGAAGAGTCCTATAATTTCAGGTTTCACAAGAATTGTCAAATTAGTCCAAAATCAAGGCTAAATTGGGTCCCGAGTTCTCTGGCTTGGATCAGTGCGCAGTCGATGACGTTCCTTCACCTAAATGGGCCTAACTTACTCATCTTAAGCCCAATTAAGGCATATGATACCTTGTTGGAAAGCTTATTCAGAGGCACTTAATTTGGTCTAGGGTTGGGTCAGGATAAGTAAGCATAAATAGCAGTTTACAGCCCCACAAGCCAGAGAGAGACGGAAATTAGACAACTTTTACAATCATTGTTTTTGCTTTTACATTAGTGGTCTTAATTGTTAAACATTGTTAATTTCCGTATTTTTCACTCATCCTGACCTTGTTGCCTTGCGCAGAGCATAACTAGAGCTACATATATCTTATTTTGGTGATCTTGTTGTCCCTAGAAAGATACGGAAGAGACCTACAATTTCTGGTTTCAAAAGAATTGTCAAATTAGGCCAAAATCAAGGGTAAATTAGGTCCCGATTTCTCTGGCCTGGATCAGTGCGCAATCCATGATGTTCCTTCAATTAAATGGTTCTAACTTACTCATCTTAAGCCCAATTAAGGCATATTATACCTTGTTGGAAAGCTTATTCAGAGGCCCTTCATTTTTATAGCGTTAGGTCAAGATTAATAAGCATAAATAACAGCTTACAGACGCACAAGTCAGAGAGAGACGAAAATTAGACAACTTTTACAATCATTGTTTTTACGTTTACATTATTGGTCATAATTGGGCTTAATTGCTAAACATTGTTTATTATCGGAATTTTCACTCATCCTGACCTTGTTGCCTTGCGCAAAGCAAACTAGAGCTACAGATATCGGATTTGGATGATCATGCTGTCCCTATTAAGATAAGGAAGAGTCGTACAATTTCAGGTTTCAAAAGAATTGTCAAATTAGGCCAAAATCAAGTCTAAAATGGGTCGCGAGTTCTCCCGGCGCGGATCGGTCGCTGTCCATGATGTTCCTTCACTTAAATGGGCGTAACTTACTCATCATAAGCCCAATTAAGGTATATAATACCTTGTTGGAAAGCTTATTCAAAGGCCCTTAAATTGGACTAGGGTTATGTCAGGATTAATAAGGATAAATAGCAGTTTACAGCCGCACATCCCACAGAGAGAGAGACGGAATTAGACAACTTTGACAATCATTGATTTTGCTTTTAAATTATTGGGATTAATTGCTAAACATTGTAGATTTTCAGATTTTTCACTCATCCTGACCTTGTTACCTTGTACAGAGCATAACTAGAGCTACAGATATCGGATTTTGGTGATATTGTTGCCCCTAGAAAGATAACGAAGAGTCCTATAATTTCAGGTTTCACAAGAATTGTCAAATTAGTCCAAAATCAAGGCTAAATTGGGTCCCGAGTTCTCTGGCTTGGATCAGTGCGCAGTCGATGACGTTCCTTCACCTAAATGGGCCTAACTTACTCATCTTAAGCCCAATTAAGGCATATGATACCTTGTTGGAAAGCTTATTCAGAGGCACTTAATTTGGTCTAGGGTTGGGTCAGGATAAGTAAGCATAAATAGCAGTTTACAGCCCCACAAGCCAGAGAGAGACGGAAATTAGACAACTTTTACAATCATTGTTTTTGCTTTTACATTAGTGGTCTTAATTGTTAAACATTGTTAATTTCCGTATTTTTCACTCATCCTGACCTTGTTGCCTTGCGCAGAGCATAACTAGAGCTACATATATCCTATTTTGGTGATCTTGTTGTCCCAAGAAAGATACGAAAGAGACCTACAATTTCAGGTTTCAAAAGAATTGTCAAATTATGCCTAAATCAAGGTTAAATTAGGTCCCGATTTCTCTGGCCTGGATCAGTGCGCAGTCCATTATGTTCCTTCACTAAAATGGGCCTAACTTACTCATCTTAAGCCCAATTAAGGCATATTATACCTTGTTGGAAAGCTTATTCAGAGGCCCTTAATTTTTATAGAGTTAGGTCAAGATTAATAAGCATAAATAACAGCTTACAGACGCACAACCCAGAGAGAGACGAAAATTAGACAACTTTTACAATCATTGTTTTTACGTTTACATTATTGGGCTTAATTGCTAAACATTGTTTATTATCGGAATTTTCACTCATCCTGACCTTGTTGCCTAGCGCAGACCAAACTAGAGCTACAGATATCGGATTTGGGTGATCTTGCTGTCCCTAGAAAGATAAGGAAGAGTCCTACAATTTCAGGTTTCAAAAGAATTGTCAAATTAGGCCAAAATGAAGGCTAAATTGGGTCGCGAGTTCTTTGCCGCGGATCTGTGCGCAGTCCATGATGTTCCTTCATTTAAATGGTCCTAACTTACTCATCTTAAGCCCAATTAAGGCATATGATACCTTGTTGGAAAGCTTATTCCGAGGCCCTTAAATTAGACTAGGGTTATGTCAGTATTAATAAGGATAAATAGCAGTTTACAGCCGCATGTCCCACAGATAGACGGAAATTAGACAACTTTGACAATCATTGATTTTGCTTTTAAATTATTGGGATTAGTTGCTAAACATTGTTTATTTTCAAATTTTTCACTCATCCTGACCTTGTTACCTTGTGCACAGCATAACTAGAGCTACAGATATCGGATTTTGGTGATCTTGTTGTCCCTAGAAAGATAAGGAAGAGTCCTACAATTTCAGGTTTCAAAAGAATTGTCAAATTAGGCCAAAATCAAGGCTAAATTGGGTCCCGAGTTCTCTGGCTTGGATCAGTGCGCAGTCGATGACGTTCCTTCACTTAAATCGGCCTAACTTACTCATCTTAAGCCCAATTAAGGCATATGATACCTTGTTGGAATGCTTATTCAGAGGCCCTTAATTTGGTCTAGGGTTAGGTTAGGATAAGTAAGCGTATATAGCAATTTACAGCCGCACAAGCCAGAGAGAGACAGAAATTAGGCAACTTTTACAATCATTGTTTTTGCTTTTACATTATTGGGCTTAATTGCTAAAGATTGTTAATTTTTCGGTTTTTCACTCATCCTGACCTTGTTGCCTTGCTCGGAGCATAACTAGAGCTACAGATATCAGATTTTGGTGATCTTGTTGTCCTCGGAAAGATAAGGAAGAGACCTGCAATTTCAGGTGTCACAAGAGTTGTCAAATTAGGCCAAAATCAAGGCTAAATTGGGTCCCCAGTTCTCTGGCGCGGTTCAGTGCGCAGTCCATGAAGTTCCTTCGCTTAGATGCTCCTAACTTACCCATTTTAAGCCCAATTAAGGAATATGATACCTTGTTGGAAAGCTTATTCAGAGGTCCTTAATTTGGTCTAGGGTTAGGTCAGGATTAGTAAGCATAAATAGCAGTTTACAGCACCACAAGCCACAGAGAGACGGAAATTAGACAACTTTTACAATCATTGTTTTTGCTTTTACATTATTGGGGTTAATTACTAAACATTGTTAATTTTTCGGTTTTTCACTCATCCTGACCTTGTTGCCTTGCGCAGAGCATAACTAGAGCTACAGATATCAGATTTTGGTGGTCTTGCTGTCCCTAGAAAGATAAGGAAGAGTCCTACAATTTCAGGTGTCACAAAAGTTGTCAAATTAGGCCAAAATCAAGGCTAAATTGGGTCCCGAGTTCTCTGGCGCGGTTCAATGCGCAGTCCATGAAGTTCCTTTGCTTAAATGGTCCTAACTTACTCATTTTAAGCCCAATTAAGGCATACGATACCTTGTTGGAAAGCTTATTAAGAGGAACTTAATTTGGTCTAGGGTTGGGTCAGGATAAGTAAGCATAAATAGCAGTTTACATCCCCACAAGCCAGAGAGAGACGAAAATTAGACAACTTTTACAATCATTGTTTTTGCTTTTACATTATTGGTCTTAATTGTTAAACATTGTTAATTTCCGTATTTTTCACTCATCCTGACCTTGTTGCCTTGCGCAGAGCATAACTAGAGCTACATATATCGTATTTGGGTGATCTTGTTGTCACTAGAAAGATAAGAAAGAGACCTACAATTTCAGGTTTCAAAAGAATTGTCAAATTAGGCCAAAATCAAGGGTAAATTAGGTCCCAAGTTCTGTGGCCTGGATCAGTGCGCAGTCCATTATGTTCCATCACTTAAATAGGCCTAACTTACTCATCTTAAGCCCAATTAAGGCATATTATACCTTGTTGGAAAGCTTATTCAAAGCCCCTTAATTTGGACTAGCGTTAGGTCAGGATTAATAAGCATAAATAACAGTTTACAGACGCACAAGCCAGAGAGAGACGAAAAATAAACAACTTTTACAATCATTGTTTTTACGTTTACATTATTGGGCTTAATTGGGCTTAATTGTTAAACATTGTTTATTATCGGATTTTTCACTTATCCTGACCTTGTTGCCTTGCGCAGAGCATAACTAGAGCTACAGATATCGGATTTTGGTGATCTTGATGTCCCTAGAAAGATAAGGAAGACTCCTAAAATTTCAGGTTTCAAATGAATTGTCAAATTAGGCCAAAGTCAAGGTTAAATTGGGTCGCGAGTTCTCTGGCACGGATCAGTGCGCAGTCCTTGATGTTCCTTCACTTAAATGGGCCTAACTTACTCATCTTAATCCCAATTAAGGCATATGATACTTTGTTGGAAAGCTTATTCAGAGGCCCTTAATTTGGTCTAGGGTTAGGTCAGGATTACTACGCATAAATAGAAGTTTACAGCTGCACAAGCCAGAGAGAGATGGAAATTAGACAACTTTTACAATCATTATTTTTGATTTTACATTATTTGGCTTAATTGCTAAACATTGTTAATTTTCTGATTTTTCACTCATCCTGACCTTGTTGCCTTGTACAGAGCATAACTTGAGCTACAGATATCGGATTTTGGTGATCTTGCTCTCCCTAGAAAGATAAGGAAGAGTCCTACAATTTCAGGTTTCAAATGAACTGTCAAATTAGGCCAAAGTCAAGGTTAAATTGGGTCGCGAGTTCTCTGCCGCGGATCAGTGCGCAGTCCATGATGTTCCTTCATTTAAATGGTCCTAACTTACTCATCTTAAGCCCAATTAAGGCATATGATACCTTGTTGGAAATCTTATTCAGAGGCCCTTAATTTGGTCTAGGGTTAGGTCAGGATAAATAAGCATATATAGCAATTTACAGTCGCATAATCCAGAGGGAGACAGAAATTAGACAACTTTTACAATCATTGTTTTTGCTTTTACATTATTGGGCTTAATTGCCAAACATTGTTAATTTTCGGATTTTTCACTCATCCCGACCATGTTGTCTTGCACAGAGCATAACTAGATCTACAGATATCAGATTTTGTTGATCTTGCTGTCCCTAGAAAGATAAGGAAGAGACCTACTATACTGGCTGAAGAGTGAAACCCGGCCACCGAGCTCGAATACCCGGCCCAGTCCGGAAGTTAAAGATAATGAGTTAAAGATCACTTAATTAAGGGATAAGATATTAATATTAAATCCTGATATTATCTGAAATAATCTTATCTGGTTAAAAGAGATAATATCCCTTAAATTAAGGAATCATATCTCAAAAGAGATTTAAGAGATAAATCAGATCTCTTAAAGATATTGAAGAGATAAATCAGATCTCTAAGAGATAGTGGAATCCTATTATAAAAAGAGGAGTACCCATGATAGAAAGACACTTTTCACTGAACTCCGGTGACTCTCTCTTAAGCGTATTAGAGAAACTAGCGTCGACCCATAGACTATCAGAGAGTCCTTTCTCCCTAGTATTCATCAGATACAAAATTAAGAGATTGAGATTACCACGGCCAAGGGTTGAATCAAGAACTACGTCTGGCTTTGATTCCCATTGGGATACGTAGGACCGGAATATTACATTCTGTTAAGCCATAGCCTAAAACAACCCCAATTATCTGATGTCGCGTCAGTCGACGTGCGACGACGCTCGTGCGTATCCGGCAAGTGTACCGGACTGCCGTCAAGTAATAAAAGATATCGAACCCACAGAGACTGTGTTCTCGAATCGCAATTAAATTCTAATCGATTATATCTGGACTTTGTAAAGGGTTTTGAAAAAGGTTTTGAATTTGAAAATTAAAAGATAGATGAGCAGAAAACAAATGTTTATGGGGTTTTCGATCTAAAACGGATTCCTAGGGATTTGGGTTACCTTTGAGGCTGTTTATGTTGCTAACAGATTTACCTTTGTTGATTACCGAAATTGCCTTGAAGGCGAGTTTATCCTCTGATAGCTTAAGCTCCCTCTCGGGTTACAAAAGCCGTGCCCAATTGACCCGACCCCTACTCGTGGTAGTCGATCCCAGATTGGACCCTTTGCGTTCAGTGACAACTCGTTGCTCCTCGAGGGACGGCTTCTAACTCTCGTGATTTCAGTCCCAAGTCTGACTTCTATAGGCCCGACACCCAAGTTCACCGCTAGGTTCCTCCTTGAAATGTCTCGGTCATGCAAATAACCTAAGTTCACCGCTAGGTTCCTCCTTGGATCATTCACATCTCACAAACCAGTGGCTGCCGGGCTTTACGAGTGAATCACCCTAGAGATCCTAAGTTCACCGTTAGGTTCCTCCTTAGAACGTCTATGTCACGTAAATAAACGGTTGCGAAATTTATGAGTGATTAACACACTAGAAATCAGATCTAAAACAATTATGAAATCAACAATGGTTTCAACATCAAATTAACATCATTTACAAACCTTGGGCAGAGCCCTAATCCCTAGAAACTATGCTACTACTCCAGTCTTGCCATGGAGATGACAAGCTGGGATGACAACATAATAAAAATCAGAAAAGAGAAGAGAGGAGAAGAGAAGAAGAGATCCTAAATCTATGCCTAGAGTAGTAGCCCCTAATGTGTTGATCATCCTCTGTTTCTGATGCCTTGGTCCATATTTATAGAAATGGGGAAGTTAGAGTCCCAAACCAACTCAAAATCTGATCTATTTCGGTTTCTTCAGGTCCAAGTAATGCGCGTCACGGCCATGATGGCCATCACGGCCAGGCCGTGACGGTCTCTGCCTCTGCAAATCTGGAAAATTCAATTTCTCGCGACGCGAGATGCTGCTCGCGACGCGAGCCTTCCGTTCATGGCCCGTGATGAATTTCACGGCTGGGCCGTGATGTGCTCTGACTTGTGGTGGTTTTGGGTCACGGCCGTGATGGCTATCACGGCCAGGCCGTGACAGACTCTGACTTCAGCCTTTCTTCTTTTTCAGTTTTGCTCTTTCATGGCCGTGATGGGCATCACGGCTAGGCCGTGATGGGCATCACGGCTAGGCCGTGATGGGCTCTGTTTGGCTATTTTCTTCAGTTTTAAAGCTCCATCTTCATCCAAACTTCATCATGGTTGATCTTGAGCAATTTACCCTTGATATCTGCAAAACAACACACGAAAACCGCCTTACTTGTTCCAAAGGAAAATTAACCTAAAATCTAATAAAAATATGCCTAAACTACATGAAAATGCATGCAAAATGATGGACAAAGATGAGGTGGAATCACACTCATCAAATCACCCCAAGCTTGAAACTTTGCTTGTCCTCAAGCAATTACTCTGGCCATAAGATATAAATCTTTCAAAGCATGGATAGTGAACTAAGAACCCTAGAAGCTAATCCAAGTAATAGGCATTTTTAATAAGCATTCAAGAGATAATCAAGTTCAAGTCCAATTAGAAGCTTAGGTTCTTCAAGTTCATGTCCTCACTGATTTGGGCACTCATCTCACCTCACTCAAGTGTTTTAGGGTTTATGACAATTCACTCCATTTCCTCAAGGAAAGTATTTTACCATAGGCTTGACTATTAACCAAATCTCCACTTTATTAATGAAAACACTTAAGAATCAAGAGGTCTTTTCCTTTGGTTGTAATGTGGCCATGGGATTTATTGTAAGGTGGGAAAATCAAGGAAAGGGAATTTCAAGAAGGCTAGACAGATTATCAAACATTACAAAGTATGACACCTTCTAAAATACCTTTTGGGGGCTTTGATTTACTTTTCCACCTTTCTTCCTTCTATATTTTTTTTTCTTTTTTTTTTCTTTTCATTTCTCACTTTCTTTGTCATCCCCTTCTCCATTTTTTTTTCTGTTTATTTCATTTTTACTTGTTTGGAGAAGGGGAGCTTTTTAGCTCAAGAGAAATATTTTCATCCCATTTTTTTTCAACTACCATTTTACCCTTTTTGTAATACTTTAAAAGGTGTCATACCAAGCATTATTTATCAAATTAATTCATGGTACCAAGAAAAGTATTTTTTTTTCTTTAGGCTCAAAATTGGGCAACTAAGGGGTAGCATTTATCATTCAAAGCTCGGGAGGCCGGAAAAATACCTAGTGCCTCAATCATTTCCAAAAATGCTTTCAAAAATTTTTAAGTTTTGAAATGGTTTCAAGTCAAGTTCTAGAAAATACAATCCATGAGGAATTAAATCACTCTATCACAAGAAATGGGGTAGATTTAGTGAATACCCCTTTTTGGCTCAAAATCTTACATTTAGTAGTTCAAAAATCAGTGAGGTACACAAGTCTAAGGAACCACATGCTAATTATCAACTATCAAATGACTATCTCAAGAAATTTCATTTTTAGCCATATCACAAGAATAATGAAAAATTGGGTTCAAAATTCACTATCTCAATTCATTTGGCTCCAAGTTCTCACAATCGGATGCATGTTCTAAGTGAGGGGAAATCTAGAGAATGTGATCATACCAATCTATGCCTATGTGAATGCAATATGAATGCAACAATGCAAATGCAAAAATAAATACCCCTACCCCAAGCTTGATTACTTACATTGTCTCCAATGTAAATAATCAAGTCGGAGAGAGGAGAAAAATGGAACAACTTACCGAGTCGGTAGCGGGTGTTGGCTTCACATTCCAGTCAAAACTTGGGTAGAAATTTTATCACGGCCGTGAGGCTTATCACGGGCAGGCCGTGATCAATTCTGATCCTCAGGAGTTGCCCTGTTACGGCCGTGATCTACATCACGGCTAGGCCGTGATGCTCTCTGATCTTGGCATCCTACTCATCACGCCCGTGATGGTTTTCACGGCTAGGCCGTGATCCTTTCTGTGCTCTTGTTTAGTTCATCACGGCCGTGACCCATTGTCACGGCCGGGCGTGATGGGCCTCGACTTTATTTTTTTATGCTCTTCTTCTCTTTCTCAACCTGAAAACACTAGACAAACTTATTAATGATATTTTTGCCTCTTGATCTTCTCAAATTATTCAAGAGGTTAAATCAAAAACAAAAGGAAAAAGGGAAAGAAAACTTGGGTTGCCTCCCAAGAAGCGCTTATTTATGGTCTTAAGCTTGACCATACTTCCTCAAGTCAATCGGGGTCGGCTGGGCGTAGAAGTGCAGGAACACTTCTTTTCCATGGAGCTCCTTGAAATAGCCGTTTCTGCTCATACGGCCAGTAACGCTTCCGCTTTGCTCTTTTCTTTCGGAGCTTCCTAGCCTTCCTTCCTCCCGGCGGAAGTATTGTTTCTGCATGGACAGCAATTCCAACCTCACCACTGGGTGCATCTCCAACCATGCATATCTTTGGGGTTGCTTCCATGCTAAGTTCTTTCTCTACCGCTGGAGACGTTACATCAATTCTGCACACATGGCTCTCAAAAGGAGGGTTGTTGCAAGAGTTAGTCAACTGAAAATTTACCCTACCTTCCTCTACATTTAGAGAGAGTTTGCCATTCCTTACGTCTATTAATGCTCCAGCGGTTGCCAAGAATGGCCTTCCTAAAATGATGGGGAATTTAGAATTCCCTTTCATGTCCAATACCAGGAAGTCGGTAGGGATGAGAATTTTCCCTACCTTTACAGGAACATTCTCTAGTATGCTTAGAGGAGTCCTAGTTGAGCCATCCGCAATTTGTAAGGGGAATTTGAATGGTCTCAACTCTTTGTTTCCCAACCTTTCCATGATAGTGAGGGACATCAAGCTCGCACTAGCCCCTAGGTCACATAAGGCTTGGTCAATTTGCACTTGTTCAATCGAGCAAGCGATGGAGAAACTACCTGGGTCTTTCAGTTTAGTAGGCATTTTAGTCTCTACATCTACTTGCTTTTTCCTGACCAACCTCTGTGGGAAAGGTATCGGGGGTTGGTACGGTGGTGGAGGGACATATTTCGGTTCTGGCTCTTCTTTTTTATTCGTGTCCTCCTCCGGTTCCACGTCCATTTCAGCTACCCCCACCCCAAGCTTATCATCCCTCAAGTGTATGACATTGCAATGCTCATTGGGATTTGCTTCGGGTTGCCCCGGGAATGCACCCTTAGGTCTCGAGTACGTGCTGGCTTGTTGGGCAATCTGGGTTTCTAGCATCTTGTTATGAGTTGCTAAGTTGTCTACCTTAGATGCTAGATCCTTTATTGCCTCACTCACTGCCCTTCCTTGTTGTCTAAACTCCTCATTCTGTTTTGTCTGAGTTTCGACAAAACTTTCAAATAAAGTCTCGAGTTTAGATCTTTGTACCTGAGGGTACCCCGGTGTGGTTCTCTTATTACCTTGACCTTCTTGGAACTCATGATTAAGCGTGTTGCTGTAGTTGCTGTAGGAGAGGTAAGGGTTGTTCCTTCTTTGGTTGTAGGGATTTGGGGGAGCATAGTTGGGCAGCTTCGGGTTCGTATCATAGTAGTTGTTACAAGAGTTCACTTGTTCACCCGAAGCGCCGGATCCATGTGGGCATCCCATCATGTCATGTCCCTTCATTCCACAAATCTCACAAATAGTGTTAGTAGCACCTATTGCACTCACATTAGCTCTTTCAAGCCGATCAAAACGTTTGTTAAGTGAGTCTATCTTTGACATAATAAGATCTGTGCTATTTACCTCAAACTTACCCCCCGAAATCTTGTTCGGGTTATTACCTCTTTCGGATCCCCATTGGTGGTAGTTGGTGGCGACATTCTCGATGATGTTGAATGCCTCAGTGAGAGGCCTATTCATAAACGCTCCACCGGCTGCAGAATCTAGTGACACCTTCGAAGAGTAGTCCAATCCGTTATAGAAGGTGTGCACTATTAACCACCTCTCGAGTCCGTGATGTGGGCACGACTCCAGCAGTCCCTTGTATCGATCCCAGGCTTCCGATAATGATTCTCCGTCTTTCTGGAAGAAGCCGGTGATCTGGGTTCTTATGTAGGCCGTCTTGGATGGAGGGAAGAATTTCTCCAAGAACGCCTGCTCCAGTTGGTCCCAAGTAGTCAAGGTGTTAGCGGGAATTTGCTTTAGCCAGGCCTTTGCCTTTCTAGTGAGAGATGAGGGGAACAATCTCAAACGCACAACATCGACTGAGGCTCCATTAATCCTGATTGCATCGGTGAACTCTAAGAATGTTTCTATATGATCGGTCGGGTCCTCCGAAGGCAATCCTCCGAATTGATGTTGCCTAATCATGTTGATTAGCATGGGCGGTATGGTATAGTTTTCCGCCTCAATCTCTGGCCTTGCAATCCCAGTTCGCAAGCCTCTCGCATTTGGGGCTGCGTAGTCCTTCAAAGGTTTTGTATCCGGTTGATTCGCCATGAGTGGAACGGGAATCGACCTTTCTTCCTCTCTTAGTAGTCTTCTACGTCTGTGGAAGGTCCTCTCGATCTCCTGATCAATCTCACTAAGGCTCCCAAGACTTAGGGATCTTTGCATATAACACACAGAGAGATGGATACAATAGAAGGAAAAGAATTTTTTTTTTTTTATATTTCAGAAATAAAAATCAAACAAAAAGAAAAGGTCCAGAAAAATTAATTCAAAATTTGAATTGAAATTCGAAATGGCACAGTCCCCGGCAACGGCGCCAAAAACTTGATGTCGCGTCAGTCGACGTGCGACGACGGTCGTGCGTATCCGGCAAGTGTACCGGACTGCCGTCAAGTAATAAAAGATATCGAACCCACAGAGACTGTGTTCTCGAATCGCAATTAAATTCTAATCGATTATATCTGGACTTTGTAAAGGGTTTTGAAAAAGGTTTTGAATTTGAAAATTAAAAGATAGATGAGCAGAAAACAAATGTTTATGGGGTTTTCGATCTAGAACGGATTCCTAGGGATTTGGGTTACCTTTGAGGCTGTTTATGTTGCTAACAGATTTACCTTTGTTGATTACCGAAATTGCCTTGAAGGCGAGTTTATCCTCTGATAGCTTAAGCTCCCTCTCGGGTTACAAAAGCCGTGCCCAATTGACCCGACCCCTACTCTCGTGGTAGTCGATCCCAGATTGGACCCTTTGCGTTCAAAGACAACTCGTTGCTCCTCGAGGGACGGCTTCTAACTCTCGTGATTTCAGTCCCAAGTCTGACTTCTATAGGTCCGACACCCAAGTTCACCGCTAGGTTCCTCCTTGAAATGTCTCGGTCATGCAAATAACCTAAGTTCACCGCTAGGTTCCTCCTTGGATCATTCACATCTCACAAACCAGTGGCTGCCGGGCTTTACGAGTGAATCACCCTAGAGATCCTAAGTTCACCGTTAGGTTCCTCCTTAGAACGTCTATGTCACGTAAATAAACGGTTGCCGAAATTTATGAGTGATTAACACACTAGAAATCAGATCTAAAACAATTATGAAATCAACAATGGTTTCAACATCAAATTAACATCATTTACAAACCTTGGGCAGAGCCCTAATCCCTAGAAACTATGCTACTACTCCAGTCTTGCCATGGAGATGACAAGCTGGGATGACAACATAATAAAAATCAGAAAAGAGAAGAGAGGAGAAGAGAAGAAGAGATCCTAAATCTATGCCTAGAGTAGTAGCCCCTAATGTGTTGATCATCCTCTGTTTCTGATGCCTTGGTCCATATTTATAGAAATGGGGAAGTTAGAGTCCCAAACCAACTCAAAATCTGATCTATTTCGGTTTCTTCAGGTCCAAGTAATGCGCGTCACGGCCATGATGGCCATCACGGCCAGGCCGTGACGGTCTCTGCCTCTGCAAATCTGGAAAATTCAATTTCTCGCGACGCGAGATGCTGCTCGCGACGCGAGCCTTCCGATCATGGCCCGTGATGAATTTCACTACCGGGCCGTGAGGTGCTCAGACGTGTGGTGGTTTTGGGTCACGGCCGTGATGGCTATCACGGCCAGGCCGTGACAGACTCTGACTTCAGCCTTTCTTCTTTTTCAGTTTTGCTCTTTCATGGCCGTGATGGGCATCACGGCTAGGCCGTGATGGGCATCACGGCTAGGCCGTGATGGGCTCTGTTTGGCTATTTTCTTCAGTTTTAAAGCTCCATCTTCATCCAAACTTCATCATGGTTGATCTTGAGCAATTTACCCTTGATATCTGCAAAACAACACACGAAAACCGCCTTACCTGTTCCAAAGGAAAATTAACCTAAAATCTAATAAAAATATGCCTAAACTACATGAAAATGCATGCAAAATGATGGACAAAGATGAGGTGGAATCACACTCATCATTATCCATCCCTGATTTGATGTTCACGGCGAGGTTCCGATAAACCGGATCTCGCCAAGAACATTTGGCGCCCACCATGGGGCAGAGGTGAAACTTTCCCCGGTTCCACAAGAAAAGCTTAATGGTGACCACACGGAATGGTCTGCGAGGAGGGGCGAGCAGCATGAATCATGAGGACCATGAGGCTTTGAACACCCAGAACCATGGCAATCATCTTTCCTTCCCCCTCAATGGAGATAACCCTCGGTTGGGAGAAATTATGGAACAGCTCGAGTAGCTTCGGAAGGAGAACGAGGAGATACACGCGCAAAATCAGAAGCTTTTGAAAGCCCGAAAAAGAGAAAGGTCCCTGACACCTTCAGACGGAGTGCAATCCTCACCCGAGGCTGGCCAGAAGGATCCTCCGGCCCACTCTCCTCGGGGCACTAACCGAGCACCCAAGACTAAACCCCCTCCGGGGGCTTCAGAAGTCAAGTCTCACGCAGAAGGGACCGGCCAGAGAGGAAGGACATCTGACCGGCATCCGAGGTTGCCCTTCACTGATGACATTAATGAGGTAATCGTGCCAACCCATTTTAAGCCCCTTAACATCGACAAATTCAATGGCACCACTGACCCAACCGAGTATGTGGAGTCCTTTATTTCCTCTATTTACTTGGTGACTGATTCGGAGGTCGTCATGTGCAAAGTTTTTCCAACTACTTTGCAAGGTCCAACTCTGACCTGGCTAACGAATCTACCACCTCGGTCGATTGATTCCTTTGATGTGCTTATAACCAAGTTCATTGTACAATTTGCAGCAAGCCGAAGGCATAGAAGGCACTCGGTCTCACTGGTAAATTTCAAACAGGAAAGGAATGAATCACTCAGAGATTACATGGCTCGCTTCAATGCTAAGCAGATCCTGATTCCCAACATGAGCTCGGAACTCTGCCTCCACACCGTCATGGCCGGTCTTAAGCCAGGACCATTCTTCGAGTACCTATCTTGGAAGTCACTCAGAGATTTTGAAAAGCTGCAGGAAAAGGCTACAGGTTTCATGAACTCGGAAGAGATGTTGGAATTTAAAAGGAGAGAAAGAGGTTTCGAGGACAAGATCTCAGCCTCGAACAAAGACAGAAACAGGGGGTCTGACTCACAAAGGACCCAAAAAACCAATGAAAGAGAATTCCCGCAGGTATCAATCTTATACTCCGTTGCTTATCCTTCAGGAGGTGTACAGCGCCGAGTTGCTTACCTTACCTGGACCATCCAAAACACCGGACAATGCTGACAGAAGCAAAGAATGCATGTGGCATAAAAACTATGGACACTCCACTGAAGAGTGCAGAACACTCCAAAGAAAGATTGAGGAGTTAGTACAAGCAGGTCGTCTTGATCGTTTCATCCGCCAAGATGACAACGGAGGCAGACGACCCGATCGAAGACAACGGAGACACGGTCATGATAACCGAGACCGAGATGCAAACTTGAGAAAAAACCATCAGGGCGAAGATCGGCTGAATAACCAAAGGACCCCTATCGAAGAATCAGAGGGAGGAATCAGGGGGGTCATCAATACAATCTCGGGGGGTTTGTAGGCGGAGGAACAACGAGCTCGGCTCGGAGGCGTCATATGAATGCCCTCCGACCTGTTAACTCGGTGTCTGGAAGGCCTCCAAGCGCATAACATTCACAGATGATGATTTCCAAGGGGTAGATCCAAATCAAGATGACCCAATGGTGATAACGGTAGAGCTGGCCACCTTTTCGGTCAGACGAACACTTATTGACCAAGGGAGCTCGGCTGATATCCTGTACCTGGCAACCTTCAAGAAGCTCGGAATTCCAGAAAAGCTGATCAAAGAGCAGGAAGACAAGCTGGTAGGGTTCGCCGGGGAGCAAGTCAAAACCCGAGGTTACATAGACCTCTTAACAACGTTTGGAGAGGGAAAACTCTCCAAATTCGTATCAGTCAGGTACGTCATTGTAGAGGCCAACACATCATACAACATCCTCATTGGAAGACCGACGTTGAATGAACTCTGGGGAGATAATTGCAGTCCGGGCTGACCAAAGGCTAGCCAGGCAATGCTACGTGGACATCGTGAAGGTTACCCGTCACCAGGACGGCCCAAAGAATACTGAGAATGGTAAAGCAGAGGTGGTAAGCTCGGTCAGCTCAGTAACTTCAGCCAGTTCGGTTAGCATTTTTGAGCTGGACCCAAGAACGGAGATGTACGAGTCCAGGGCCGAACCAACAGAGTCTTTAGAAAGGTTCCAGTTGGGAGCCCATCCTGAACAGTGCACCCACGTCGGTAGTCAACTGGACCCCTCACTCAGAGAGAGGCTTCACACGGTCCTAAGAAAGAATGCTGACCTGTTTTCCTGGAAGACATCGGATATGCCGGACATAGACCCCAACTTTATGTGCCATAAGCTGTCTATATGTCCCGAAGCTAAACCTGTAACTCAGAGAAAAAGGAAACTTGACGAGGAAAGGCGCCGAGCAATGGACGAGGAGACTTCTAAACTGCTCAAAGCAAATTTCATCCGAGAGGTGAAATACACCACTTGGCTAGCCAACGTGGTATTAGTCAGAAAGGCCAATGGTAAATGGCGGATGTGCACTGACTATACCGACCTCAACAAGGCATGCCCGAAGGATTCCTATCCCTTGCCCAACATCGACAGATTGGTGGATGGGTCCTCAGGTTAGAAGGTTTTGTCCTTTTTGGATGCATATTCAGGTTATAACCAGATCAGGATGTATCCACCCGACGAGGAAAAAACAACATTTATGACTGATGGGGCAAACTACTGCTACCGGGTAATGCCCTTGGGCCTAAAAAATGCCGGGGCAACATATCAAAGGCTTATGGACAAGGTTTTCGCCGGTCAAATCGGAAAAAACTTAGAAGTATATGTTGATGACATGGTAGTAAAATCCGAAGATCCGAGCTAGCACCCTGCCGACCTTGAAGAAATCTTCGGTCAACTCAGAAAGTACAACATGAGGCTAAATCCAGAGAAGTGTTCTTTTGGTGTACAAGGAGGAAAATTCTTGGGATATATGCTAACACACCGAGGAATCGAAGCTAATCCAGATAAATGCAAAGCCGTCATGGACATGAGAAGTCCTCAGAATGTGAAGGAAAATCAGAGGCTAGCCGGCCGATTAGCCTCCCTATCCCGCATTCTCCCGAAGTCTGCAGAAAAGGCAAGACCTTTCTTCCAGCTCTTGAAAAAGCCAAAGGATTTCATTTGGACTGAATAATGTGAAAAGGCCTTCGAAGATCTGAAACTCTTGGTAGAATCTCCGCCAATCCTCACTCGGCCTCAACTCGACAAAGATCTGTACCTGTACCTCTCCGTCAATGATTATGCAATCAGTGCAGTGATCATCCAGGAAGAGGAGGAGCAACAGATGCCTGTGTACTATGTCAGTAAGATCCTGAAAGACGTGGAAACGCGATACCAAGTAAATGAAAAACTGGCTCTCACCTTAGTTATGGCAGCTCGGAGGTTACGGCCCTATTTCCAATCTCACCAGGTCATCGTCAAGACTGATCATCCGATAAAGCAAGTACTCAGGAAACCTGATCTAGCCGGACGAATGATAGCTTGGTTAGTGGAATTGTCAGAGTTCGGTCTACGGTATGAACCAAGGGGGCCAATGAAAGCCCAATGCCTCTCTGATTTTATTGCCGAGCTCTCTTCCAAACCGAGGTCAGAATTCTTCATCTAGCTCCTATATGATGATGGATCATCTAACTTGAAAGGAAGTGGGGTTGGAATAATTATTGAGGGACCTGATGATCTAATCCTCGAGCAATCTTTGAAGTTTGGGTTCACTGCTTCGAACAACCAAGCAGAATATGAAGCCCTTATTGCTGGGCTATTGTTAGCTAAAGAAATTGGGGTCCGGGAGCTAAAATGCAGAAGTGACTCACAGCTCGTAACAGGACAAGTCTCGGGCAATTATCAGACACAAGACCCCCAACTAACCAGATATCTCTGCAAGGTTAATAGCCTCATTTCTGAATTTGAGCATTTCTCCATTGAGCATATACCTCGGGAAGAAAATTCCAGAGCAGATCTGCTGTCCAAATTGGCTAGCACCAAGAAGGCTGGCCAACTCAGAACTTTCATTCAAGAAAACCTCCTCGAGCCGAGCATAAAGAGTGCCGAAGTGACAATGACCGAGCACTATGACCGGGGCTGGATGACTCCAATCTGGGAGTATCTAACCTCGGATAAACTACCTGATGACCAAAAGGAGGCGAGGCGATTCCGTCTGAAATCTTGTCACTACACCATCTTAGACGGTGAGCTGTACAAGAGAGGATTCTCCAGGCCGTTACTGAAGTGCCTCGCAAAGGAGCAGTCTGAGTATGTAATGGATGAGATGCACCGAGGAATCTGCGGAATGCATTCAGTTGGCCGATCTCTAGCAGCTCGGATTCTACGAGCAGGGTTTTACTGGCCAACCATGAGACTCGATTGTTCTACCTGGACCAATAGAGGTGACCCCTGTCAGAAATTCGTCAACATAGCTCGTGCTCCAGGAGAAGAGCTCCACTCCATGTTCTCACCATGGCCCTTTACTATGTGAGGGATGGACATAGTCGGTCCTTTCCCAGTGGCCAAGGGTCAAGTCAAGTTCCTCCTGGTAGGAGTAGACTACTTCACCAAGTGGATTGAAGCAGAGCCATTGGCTATGATAACTGCCAAAAAGGTCCAGAATTTTGTATGGAAAAACATCATATGCAGGCATGGCCTTCCTTATGCAGTTGTTACAGACAACGGAAAGCAATTCACCGATAAGGAGCTCGGAGAGTTTTACTCCAACCTCGGAATTAAACACAAAGTGACATCGGTTGAGCATCCACAAACAAGTGGCCAAGCAGAGGCAGCCAATAAAGTTATTCTAAACGAGCTCAAAAGAATGTTGGGACAATCAAAAGGGGCTTGGGTTGAGCAATTACCAAGCATTCTGTGGGCTTACCATTTCTCACCACAATCCTCGACAGGAGAAACACCGTTCAAACTAACCTATGGAACCGATGCGATGATTCCAGTTGAGCTCGGTGAGCTCTCTTTTCGAAGGCAGCATCACAGTCAAAGTAAAAATGAAGAAGAACTCTGAATTGAGCTTGACATGGTCGAGGAAGTCCTAGATACAACAAAAATCAAGGACGAGCTGTGCAAGCAAAAAGCAACTTGGAAGTACAACTCAAGGCTGCAACCAGGGGAATTTGTGTAGGGTGACTTAGTGCTGAGACTGCAAAGCGACGCGAGAAAAGACTCTCGAGAGGGTAAGCTCGCGGCAAACTGGTCAGGCCCATTCAGGATAGCAGAAAATCCAGGAAATGGTGCCTACAGGCTAGAAGAATTGTCAGGAAAGTCGGTTCCAAGAACATGGAACACTTCCCACCTTAAGTTTTATTTTAGCTAAGGTTAGAGGTGATGCACTCTTTTTCCTATCTCAGTCTTTTTCCCATGAGGTTTTGGCCGAGAAGGTTTTAACAAGGCACACTAGGAAAAATAGATAAATAAAATTATCTTCAGTTGAGCTATTATGCAAAAAATACGGCATTAAAACTGCTAAATCCTAAAGAGGTTGTCCCGAGCCTATAAAGGTGCTTAAATCCTAAAGAGGCCGTCCCGAGCCTATAAAGGTGCATAAATCCTAAAGAGGTTGTCCCGAGCCTATAAAGGTGCTTAAATCCTAAAGAGGTCGTCCCGAGCCTATAAAGGTTCATAAATCCTAAAGAGGCTGTCCCGAGCCTCCCGAGCCTATAAAGGTGCTTAAATCCTAAAGAGGTCGTCCCGAGCCTATAAAGGTGCATAAATCCTAAAGAGGCTGACCGAGCCAAAATCGACCGATCAGGGTCGAAGTACCGAGCCTATAAAGGTGCATAAATCCTAAAGAGGTTGTCCCGAGCCTATAAAGGTGCACAAATCCTAAAGAGGATATGCCGAGCCTATAAAGGTGCATAAATCCTAAAGAGGCTTACTGAGCCAAAATCGACCGATCAGGGTCGAAGTGCCGAGACTATAAAGGTGTATAAAACATAAAGAGGCTGACCAGGTTAAAATTGACCAATCAGGGTCAACGTACCAAGCCTATAAAAACATCATAAAATTTTCCAAGTGAAAATAGATTCACAAGTAAATAAGAAATTTCATTAGAATAAAGGGGCAAGGCCCCGAATACATGAAGGTTCAAAAAGAGGGCTGCACAAAAATAATGTGTTTCCTAAACTACTTATACAATTTCAGGGATCAAGGTCCTCCTCGGCATTGGGAGGGATGATAGCAGATGACCGGGTTGGCCCACCTCACCTTCGGGTCCCTCCTCGGCCCCTTGACCCTCGCCTTCCTCCCATTGGGTTACGACGTCCTCGTCCTCATCCTCCAGCTCGGTTAGTGGAACAAGGATTCCATCTCGGTTAAAATCCTTGTCCACATCAGCACTGGAGAAATCAGCGGTCGGGTTGAAATGCTGAAGTTGCTTCACAGCTCGGGAGAAACCATTAACATGCTCCCTCATGATAGAAGCCTCAGCTTCAGCCAGATCAGCACGGAGCCTCAGATTCTCCTCTTTCTCGGTCTCCAGCAACTTCTGCAGCTCAAGACCAGCTTCCTTCTCCGCTTGGAGCCCTTTCACAACATTCTGGAGGTTGAGCCGGTCGGCTCTTTCCGTTTCCAGCTCAAATGTAAGGGTGGCATTGGCTTTTTCTAGCTCTGCCTTCTGAGCTGTCAGCTAACTGATGACCCGGCCTTACTCCTCGCACTTGGCCAGGGCTTGAGAGAGCTTGTCCCTCACCCTCAAGGCTCGAGCTAGATCGGCCCTCATTACCTCCATCTTTTTAACATTGTCAATAACCTGTTGGCTCCAGAAGCGAGTAATCGAGGCAATCTGGAGGGCATAGGCAGCGGCAACCTCCATGCTCTCCTCTGGCCCTTGCTCCAGCAAAAGCCGAGTGTCAGAAGGTTTCAACACCTGGCTATCAATCAGGCCTGTAGGATCGAACTCGTTCCCCCAGAGCGAGCTAATCCCCGGATTGTAGTTCCTATTATACCATTTCGTATCCGACGCAAGATTGGTCACCCTGGGAACATCTCCCGACCCCATTGCAGCAGCAGTTTCCTCAATCATCAGCAGAGGAGAAGGACTTCTAATCAGGACTTCTGACATCATGTCTTCACGAATCCTCTTCGGAGGCCGGGTGCTCGACACAGAAGCTTCAGCCACCTTCTTTTTCTTCCCTTTGACGTTTGAAGGGATGGCCGATCCGCCCGCTGCTTGGGGGACTGGTTTCTTCATCAGAGCCTTGTAATTAAATTTTCCCATTATCACTGAAAAAACATGAAAATTAGTTAGATACAAGTATGTGGCTAGGCAAGGAAAACACCCATTAGAAAACTACTTACAATCAAAATCGGCTTGCCGAGTTGATGACTTAGGGAGCAATAAAAGTCTACCACAGGGCAATGGCCGAGGATAGAGTTTTAAGAGCTCGACATCGGTTCTCTCTTGGGTTGTCCTGCAGCCGACGTCATAGCTGTGGAACTTAGTGAGGTGGGGTTGCCAGTAGAGGGGAAATCTGGAGACTCCATCCGAGTCATAGAATAAAGACTCGTTCCCTGCAGTGGGTCAGACTTTGAAAAAGTCTGACTTGAAGAACTTATATGAACTCTTATAGAGCCCAATAATGCCCCCCAACTCAGCCCCACTAAGGGAAATCCAACCGACCCGGTCCCCAAACCTGACCTTATAAAAATGAAGGAAGATAGGAGCAGTGGCCACCACTCCTATCTGTTCACAAAAGATTTAGAACGCCTTTAAAAAAGCCCAACTGTTTGGATGGAGCTGGGTTGGGGCAACATTCATGATTTTCAGTACATCACACTCGAACTGGGTAAAAGGAAGAGTAACTCCAATATGTTCAAATAAAGTCTTATATACATATGTGAAGGAAGACTGCCCTGGAGCAGGATGAAGAAAACGTGTTCATCCCCAGAACACGGCAGACATTCTACAATGACCCCAAAGGCAGAAACTTTGTTTTTTAGGGAGGATATGGATTCGAAATTCCTAAAATTGGAATGAAAAGCCCCCACGTCTGGCCTCACCCAGAAATACCCAGGAATAGTGATATCTGGGTATGGGACCCTAGGCATTCTAGTGGTACGCCTGCGACGCTTAGGAATGGGTACTGCATCAGGAGTGGCTGAGCTATTCCCGTCAGTGGAGGAAGAGGCACCAACGACACCACCACCACCATGAGAGGAGGATGGGGAAGAATGAGGAGAGCCTCCAATTAGATGGATTTCAGGCTCTATGACCTGAACCCCAGAAGAGACATCTTGGGATACCTCAAAAGAAGACTCCATGGGTGTGCAATCAAGAAAGTAAATCTCAGGGAGCTTGAAAGAGATGAATAGGGCATACCTGGAGCAGAGAGGGAGTATGCACGCTCGGGCTAAAAAGGACACACGATAAAGAGGTCTAGGGTTCACGAAAGCACAAAGACCTATCCCAAGGTCTCGTCCCAATTTATGGAAAACAAGGGCAACATCTCCTCCTCGCATTAATGAGGGTTGTTGGGCGAGAGCAGGGAAACGTCCCCTCGCGTCTCTGACCGAATTCGCCAACCAATGGGAAATCCACACGTGGCAGTGATGTCAGAGTATAAACCGCCATCATGGGAAACTAGGAGCACGCCACAATCCATAACTCTCGGGAACAATGCCACGAAGGCCACGCGTCACACAGGGTAACGTTTCTTTTCCATCTCGAGGCCCGAGAAAGTATGGCGTCAGCACAAAACAAGTAATCACCTCCACCTCGGCAAGCCTCGGCTCCCACGAAAAAGCTTCCACGCCATTGGCTCAGAGCATGGGGGGCTTGTGTATGAGCCGAGATACATAGTCCGGCATCCAGAAAGCATCAAGCTCGGTCACCCAGCATCAAGCTCGGTCACTCGAGCTGCTCACCGAGTTGGAGGATGTATATATATGCATAGAGTATGAAGCTCGGTCAATCACCTCGTTTGGCCTAAATATAGAAAGATGAAACCGAGTTCCTGAGCTCGGCTAACATCATGAAAGCTTTTACGCCTAATCAGCTCAAAGCTTGGGGGCTTGTGTACTGGACGAAGAGTGAAACCCGGCCACCGAGCTCGAATACCCGGCCCAGTCCGGAAGTTAAAGATAATAAGTCAAAGATCACATTATTAAGGGATAAGATATTAATATTAAATCCTGATATTATTTGAAATAACATTATCTGGTTAAAAGAGATAATATCCCTTAAATTAAGGAATCATATCTCAAAAGATATTTAAGAGATAAATCAGATCTCTTAAAGATATTGAAGAGACAAATCAGATCTCTAAGAGATAGTGGAATCCTATTATAAAAGGAGGAGTACCCATGATAGAAAGACACTTTTCACTGAACTCCGATGACTCTCTTAAGCGTATTAGAGAAACTAACGTCGACCAAGAGACTATCAGAGAGTCCTTGCACCCTAGTATTCATCAGATACAAAATTAAGAGATTGAGATCATCACGACCAAAGGTTGAATCGAGAACTACGTCGGGCTTTGATTCCCATTGGGATACGTAGGACCGGAATATTACATTGTCAAGTAATAGCCTAAAATAACCCCAATTATTCATCCCTGGTTTGACGTTCACGGCGAGATTTCGGTAAACCGGATCTCGGGAAGGCTAAATTGGGTCCCGAGTTCTCTGGCACAGATCAGTGCGCAGTCCATGATGTTCCTTCACTTAAATAGGCCTAACTTACTCATCTTAAGCCCAATTAAGGCATATGATACCTTGTTGGGAAGCTTATTCAGAGGCCCTTAATTTGGTCTAAGGTTAGGTCAAGATTAGTAAGCATAAATAACAGTTAACAGCCGCACAAGTCAGGGAGAGAGAGAAATTAGACAACTTTTTCAATGATTGTTTTTGCGTTTACATTATTGGACTTAATTGGGCTCAATTGCTAAACATTGTTAATTATCGGATTATTCACACATCCTCACCTTGTTGCCTTGCACAGATCATAACTAGAGCTACAGATATCAGATTTGGGTGATCTTGCTTTCCTTACAAAGATAAGGAAGAGTCCTACAATTTCAGGTTTCAAAAGTATTGTCAAATTTGGCCAAAATGAGGCTAAATTGGGTCGTGAGTTCTCTGGCGCGGATCAGTGCGTAGTCCATGATGTTCCTTCACTTAAATGGGCCTAACTTACTCATCTTAAGCCCAATTAAGGCACATGATACCTTGTTGGAAATCTTATTCAGAGGCCCTTAATTTGGTCTAGGGTTATGTCAGGATTCATAAGCATAAATAGCAGTTTACAGCCGCTCAACCCAGAGAGAGACAGAAATTAGAAAACTTTGACAATCATTGTTTTTGCTTTTAGATTATTAGGCTTAATTGGGCTTAATTGCTAAACATTGTTAATTTTCGTATTTTTCACTCATCCTGAGTTCGTTACCTTGTGCAGAGCATAACTAGAGCTATAGATATCGGATTTTGGTGATCTTGCTGTCCTTAAAAATATAAGGAAGAGTCCTACAATTTCAGGTTTCACAAGAATTCTCAAATTAGGCCAAAATCAAGGCTAAATTGGGTCCCGAGTCCTCTGGCACGGTTCAGTGCGCAGTCCATGATGTTCCTTCACTTAAATGGGCCTAACTTACTCATCTTAAGCCCAATTAAGGCATATGAAACCTTGTTGGAAAGCTTATTCAGAGGCCCTTAATTTGGTCTAGGGTTAGGTCAGGATTACTAAGCATAAATAGAAGTTTACAGCTGCACAACCCAGAGAGAGACGGAAATTAGACAACTTTAATCATTATTTTTGATTTTACATTATTTGGCTTAATTGCTAAACATTGTTAATTTTCTGATTTTTCACTCATCCTGACCTTGTTGCCTTGTACAGAGCATAACTAGAGCTACAGATATCGGATTTTGGTGATCTTGCTCTCCTTAGAAAGATAATGAAGAGTCCTACAATTTCAGGTTTCAAATGAACTGTCAAATTATGCCAAAGTCAAGGTTAAATTGGGTCGCGAGTTCTCTGCCGCGGATCAGTGCGCAGTCCATGGTGTTCCTTCATTTAAATGGTCCTAACTTACTCATCTTAAGCCCAATTAAGGCATATGATACCTTGTTGGAAATCTTATTCAGAGGCCCTTAATTTGGTCTAGGGTTAGGTCAGGATTAGTAAGCATAAATAGCAGTTTACAGCCACACAAGCCAGAGGGAGATGGAAATTAGACAAGTTTTACAATTATTGCTTTTCCTTTTACATTATCGGGCTTAATTGCTAAACATTGTTAATTTTCGGATTTTTCACTCCACCTGACCATGTTGCCTTGCGCAGAGCATAACTAGAGATACATATATCGGATTTTGGTGATCTTGTTGTCCCTAGAAAGATAAGGAAGAGACGTATAATTTCAGGTTTCAAAAGAATTGTTAAATTAGGCCAAAATCAAGGTTAAATTGGGTCCCGAGTTCTCTGGAGCGGATCAGTGTGCAGTCCATGATGTTCCTTTACTTAAATAGGCCAAACTTACTCATCTTAAGCCCAATTATGGCATATGATACCTTGTTGGGAAGCTTATTCAGAGGCCCTTAATTTGATCCAGGGTTAGGTCGGGATTAGTAAGCATAGACAGCAGTTTACAGCCGCACAAGCCAGAGAGAGACAGAAATTAGACAACTTTTACAATGATTGTTTTTGCGTTTACATTATTGGACTTAATTGGGCTTAGTTGCTAAACATTGTTAATTATTGGATTTTTCAGTCATCCCGACATCGTTTCCTTGCACAGAGCAGAACTAGAGCTATAGATATCGGATTTGGGTGATCTTGCTGTCCCTAGAAAGATAAGGAGGAGTCCTACAATTTCAGGTTTCAAAAGAATTATCAAATTAGGCCAAAATCAAGGCTAAATTGGGTCTCGAGTTCTCTGGGACGGATCAGTGCGCAGTCCATGATGTTCCTTCACTTAAATTGGCCTAACTTACTCATCTTAAGCCCAATTAAGGCATATGATACCTTGTTGGAATGCTTATTCAGAGGCCCTTAATTTGGTCTAAAGTTAGGTCAAGATAAATAAGCATATATAGCAATTTCAGCCGCACAACCCAGAGAGAGACGGATATTAGACAACTTTTACAATCATTGTTTTTGCTTTTACATTATTGGTCTTAATTGCTAAACATTGTTAATTTTCGGGTTTTTCACTCATCCTGACCTTGTTGCCTTGCGCAGAGCATAACGAGAGCTACAGATATTGGATTTTGGTGATCTTGTTGTCCCCGAAAAGATAAGGAAGAGACCTGCAATTTCAGGTGTCACGAGAGTTGTCAAATTAGGACAAAATCAAGGCTAAATTGGGTTGAGTTCTATGGCGCGGTTCAGTGCGCAGTCCATGAAGTTCCTTCGCTTAAATGGTCCTAACTTACTCATTTTAAGCCCAATTATGTCATATGATTCCTTGTTGGAAAGCTTATTCGGAGTCCCTTAATTTGGTCTAGGGTTAGGTCAGGACTAGTAAGCATAAATAGCAGTTTACAGCCGCACAAGCCAGAGATAGACGAAAATTAGACAACTTTTACAATCATTGTTTTTGCTTTTACATTATTGGGCTTAATTGCTGAACATTGTTAATTTTCGGATTTTTCACTCATCCTGACCATGTTGCCTTGCGAAGAGAAAAACTAGAGCTACAGATATCGGATTTTGGTGATCCTGCTGTCCCTAGAAAGATAAGGAAGAGACGTACAATTTCAGGTTTCAAAAGAATTGTCAAATTAGGCCAAAATCAAGGTTAAATTGGGTCCCGAGTTCTCTGGCGCGGATCAGTGTGCATTCCATGATGTTCCTTCACTTAAATAGGCCTAACTTACTCATCTTAAGCCCAATTATGGCATATGATACTTTGTTGGGAAGCTTATTCAGAGGCCCTTAATTTGGTCTAGGGTTAGATCAGGATTAGTAAGCATAAATAGCAGTTTACAGCCGCACAAGCCAGAGAGAGACGGAAATTAGACAACTTTTAAAATCATTGATTTTTCTTTTACATTATTGGGCTTAATTGATAAACATTGTTAATTTTTGGATTTTTCACTCATCCTGACCTTGTTGCCTTGCGCATAGCATAGCTAGAGCTACAGATATCAGATTTTGGTGGTCTTGCTGTCCCTAGAAAGATAAGGAAGAGTCCTACAATTTCAGGTTTCACAAAAATTGTCAAATTAGGCCAAAATCAAGGCAAAATTGGGTCCCGAGTTCTCTGGCACGGATTAGTGCGCAGTCCATGATGTTCCTTCGCTTAAATGGGCCTAACTTACTCATTTTAAGCCCAATTATGTCATATGATACCTTGTTGGAAAGCTTATTCGGAGTCCCTTAATTTGGTCTAGGGTTAGGTCAGGACTAGTAAGCATAAATAGCAGTTTACAGCCGCACAAGCCAGAGATAGACGGAAATTAGACAACTTTTACAATCATTGTTTTTGCTTTTACATTATTGGGCTTAATTGCTAAACATTGTTAATTTTTGGATTTTTCACTCATCCTGATCATGTTGCCTTGCGCAGAGCAAAACTAGAGCTACAGATATCGGATTTTGGTGATCTTGCTGTCCCTAGAAAGATAAGGAAGAGACCTACAATTTCAGGTTTCAAAAGAATTGTCAAATTAGGCCAAAATCAAGGCTAAATTGGGTCCCGAGTTCTCTGGCGCGGATCAGTGTGCAGTCCATGATGTTCCTTCACTTAAATAGGCCTAACTTACTCATCTTAAGCCCAATTATTGCATATGATACCTTGGTGGGAAGCTTATTCGGAGGCCCTTAATTTGGTCTAGGGTTAGGTCAGGATTAGTAAGCATAAATAGCAGTTTACAGCCGCACAAGCCAGAGAGAGACGGAAATTAGACAACTTTTACAATCATTGGTTTTTCTTTTACATTATTGGGCTTAATTGATAAACATTGTTAATTTTTGGATTTTTCACTCATCCTGACCTTGTTGCCTTGCGCATAGCATAGCTAGAGCTACAGATATCAGATTTTGGTGGTCTTGCTGTCCCTAGAAAGATAAGGAAGAGTCCTACAATTTCAGGTGTACAAAAATTGTCAAATTAGGCCAAAATCAAGGCAAAATTGGGTCCCGAGTTCTTTGGCGCGGATCAGTACGCAGTCCATGATGTTCCTTCACTTAAATGGGCCTAACTTACTCATCTTAAGCCCAATTAAGGCATATGATACCTTGTTGGAAAGCTTACTCAGAGGCCCTAAATTTGGTCTAGGGTTATGTCAGGATTAGTAAGCATAAATAGCAGTATACAGCCGCACAAGCCAGAGGGAGATGGAAATTAGACAAGTTTTACAATCATTGTTTTTGCTTTTACATTATTGGGCGTAATTGCTAAACATTGTTAATTTTTGGATTTTTCACTCAACCTGACCATGTTGCCTTGCGCAGAGCATAACTAGAGCTACATATATCACATTTTGGTGATCTTGATGTCCCTAGAAAGATAAGGAAGAGACCTACATTTTAAGGTTTCAAAAGAAATGTAAAATTAGGCTAAAATCAAGGCTAAATTGGGTCCCGAGTTCTCTGGCGCGGATCAGTGTGGAGTCCATGATGTTCCTTCACTTAAATAGGCCTAACTTACTCATCTTAAGCCCAATTAAGTCATATGATACCTTGTTGGGAAGCTTATTCAGTGGCCCTTAATTTGGTCTAGGGTTAGGTCAGGATTAGTAAGCATAAATAGCAGTTTATAGCCGCACAAGCCAGAAAGAGACGGAAATTAGACAACTTTTACGATGATTGTTTTTTCTTTTACATTATTGGGCTTAATTGGGCTTAATTGCTAAACATTGTTAATTGTTGGAATTTTCACTCATCCTGACCTTGTTGCCTTGCGCAGAGCATAACTAGAGCTACAGATATCGGATTTGGGTGATCTTGCTGTCCCTAAAAGATAAGGAAGAGTCCTACAATTTCATGTGTCAAAAGAATTGTCAAATTAGGCCAAAATCACGGCTAAATTGGGTCCCAACTTCTCTGGCGCTGATCAGTGTGCAGTCCATGATGTTCCTTCACTTAAATAGCCCTAACTTACTCATCTTAAGCCCAATTAAGGCATTTGATACCTTGATGGGAAGCTTATTCAGAGGCCCTTAATTTGGTGTAGGGTTAGGTCAGGATTAATAAGCATAAATAACAGTTTACAGCCACACAAGCCAGAGAGAGACAGAAATTAGACAACTTTTACAATGATTGTTTTTGCATTTACATTATTGGACTTAATTGGGCTTAATTGCTAAACATTGTTAATTATTGGATTTTTCACTCATCCTGACATTGTTTCCTTGCGCAGAGCATAACTAGAGCTATAGATATTGGATTTGGGTGATCTTGCTGTCCCTAGAAAGATAACGAGGAGTCCTACAATTTCAGGTTTCAAAAGAATTATCAAATTAGGCCAAAATCAAGGCTAAATTGTGTCTCGATTGCTCTGGCGCGGATCAGTGCGAAATCCATGATGTTCCTTCACTTAAATTGGCCTAACTTACTCATCTTAAGCCCAATTAAGGCATATGATACCTTGTTGGAATGCTTATTCAGAGGCCCTTAATTTGGTCTAGGGTTAGGTCAAGATAAATAAGCATATATAGCAATTTCAGCCGCACAACCCATAGAGAGACGGAAATTAGACAACTTTTACAATAATTGTTTTTGCTTTTACATTATTGGGCTTAATTGCTAAACATTGTTAATTTTCGGGTTTTTCACTCATCCTGACCTTGTTGCCTTGCGCAGAGCATAACGAGAGCTACAGATATTGGATTTTGGTGATCTTGTTGTCCCCGAAATGATAAGGAAGAGACCTGCAATTTCAGGTGTCACGAGAGTTGTCAAATTAGGACAAAATCAAGGCTAAATTGGGTTCCGAGTTCTATGACGCGGTTCAGTGCGCAGTCCATGAAGTTCCTTCGCTTAAATGGTCCTAACTTACTCATTTTAAGCCCAATTAGGTCATATGACACCTTGTTGGAAAGCTTATTCGGAGTCCCCAAATTTGGTCTAGGGTTAGGTCAGGATTAGTAAGCATAAATAGCAGTTTACAGCCGCACAAGCCAGATAGAGATGCAAATTAGACGACTTTTACAATCATTGTTTTTGATTTTACATTATTGGGCTTAATTGCTAAACATTGTTAATTTTTGGTTTTTTCACTCATTCTGACCATGTTGCCTTGCGCAGAGCATAACTAGAGCTACAGATATCAGATTTTGGTGATCTTGCTGTCCCTAGAAAGATAAGGAAGAGACCTACAATTTCAGGATTCAAAAGAATTGTCATATTAGGCCAAAATTAAGGCTAAATTGGGTCCCGAGTTATCTGGCGTGGATCAGTGTGCAGTCAATGATGTTCCTTCACTTAAATAGGTCTAACTTACTCATCTTAAGTCCAATTAAGGCATGTGATACCTTGTTGGAAAGCTTATTCAGAGGCCCTTAATTTGGTCTAGGGTTAGGTCAAGATTAATAAGCATAAATAACAGTTTACAGCCGCACAAGCCAGAGATAGACGGAAATTAGACAACTTTTACAATCATTGTTTTCGCTTTTACATTATTGGGCTTAATTGCTAAACATTGTTAATTTTCAGATTTTTCACTCATCCTGACCATGTTGCCTTGTGAAGAGCAAAACTAGAGCTACAGATATCGGATTTTGGTGATCTTGCTGTCCCTAGAAAGATAAGGAAGAGACGTACAATTTCATGTGTCAAAAGAATTGTCAAATTAGGCCAAAATCAAGGTTAAATTGGGTCCCGAGTTCTCTGGCGCGGATCAGTGTGCATTCCATGATGTTCCTTCACTTAAATAGGCCTAACTTACTCATCTTAAGCCCAATTACGTCATATGATACCTTGTTGGGAAGCTTATTCGGAGTCCCTTAATTTGGTCTAGGGTTAGGTCAGGATTAGTAAGCATAAATAGCAGTTTACAGCCGCACAAGCCAGAGAGAGACGGAAATCATACAACTTTTACAATCATTGTTTTTTCTTTTACATTATTGGGCTTAATTGGGCTTAATTGCTAAACATTGTTAATTATTGGATTTTTCACTCATCCTGACCTTGTTGCCTTGCGCAGAGCATAACTGGAGCTACAGATATCGGATTTGGGTGATCTTGCTGTCCCTAGAAATATAAGGAAGAGTCCTACAATTTCATGTTTCAAAAGGATTGTCAAATTAGGCCAAAATCACGGCTAAATTGGGTCCCGAGTGCTCTGGCGCGGATTAGTGTGTAGTCCATGATGTTCCTTCACTTAAATAGGTCTAACTTACTCATCTTAAGCCCAATAAAGGCATATGATACCTTGTTGGGAAACTTATTCAAAGGCCCTTAATTTGGCCTAGGGTTAGGTCAGGATAAATAAGCATATATAGCAATTTCAGCCGCACAACCCAGAGAGAGACGAAAATTAGATAACTTTTACAATCATTGTTTTTGCTGTTACATTATTGGGCTTAATTGCTAAACATTGTTAATTTTCGGGGTTTTCACTCATCCTGACCTTGTTGCCTTGTGCAGAGCATAACTAGAGCTACAGATATCGGATTTTGGTGATTTTGTTGTCCCTAGAAAAGATAAGGAAGAGACCTGCAATTTCAGGTGCCACAAGAGTTGTCAAATTAGGCCAAAATCAAGGTTAAATTGGGTTCCGAGTTCTATGGCGCTGTTCAGTGCGTAGTCCATGAAGTTCCTTCGCTTCAATGGTCCTAACTTACTCATTTTAAGCCCAATTATGTCATATGATACCTTGTTGGAAAGCTTATTCGGAGGCCCTTAATTTGGTCTAGGGTTAGGTCAGGATTAGTAAGCATAAATAGCAGTTTACAGCCGCACAAGCCAGAGATAGACGGAAATTAGACAACTTTTACAATCATTGATATTTATTTTACATTATTGGGCTTAATTGATAAACATTGTTAATTTTTGGATTTTTCACTCATCCTGACCTTGTTGCCTTGCGCATAGCATAGCTAGAGCTACAGATATCAGATTTTGGTGGTCTTGCTGTCCCTAGAAAGATAAGGAAGAGTCCTACAATTTCAGGTTTCACAAAAATTGTCAAATTAGGCCAAAATCTAGGCAAAATTGGGTCCCAAGTTCTCTGGCGCGGATCAGTGCACAGTCCATGATTTTCCTTCACTTAAATGGGCCTAACTTACTCATCTTAAGCCCAATTAAGGCATATGATACCTTGTTGGAAAGCTTATTCAGAGGCCCTTAATTTGGTCTAGGGTTAGGTCAGGATTAGTAAGCATAAATAGCAGTTTACAGCCGCACAAGCCAGACGGAGACGGAAATTAGACAAGTTTTACAATCATTGTTTTTAATTTTACATCATTGGGCGTAATTGCTAAACATTGTTAATTATTGGATTTTTCACTCATCCTGACCTTGTTGCCTTGCGCAGAGCATAACTAGAGCTACAGATATCGGATTTGGGTGATCTTGCTGTCCCTAGAAGGATAAGGAAGAGTCCTACAATTTCATGTGTCAAAAGAATTGTCAAATTAGGCCAAAATCGCGGCTAAATTGGGTCCCTAGTTCTCTGGCGCTGATCAGTGTGCAGTCCATGATGTTCCTTCACTTAAATAGGCCTAACTTACTCATCTTAAGCCTAATTAAGGCATATGATACCTTGATGGGAAGCTTATTCAGAGGCCCTTGATTTGGTGTAGGGTTGGGTCAGGATTAATAAGCATAATTAACAGTTTACAGCCACACAAGCCAGAGAGAGACATAAATTAGACAACTTTTACAATGATTGTTTTTGCGTTTACATTATTGGACTTAATTGGGCTTAATTGCTAAACATTGTTAATTATTGGATTTTTCACTCATCCTGACATTGTTTCCTTGCGAATAGTATAACTAGAGCTACAGATATCGGATTTGGGTGATCTTGCTGTCCCTAGAAAGATAAGGAGGAGTCCTACAATTTCAGGTGTCAAAAGAATTGTCAAATTAGGCCAAAATCAAGGCTAAATTGGGTCCCGAGTTCTCTGGCGCGGATCAGTGCACAGTCCATGATGTTCCTTCACTTAAATTGGCCTAACTTACTCATCTTAAGCCCAATTAAGGCATATGATACCTTGTTGGAAAGCTTATTCAGAGGCCCTTAATTTGGTCTAGGGTTAAGTCAGGATTAGTAAGCATAAATAGCAGTTTACAGCCGCACAAGCCAGAGGGAGATGGAAATTAGACAAGTTTTACAATCATTGTTTTTGCTTTTACATTATTGGGCTTAATTGCTAAACAATGTTAATTTTCGGGTTTTTCACTCATCCTGACCTTGTTGCCTTGTGCAGAGCATAACTAGAGCTTCAGATATCGGATTTTGGTAATTCTGTTGTCCGCGAAAAGATAAGGAAGAGACCTGCAATTTCAGGTGTCACGAGAGTTGTCAAATTAGACCAAAATCAAGGTTAAATTGGGTTCCGAGTTCTATGGCGCGGTTCAGTGCATAGTTCATGAAGTTCCTTCGCTTAAATGGTCCTAACTTACCCATCTTAAGCCCAATTATGTCATATGATACCGTGTTGGAAAGCTTATTCGGAGGCCCTTAATTTGGTCTAGGGTTAGGTCAGGATTAGTAAGCATAAATATCAGTTTACAGCAGCACAAGCCATAGAGAGATGGAAATCAGACAACTTTTACAATCATTGTTTTTTCTTTTACATTATTGGGCTTAATTGGGCTTAATTGCTAAACATTGTTAATTATTGGATTTTTCACTCATCCTGACCTTGTTGCCTTGCGCAGAGCATAACTGGAGCTACAGATATTGGATTTGGGTGATCTTGCTGTCCCTAGAAAGATAAGGAAGAGTCCTACAATTTCAGGTGTCAAAAGAAATGTAAAATTAGGCCAAAATCTAGGCTAAATTGGGTCCCGAGTTCTCTGGCGCGGATCAGTGCGCAGTCCATGATGTTCCTTCAGTTAAATTGGCCTAACTTACTCATCTTAAGCCCAATTAAGGAATATGATACCTTGTTGGAAAGCTTATTCAGAGGCCCTTAATTTGGTCTAGGGTTAGGTCAGGATTAATAAGCATAAATAGCAGTTTACAGCCGCACAACCCAGAGAGAGACGAAAATTAGATAACTTTGACAATCATTGTTTTTGCTTTTAGATTATTGGGCTTAATTGCTAAACATTGTTAATTTTTGGATTTTTCACGCAATCCTGACCTTGTTACCTTGTGCAAAGCATAACTAGAGCTATAGATATCGGATTTTGGTGATCTTGCTGTCCCTAGAAAGATAAGGAAGAGTCCTACAATTTTAGGTTTCACAAGAATTCTCAAATTAGGCCAAAATCAAGGCTAAATTGGGTCCCGAGTTCTCTGTGCGGATCAGTGCGCTGTGCATGATGTTCCCTCACTTAAATGGGCCTAACTTACTCATATTAAGCCCAATTAAGGCATATGATACCTTGTTGGGAAGCTTATTCAGAGGCCCTTAATTTGGTCTAGGGATAGGTCAAGATTTGTAAGCATAAATATCAGTTTACAGCCGCACAAGCCAGAGATAGACGAAAATTAGACAACTTTTACAATCATTGTTTTTTCTTTTACATTATTGGGCTTAATTGGGCTCAATTGCTAAACATTGTTAATTATTGGATTTTTCACTCATCCTGACCTTGTTGCCTTACACAGCATAACTAGAGCTACAGATATCGGATTTGGGTGATCTTGCTGTCCCTAGAAATATAACGAAGAGTCCAACAATTTCGGGTTTCAAAAGAATTGTCAGATTTGGCCAAAATCACGGTTAAAATGGGTCCCGAGATTTCTGGCGATGATCAGTGTGCCGTCCATGATGTTCCTTCACTTAAATAGGCCTAACTTACTCATCTTATGCCCAATAAAGGCATATGATACCTTGTTGGGAAACTTATTCAGAGGCCCTTAATTTGGTCTAGGGTTAGGTCAGGATAAATAAGCATATATAGCAATTTCATCCGCACAACCCAGAGAGAGACGGAAATTAGACAACTTTTACAATCATTGTTTTTGCTTTTACATTATTGGGCTTAATTGCTAAACATTGTTAAGTTTCAGGTTTTTCACTCATCCTGACCTTGTTACCTTGTGCAGAGCATAACTAGAGCTACAGATATCGGATTTTGGTAATTTTGTTGTCCCCGAAAAGATAAGGAAGATACCTGCAATTTCAGGTGTCACGAGAGTTGTCAAATTAGGCCAAAATCAAGGTTAAATTGGGTTCCGAGTTCTATGGCGCGGTTCAGTGCGTAGTCCATGAAGTTCCTTCGCTTAAATGGTCCTAACTTACTCATCTTAAGCCCAATTACGTCATATGATACCTTGTTGGAAAGCTTATTCGGAGTCCCTTAATTTGGTCTAGGGTTAGGTCAGGATTAGTAAGCATAAATAGCAGTTTACAGCTGCACAAGCCAGAGAGAGACAGAAATCATTCAACTTTTACAATCATTGTTTTTTCTTTTACATTATTGGGCTTAATTGGGCTTAATTGCTAAACATTGTTAATTATTGGATTTTTCACTCATCCTGACCTTGTTGCCTTGCGCAGAGCATAACTGGAGCTACAGATATCGGATTTGGGTGATCTTGCTGTCCCTAGAAAGATAAGGAAGAGTCCTACAATTTTAGGTGCCAAAAGAATTGTCAAATTAGGCCAAAATCTAGGCTAAATTGGGTCCCGAGTTCTCTGGCGCGGATCAGTGCGCAGTCCATGATGTTCCTTCAGTTAAATTGGCCTAACTTACTCATCTTAAGCCCAATTAAGGAATATGATACCTTGTTGGAAAGCTTATTCAGAGGCCCTTAATTTGGTCTTGGGTTAGGTCAGGATTAATAAGCATAAATAGTAGTTTACAGCCGCACAACCCAGAGAGAGACGAAAATTAGAAAACTTTGACAATCATTGTTTTTGCTTTTAGATTATTGGGCTTAATTGCTAAGCATTGTTAATTTTTGGATTTTTCACGCATCATGACCTTGTTACCTTGTGCAGAGCATAACTAGAGCTATAGATATCGGATTTTGGTGATCTTGCTGTCCCTAGAAAGATAAGGAAGAGTCCTACAATTTTAGGTTTCACAAGAATTCTCAAATTAGGCCAAAATAAAGGCTAAATTGGGTCCCGAGTTCTCGGTGCGGATCAGTGCGCAGTGCATGATGTTCCTTCACTTAAATGTGCCTAACTTACTCATCTTAAGCCCAATTAAGGCATATGATACCTTGTTGGAATGATTATTCAGAGGCCCTTAATTTGGTCTAGGGTTAGGTCAGGATAAATAAGCATATATAGCAATTTACAGCCGCACAACCCAGAGAGAGACGGAAATTAGACAACTTTTACAATCATTGTTTTTGCTTTTACATTATTGGGCTTAATTGCTAAACATTGTTAATTTTCGGGTTTTTCACTCATCCTGACCTTGTTGCCTTGCGCAGAGCATAACTAGAGCTACAGATATCGGATTTTGGTGATCTTGTTGTCCCCGAAAAGATAAGGAAGAGACCTGCAATTTCTGGTGTCACGAGAGTTGTCAAAGTAGGCCAAAATCAAGGCTAAATTGGGTTCCGAGTTCTCTGACACGGATCAGTGCGCAGTCCATGATGTTCCTTCACTTAAATGGGCCTAACTTACTCATCTTAAGCCCAATTAAGGCATATGATACCTTGTTGGAAAGCTTATTCAGAGGCCCTAAATTTGGTCTAGGGTTAGGTTCAGGTTTAGTAAGCATAAATAGCAGTTTACAACCGCACAAGCCAGAGAGAGACGGAAATTAGACGACTTTTACAATCATTGTTCTTTCTTTTACATTATTGAGCTTAATTGATAAACATTGTTAATTTTTGGATTTTTCACTCATCCTGACCTTGTTGCCTTGCGCATAGCATAGCTAGAGCTATAGATATTAGATTTTGGGGGTCTTGCTGTCCCTAGAAAGATAAGGAAGAGTCCTACAATTTCAGGTTTCACAAAAATTGTCAAATTAGGCCAAAATCAAGGCAAAATTGGGTCCCGAGTTCTCTGGTACGGATCAGTGCGTAGTCCATGAGGTTCCTTCACTTAAATGGGCCCAACTTACTCATCTTAAGCCCAATTAAGGCATATGATACCCTGTTGGAAAGCTTATTCAGAGGCCCTTAATTTGGTCTAGGGTTAGGTCAGGATTAGTAAGCATAAATAGCAGTTTACAGCCGCACAAGCCAGATAGAGACGCAAATTAGACGACTTTTACAATCATTGTTTTTGATTTTACATTATTGGGCTTAATTGCTAAACATTGTTAATTTTTGGTTTTTTCACTCATTCTGACCATGTTGCCTTGCGCAGAGCATAACTAGAGCTACAGATATCAGATTTTGGTGATCTTGTTGTCCCTAGAAAGATAAGGAAGAGACCTACAATTTCAGGATTCAAAAGAATTGTCATATTAGGCCAAAATTAAGGCTAAATTGGGTCCCGAGTTATCTGGCGTGGATCAGTGTGCAGTCCATGATGTTCCTTCACTTAAATAGGTCTAACTTACTCATCTTAAGTCCAATTAAGGCATGTGATACCTTGTTGGAAAGCTTATTCAGAGGCCCTTAATTTGGTCTAGGGTTAGGTCAAGATTAATAAGCATGAATAACAGTTTACAGCCTCACAATCCGGAGAGAGACGAAAATTAGACAACTTTTACAATGATTGTTTTTGCGTTTACATTATTAGGCTTAATTGGTCTTAATTGCTAAACATTGTTAATTTTCGGGTTTTTACTCATCCTGACTGTAGCGACCCAAAAAAAAAGACTAGTTTTTCCTTTTAAAGGAAAACATGGAGTCGCCACCAACTTTATTTAATATCCGGGAAGTTGGAAAACCTTTTAAGAAAAAGCTTTGGGTTCGGGAGTCGATTATGTCTAGGGAAGGCATGGCGACTTTACCCCACGGCACCCTAGAACATCCATAAAATGGTTACCCAAAATCAGTTGTATAAATTATTAATAACTTTGAAAATATTTGTTTTACCCCAAAAATCATCTTCTAAGAAAGAAACATCTTTAGTTGTGAATTTTTTTATTAACCCTATGTGAGGTTGAACATGGCACGTAAGTCCACAGAGCAACCTCAAAATATGAAGGGTTGAACATGACACTTGTCATAGGACAACCCAAGAAATAAGATTGTTTTAATCAAGTGATCATCCTCTATTTTTATGTAAAATAAATCATTTTACCTCTTGAAAATGGGACAGAAATGAGACGTAAAAATGAAACTTTTTATTAACTTATTCAGTGAACAGAGGCACAGAAAAATAATAATGTCAAGAGAAACTTATGAATAATATCAACAAAGAGAACAAGGATTACCAAATGCGAGCAGAATAACAATGACTTTGTTTCCTCCCAGTGGTAAGATTTCAAGATCAAAACCATTACATTTCAATCTCAGTGACTCTCTTAACTCTTCCATCTTAACCACTCTAATAATAGAGAAGAGAAAAAAAAAACTCAGATTTCTAATCCCTTTTCTTCACAAAGAAAATGTTAGATAAAATCTCTCTCCTCTTCCTCTGTCATTGTATCTTTCCTCTCTACCTCCTCTCTGATTTTTCGTTCTCCCTCTAAAGAAAAATCTCCCCCTCTTCTGTTTCCTCCCCCGGCCCCCTTTTTATAGATGGAGGAGAGGGCTTCATGCTTCTTCTTACTCAGGGGCTTCAAGGTTGGTCTTCACGAAGTCCAGAGCTTGGGTGGTTCTGAGCAGAAATAGCGTGTGTCCAGATGGGGGCGGCGTGAGCAGTGGAAATGAGGTGATTTGATGTGAAGGTTGCGTGTTTGAAGAGAGCAGGAGATGGGGGGGTTTTGTCTGATGTGTAAGATGGTTTTTTTTAGGGTTAGGAGTGGGATTGCTAGGTTAAAACGAGGGAGGAGATGAGGAAGAAGAAGGACCAATGGGTAGAGGTGGAAAAAAGGTCTTGTCTGATGTGTAAAATTGGGTTTTTTAGGGTTAGGAGAAGTAACTCAATCTCCTTTCCTTTTTTGTTGATTATCCTTTTCTCCTTCTTTTCTTCGTCCTTACTTCATCATGTTCTTCTTTCTTTATTATTTAGCCTCTATCCTAAAAATAAAGTTGTAGTGGACTGAGTCTCTTCATCCAACAGAAACTTAGATATGCAAAAAGTAAATATACGCTGGACGGACCTCCTCGTCCATCAAGAGTTTAAACATGCAATGGACGGATCCTCCTCGTCCAACTGAAAATTAGATGTGCAATGGACGGTCTACTCGTCCAACGGAAACTTAAATATGCAATGGATGGAACCTCCTAATCCAACAGAAAATTAAATGCAATGGGTGGTACCTCTTCGTCCAACAGAAAAGTAAATATGCAATGGAAGAAACCTATTCACCCAACAAAGAATTAAATGCAATGGAATAGACGCGTTCAATAGCAAATGCATCGTAAATAGACCAGACGCATCCAACATAGAATACAATGCAATGGACTGGATGCGTTCAATGCAATTCCAACAAAATATGCAGTGCAAATGAACTGGACGAGTCCAATAGCAAATGCACTGGATGGGACCACCGTCAACAAAGCAAGTGTAATGGATCGGATGGACCTCGTCCAACAACAAGTGCAATGGACTAGATTGGACCTCGCCCAACAAAGCAAGTCCAATGCAATGGACGGGACCACCCCATCAAACAATGTAAGTGTAATGGATCGGACTGGACCGCATCCAACAACAAGTCAGTGCAATGGATGGGACCACCCGCCCAATGAAGAAGTGTAATGGATCGGATGGACCACGTCCAACAGCAAGTCCAGTGCAATGGACTCGACTGGACCTTGTCCAGCAGAAAGTCCAATGCAATGGATGGGACCACCCCGTCCAAAAGCAAGTGCAATGGACTGGACCGCTACCAACAGCTAGTCTAGTGCAATGGGACGGGACCACCCCGCCCAACTACAAGTGTAATGGATCGGTCGACCGCACTAAACAAAGAAGTCCAGTGCAATGGATCGGATCGACTGGACCTCGTCAAAGAAGTCAATGCAATGGACGGGACCACCCCGTACAACTGAAAGTGCAATGGATTGGACTGGACCTCGTCCAGCAGCAAGTCCAATGCAATGGATGGGACCACCCGCCCAACATTGAGTGTAATGGATCGGATGGATAGCGCCCAACAAAGAAGTCGGTGCAATAGACGGACCACCCCGTCCAACAGCAAGTGCAATGGACTGGATTGGACCTCGTCCAACAGCAAGTCCAATGCAATGGACAGAACACCCGTCCAACAGCAAGTGTAATGGACTGCATTGGACCCCGTCCAACAGCAAGTCCAATGCAATGGACGGGAACACCCCGTCCAACAGCAAGTGCAACGGACTGGAGTGGACCGCGTCCAACAGCAAATTACTTATGAACCCCCTCCGTTCTTCATTTTTTTTCTTAACTATTATTATTAGTCTCCTTGGAATATAATATCATAAAAATTAGAATAAAAGACGGACAAAAATTCGTGTTCACAGTTGCCTCTTTTTACCTGTTGCATACTAGAAGACATGATTAGTCGTGACTTTTCATGTATTGTAGTAATGTACAAGTAAAGAAAAATGAACACATATTTTGTCAGAAAAAACACGAGGAGCTCAGAAGAAAACATTACAGTTTGAAAATAAAATTGCAGTCGACATAAACTCTTCGTCCAACAGGAGAGTAAATATGCAGCGAGCCTTAAATGTAATGGACGGAACCTCTTGGTCCAACATAAAATTAAATGCAATGGACGAAACCTCCTCATCCAACAGAAAAGTAAACATGCAATGGACGGAACCTCCTCGTCCGACAGAAAATTAAATGCAATGGACGGAACCTCTTCGTCCAACTGAAAATTAAATGCAATCGACGGAACCTCTTTGTCCAACAAAAAATCAAAAGCAATGGACAGAACCTCCTCGTCCAATAGAAAAGTAAATATGCAGCGAGCCTTAGAGCTCGAAAATGAACTTGTAATGAGCCTTATAGCTTGAGAATAAAGATGCGGTGAGCCTCTGAGCTCGAGAATAAAATTGCAGTGAGCCTTAGAGCTCGAAAATAAACAATCAGTAATCTGAAACAAATGATAATACCTTCCTTTTGAGGACAACGGAACCAATTGCTTCATGGAAAAACTTCCACCAACCAAACCCTCATTCACCGGCCATTCTGGGACGAGGCATCACTCATTCTTTTAACAATATTGGTCACCCAAGAATCTGATAACTTATGAGGTGGATGTTATGTTTGTCCTCCCAAGCTGATTTGCATCATTCTTTTGTCGTCCATTGCATGCTACCTCTGCCATTGAATTTGAAGTATTGAGTCCTTTTGGTTCAAACCATTCATTGGTGCTTCCATTAGAATTATCAAATCATACCATTAAACTTATATTTACTTTTATTGAGACATGACCATAGTGATTGAACATGAGAGTGAACACGACAGGGGAGTGTGAGAGAAAAGCCTCTTGCCTTAATACGAGAATTTAGTTTGTTAAAAGACAATAACAATGAGAACAAAATTACAAAAGGGATCATGGATATTTAAAAACAAAGATAAGCAAAGAAAATTATGAAAATGACATTTGCCCCAGTATTGGTCCTTTGATTTTCATTTAATTGATTCCCCTCGGCCTTTTGTTGACACAGATCTTGGTTTCTGTTTCTGATTCCTCAAACACACCTTCTTCGATCATTCCTTAACAATTTTGCCCCAGTATACTCAGTTGGATAAAATTGCCCCAGTATGGTGAGTGATTGAGGAAATGTTGGATCATATCCTCTTCCTAGGCTACCTTTGCAGGTTTTCAGCCTAAGGCTTCTTTGCCCTAACTTTCGCCTAGGTTGCCCTTTCGGGTTTTCAACCTAGCGGGCCTTTTCTTTTCTTTTGTTTTCATTGTGTTTTGCCCTAACTTTTACCTAGGCTGCCCTTTCGGGTTTTCAACCTAACGGGCCTTTTCTTTTTCTTTTGTTTTCATTGTTCTTTTGCCTAGGTTGCCTTTTTGGGTTTTCAACCTAGCGGGCCTTCAGGCGTAGAACTTTTTCACAGCATCAGAGTTTACTGGCCTTGGTAACTCTTCCCCATCCATGTTTTGTAAAATCAAAGCTCCTCCCAAGAATGCTTGTTTGACAATATAAGGGCCTTCATAATTTGGTGCCCATTTTCCTTGGACATCCTCCTAACTAGGGAGGATTTTCTTTAAAACCAGGTCTCCCGTGCAAAATTCTCTAGGATGAACCTTTTAATTGAAAGCTCTTGCCATTCTGCTTTGATACAATTGCCCATGACAGATAGCTGGCAATCTTTTCTCTTCTATCATGTTCAACTGCTCATATCGAGTTTTCACCCACTCAGATTCTTCTAAATCTGCTTCCATCAAGACTCTTAGCGAAGGGAGTTCTACTTCGATAGGTGAGATAGCCTCCATCCCGTATACCAGAGAGAAAGGGGTTGCCCCAGTGCTTGATCGTATATTAGTCCGATAAGCATGTAGAGCATATGGCAACATTTCGTGCCAGTCGTTATAGTTTACAACCATCTTGGCAACGACCTTATTGACATTTTTGTTTGCTTCTTCAACTGCACCATTCATTTGAGGCCTATAAGGAGTTGAATTGTGGTGTTTGATTTTGAAACCATCGCAAAACTTTTGAATCTCGGTACCATTAAGATTAGCAGCATTATCTATGATTATCCTCTTTGGGATCTCGTATCTACAGACGATGTCCTTCTTGAGGAATCTGAGAAACACCCTTTGAGTTATGCTGGCATATGAAGCAGCTTCTACCCATTTAGTGAAGTACTCTATCGCGACTAAAATGAAACATGACCATTGGAAGCCTTGGGATTAATAGGACCGATGACATATATTCCCCACATCGAAGAAGGCAATGGGGATGCTAAATTGTGCAGTCGAAATGGAGGTGTATTAACCCGGTCTGCATACGTCTAAAATTTTTGGCACTTACGAACATGCTCCATACAATCTGACTCCATAATAGACCAATAATAACTACTTCTCAAGATTTTCCTAGCCATCATGTGACCATTGGCATGAGTCCCACAGATTCCTTCATGAACTTCGATCATGATCATTTTAGATTCGCGAGCATCCACACATCTGAGTAGGGTACCATCATATCCTCTTTTATACATGACTTCTTTGCTTAAGAAAAAGGCCATAGCCAGTCTTCGGATGGTCTTTCTATTTACTTCGCTAGCCTCTACCAGATATTCCCTGTTCAGAATATATTGCTTGATATCATGATACCAAGGCTTACTACGACACCCTAAACTCGGGTCATCACATGGTTACCCATCTGCGGAAATAAAACTTAATTTGCTGGTTGCTTTAGGAAAATAATGTTTTTTCAACGTTTATCTCTTCAAAATATGGTGATAAATTTTTTTCTTTTTAACCTCATAACCACAACAGCGGAATCAAATCACACTTAAATACATAATGTATATAAGTCCTCCAACTATACTGCCTCATAGTTTTTTCCACATAAATCATAATCAACTTCATTCTGAAAACATAACATTACCTAAGCGGGTCGTAACTAACGGACACTACAACCGACAAAAGTAGCAACAGCATGCCTCGAACTAGACATCCTTCTTCTTCTTGTAGAGATCATACCCCTTATACAACTCTGATATGGTTGTAAGGGTGAGACACCAATATATGGATTTACCGCCATAACTAAATGCGCAACACAAAAGAAGGCACAGACACATATGCATGTCTATAACAACGTACTCATTCATATTATAACATCTCATTTATCAATGGGTTTCACACTCCAAACATCAACGTTGGAAAACTATGCATGAACACTTCAATACATCATCTAAACATTCACTCTTAATCTCATGAGATATCTCCAACCTCGTGAACCTCGTGATGAGTTGATCAGCCTCCAACTGTCCAACATCGTGGCACGGTGATAACATCGGAGATGGGGCCTCATTGTCCAAACCCCGGGCACAATGAGAACATCTTTGTATGATCTACCCTGACGACGCAAGGTAATCCCTCGTTTAATCATGGCACGCTTTGCAAAATGCATGCAAGAAAACATTTTGTTCTCAACACTTTTCTTTGTGCTATATCTTTATTTGTCAAAGCTCTCAAAAGCTTACAACCCATCATCGTTTTAAACATCTAATGCTCTCAAAAGCATCATCGCTTTAAAACATGGAAGCTCTCAAAAGCTTATGACTTAACATCGTTTAAAACATCTTTACATCTTTTATTAACAACACAGGACCTTAAAGTCCGAGTGCTCAATCACGAAGCCCCTAGACCTTGCAATCAGTCTTAGGTTCGTGGTAGTAGAAAACAACTTAAAACGTTTTAACTTCTTTAAATAAATACCTAGTTTACAACATAACGAACCTTAATACCCCGACGTCTCGGTTATTAAGTTCCATATCTTCGTACTTCTTTTTACATCGTTTTACATCTTTTACGTCGTTCTACATCGTTCTACATCTTTTTACATCTTTCTAAATCTTTTTACATCTTTTTACATCTTTTACATCTTTTCTGTCTGTGAAAACAAATCCAAAATAGGATAACGTCATAAGAACACTAGTACCCCGACATCTCGGTTACTAAGTTCTATATCATCCTTTAGGTCTTTAAGTAAAACTCATTTACCGAAAATTCTTTCTACTTGAAATTCGTTTATAAAATGTAAATTCATAGAAAATCCACTTTTCCTTTGGAAACACATTTTTTTTCCAAAATAACGTCAAATCATCAACAACTTCTTTTTATTGAAACTTCAACTCTAATAAATCAATTCAAATTAAATCTCTTTTCAACATAAGTACTGCTGTTTTTAAACTCTCACCGTAAATAATTTCGAAACTTGCCGTCGTTTAGCATTTTCAACGAAAAACATCTTTAAGTCAAACTTTGACATTTCTTCTAAAATAATTTTCTTATATAATAAATAAGGTCTTTTCGAATATTAATTTCACAAAATCATTTTTTTTTATAATACTTCAGAATTTCTTGTGTAAAAATTAGCAGTACTAAAAAATGTCACGGTTACGCTCTCACCGTGACTCATAAACTTCTTTTACACTAATAAATCATTAAAATAATAATATTTCTCAAAACTCATTATTTTTCCAAAATCATATTTTCCTCTACTATTATATTCCAACATTCCCCATAAAACGTTGAATATAACTTTCACAGCTTATTAAATCTTTTATCTGCTTAATCGGTTGTGCATCGACCCTTCGCATCAGGCCTCTCAAACAACACTCACAAACAACATTCAACAACATCATCATAATTATATCCCCAGGCAGATCATGCATCATAACAACATAATATACTACTGCAGATAATTAAAAACAGATCAATCACCGATACACAGATAAACAACACATCGTAAACAACATAAACAATTAATCACAAACCACATATAAATCATATAAGCCACACTAAAAGCAAATAGTTATCGAGAAAATCCCTTAGGTAAGCTCCCTTACCTCTTGAAGACTCAAACTAATGTTTTCAAACAATCTCCGATTTGATCCGGTTTCCTCCGTTGGCTTAAATCGAGTTAACTCGGTTGTTTCCTTCAAACGAATTGCAACCAAAATAAATCAAATCAACCCACAACATACTTAGTTCATGAGGGTTAGGTTTCGTCCAAGGGCTGACTTTTAGGGTTCAAAATCCTAAAAATTTCTGATCATGATTAAGTCATAGATTAATGGTCCTTAATCAACCTAAATCATGGATTAGTGACTAAACAACAAAGTGAAGAATCAAAATCATCCTTACCCTCTAAATGGTAGATTCGGCCAACACAAGAACATAGGGTTAGGGTTTTATTTTTGATCTTATATATACTTAAATACAAGAACTATCAAGATACTAGAAGATTGAATCCCGAATCAAGACATGAAAATGAAACAAAACCTATGAACATGATATTGACCTAGGTTCGGCCAAGTCCAGAAATTAGGGAAATAAATTTCTCATGATCTTATGCTTCTAGATGATGAAAATATAGATGATTATAAGATCATAGCAATTGGTTTCATGTCAAAAGGATTTTTCTAGAATTAGTTATGAATTTTCAAAAGTTCTAGATCTAGAAACTTAAAAGTGATGAACAACTATGAAATAAACTTTGAATCAAGAAATTGATTGAAGAACATAGACATGATTAGAGAATAAGAATAGGATTCACCTCTTGGACATCAAAAACAAGTGAATATCCAAGAACTTGTTTCACAAACTTGACACTCAAAGACTTATGAACTTTAGGTTTTTGAACAAAAGGCAATAGAAACTAAGTGAAAGATGAGGAAGGGTATTTATAGGCATGTGGGCTGCGCCACTTTTGAGGACCAAGTAGAAAGGAGGTGGCTTTTCAAAGGAATAAAGTGCAAATAACTCATAGGGACCATTTTGCAAAGATTCCAAAAGTTCAAGGACTTGTTTGCAATTTGTCAATAAATTGTCATGATGACCTTTTTACCACATTTAATGTAAGCTTATCTTGACTAACTTTGGCTGAATTTGTGTCATAGATATTTTTAAGACAAATCATGAAAGTTGAAGAAAAATCAAGAATGTTGAAGAAAAATCAAGAATGATGTAGAATAATGTGGAAAATTGTGGAACATTCTAGAAAGTCTTGGTTCATCCAACAACAAATGAGGTAAGCCTTCAATCCCTCATGGTCTTGCGCATGGGCTTGGTACATTTGGGCTTGGATTCATTTTTGTGGGGCCCACCAAAAGGCTTAAAGCTTATGTTGACAAGGAATTTTATATGGCTTCAAATGGGCTTTATGAAATTTAAGTCATGGGTAAAGAATTTGGGCTTCATGGACACGTCCACTAATGGTCTTGGAACAAATATTTTGGCCCAATTCACTTAGAAAAACATAGAAACTAACTTAGGGACAAAAGGGTAATTAACAGAAAGTTATGGGACTTAAGCGTAAAATTCATAAATTTTCACTTTAACCCTGAAAAACCTTCTAGACTTAAAAATATGATTCATCCCCTTGAATCATCTCAAAATCCTAAGATAACCTCTTTTTCTGCTCTTGGAAACTCCGAAATCCACTCCGTCGTCTACCCGACTACGTATTTTGTCCGTAAAACATAAATTATTTTATTTTTTTCTGAAATAATTCTAAAAATACACTCTTGTAGGAAATAAAATAAAAATCTTAAGTCTTTCGTTCACGAATTAAAATTAGGTTTTTCGAGCAAGAACTTTTGCATCGGTGAAAACACAAAAGCGCGACCGGTTTAAACTCTCAATTTTCAACCAAAAACGTCCCCACAACCTTATGAAAATAAGTATAACAAGGAAATGACATTGGTTTGTCCAAAATCATTTTCTAAGTCTCGGATAAAAATATATATTTATATATTTATTACCGATATTACGAAGCAACGAAAATCGGGGTGTTACACTTACCATCAGGTTCCCCTTCCACATGAGCACAATATGCCGGTTCATCTTGCACTCTAACTTGGATGGGTTGGACATTGGTATGGATATCCAGCTTGGTCATGGCAGCTAGTGTGGCTAAAGCATCAGCAAACTGATTTTTCTCTCGACTTAAATGCGAGAAAGTAATCTCGTCGAATTTTGCAATCAACTGAGTCAAGTATTTCTGATACGGAATCAACTTGGAGTCTTTGGTTTTCCATTTACCATTGACTTGGTAAATGATTAAAGCTGAATCCCCGAAGACTCTCAATTGCTTTATACCAAGTTCAAGTGCCATTTGCAATCCACCAGCACATGCCTCGTATTCTGTAATATTATTCATACATTCAAATTTCAGTTTTACGGCCACCAGTTACTGCTTGACATTTGGTGAGACAACCACTGCTCCTATACCACTGCCATGCATATTGACTGCTCCATCAAACTACATTTTCCACACATCTTCCTATTCTTCATCTTCCTCGAGGGATATTATCTCTCCATCTGGGAACTCGGAATTGACAGGCCATCCATCCTCAAGAGGATTCTCTACTAAATGGTCATCAATCACACTTCCTTTGATGGACTTTTGAGTCACATATTTGATGTCAAATTCTGACAATATTACTTTCCACTTCGAAACTCTTAAGGAGATATGAGGACTTTCGAAGATATACTTTAAAGGATCCATTCGAGAAATTAGCCAAGTGGTGTGATATAACATGTACTGTCTGAGTTTTCTGGAGGTGCATACTAGTGCACAACAAGTATTCTCGATTTCCATATAAAGAACCTCACGGGCGTTAAACTTCTTACTTAGATAGTAAATTGCCTGCTCCTTCCTGCCAGATTCATCTTGTTGTCCCAGCATTGCCCCCATTGAGGTTGGCAGTATGGTGAGATAGAGTAACAATGGATGACCTTGGGTAGGTGGTACCAACACTGGGGGATTTAGTAGATATGTCTTTATCTTATCAAAGGCTTCTTGTGAGTCATCATCCCATATTCCCCGGATTATTCTTCTTGAGGAGTTTGAAGATTGGCTCGCATGTGCTAGTCGATTTGCAATGAAGCACGCAATATAGTTCAATCTTCCAAGAAAACCCCTTACTTCTCGCTCGCTCTTAGGTGCTGGCATGTCACGTATTGCTTCCACCTTGTAAGGGTCCACCTTTATTCCTTCTCTACTGACAACAAAGCCAAGTAAATTCCCTGCGGATTCACCGAAAGTACATTTTGCAGGGTTGAGACGCAACTTGTACTTTCTTAGCCGCTCGAACAACTTTCTCAAAACTGCCACATGACTTTCTCCTTCCTTGGACTTAGACACTATATCATCAACATATACCTCTACCTCCTTATGCATCATATCATGGACAATGCTATCATAGCATGTTGTTAAGTGGCCCCAGTATTCTTTAATCCGAAAGGCATCACTTTGTAACAAAAAGTTCCCCAAGGAGTGATAAAAGTTGTCTTTTCTTTATCGTCATTGTCCATGAGGATCTGATTATACCCCGAATACCCGTCCATGAAAGAAAACCTATGACTTCTGGCTGTACTGTCTACAAGGACATCAATATGAGGTAGGAGAAAGCATCCTTTGTACTGGATTTATTTAGGTCTCATTAGTCCACACACATTTCGACCCTTCCATCCTTCTTTAGTACTCGGAACAATATTAGCTACCCATTCCGGTGTCTAGCTACTTCCGAAAGCTCACCTCAACTGCTTGGTCACTTCTTCCTTGATCTTGGCTGACATCTCAGGATGCATTCTCCTTAATTTTTGCTTCTTTAGAGCCACATCTGTGTATAAGGAAATTTTATGTGATGCTATCTCAGGATCTAGACTGGCATATCTCTCGGCAGGACCATGTAAAAACATCCGGACACTCTTTGAATAGTGCAACCATTTCTTCTCGCTCTGGGTTATCCACTATTTTCAACTCCTATTTGACTACCTCGGTTCCCATATTGATCACTTATGCAACCTAACCATTCGATCTAATCCCTACTTCTGACCGTTTCACCATCTTAAAGAATTCTTCAGTGTCTTCTTCTTCTTCATGATTCAAGGTTGTATTCATCGACGACGTGAGGGAATCAATAAATGAGTTTTCAAAGTTCCTCTCCCGAGGTTAATCTTTAGTGGAAGAAATAATCCTCGGAATAAAAGTCGGGAATAGGAGAAGTATAGGCAAGAGTCTTACTTATGACATAAAAGCTTGAACAAAATAAATGAAAGACAGAAAATAAATGATGGAATCAAAAGGAAAACACCAGAGAAAGTGTTACATTTTCATTCATGTCTCAAAGAAAGTAAACATCAGTTCATAATTAGTACAATAAGATAATTACTTCATGGAAATAACATCAACAAACGGTTCAGATTTCCAATTGTTGAGAACTTCATTGCTAGCAGGGAGATAGATGACATGGCTCTCATCCAACTCCTCTTCAAGTGTGTTGATAGTGAAGTGAGGGGAAAATGACTTTTCAGGACTGATAACTTCAGCAGCTACTGGGAAAGTCTCTGTCGGGAAGTGGAAGATACTTTCTCTCACCATCTTCTCCTTCTTTGTTCTTATGAGTCATGAATTTCATCTTTTTCTCGGGTAGGGTTGATACCCTAATCCGTGCCTTCCTTCTCTCATAGCGGCTTCAATTGGTCGAGAGATCCCTTCCAATTGAGGCCCTAGGCATTTTCCTCTTTGATACCCATTCTTTTCCATGATGCGGATTGCCACTTCATTCATATTCTTCATTGGGGGCTCTCTTTTCTTGCTCTCCGACTTCAATACATCAAAACTACGCAATGAGTCGTCGTCTTTCATCCGCTCCTGTACTTTCTACATAAGGTATTGTGGCGGGCTTTGTCGGTAGGGATTTCCTCTTCACTACACGGACGGTAATAACGATCCATCTTGGATATACTTCAAACAACGATGCAGTCGATGGAACAAACCCCCGCTTCATGAATCCAAGGCCTCCCGGAAGCATAGTGTAAGCTGGTTGGATTTCCATGACCTGAAAGAGGACAAAAACAACTAGGCCCTATTTCGAGGGAGAGTTATCTCTCCTAAGATTCCTATGGATGTCCCATCAAAGGCTCGTACAATCATTTCTTGTGGTGTCAAATCAGCCATGCTTATATTTAGCTGCTCGAGGGTGGACATTGGAACCAAAATCAACGCCGAACCACCATCTACAAGAACCTTTACAATCACAAACCCTTTACACTTTAAGGTGATGTGTAAGGCTTTGGTGCTACTGCGGGATTTTGAGGTCACTTCATCTTCCAAGAAAGTAATCATGTTGACATGACTGATTGGGTCCACCATATTTACCACATTTTCCGGAGTGATGTCGGGTTTGACATACGCTTCGTTCAACACCTTCAATAATGCCTTACGATGCAACTCTGATGTCAAGACAAGCGACAAAAGAGATATCCTTGCTGGAGTTTTCTTTAACTATTCTACCACATCATATTCACTTTGCTTCATGATCTTCAGAAACTCTTCTTCTTCTTTCCCTTTTCCTTCATCCATAGTTTCCTCTTCTTTGGATTCCTTCATCATTTTTTCTTCAACAGGGCGTAGCATCGCCCACTCCTTTAATGCCTCCAATTCTCACAATACTAGTAACTTGGGCCTTCGAGGTTTCTCCATGACTCCAACTAGTTCAACTTTCCGTTCATAATTCCATGGTACAACATGTGTATCAGCATAAGCAAAAGGAGTTGGCTTCTTCACCCCTTACGATGACTCTTTCGGGGATGAAGGTTTGTTCATGGGTGGTACTCGGATTACAACTTTTTCAACTACATTGACTTCCTCAGCACCTGGTTTGGCTTGAATCACCCCCAAGGTGAGTAATCTCTGAACCAGGGCTTTGAAATCCCAACAAGTTTCGATGTCGTGCCCCACTTGCCCATGATGATAGCCACACCTTAGATCTTCCGTATACCTCCTTTCTTCTCTTGGAACTCTTACTGGTGCAACAATATTGTATCCCGCCTCTTTAGCTCTTCCAAAATCTTCTTCATTGGCACTCGTAGTTCCAGTACCTTCCACGATAGGGGACCTGTTACCTCCAAATTGTTCACCCGATTTCCATCATTATGATTCGGGATTGGATTCTTAACGATATTAGGCCCGATCCTCTTCTTCGAACCCCAGCTTCCCACAAGCAATCAACTTTCTCACTGCCGTCTTAAAAGCTTCGCAATCCTCAATAGAATGTCCTGTGACATCCATGTGATACTTGCAAGTCAGATTTTGATTGTACCAAGCAGGAAACGGTGGTTCTAAGGGGACGTCTGGGGTTTCCGTGATCAAGTGGCGATCAAACAATTCTTTGGAATAAATCCGCATTAGAGATGGACAATTTCGGGAAGGGTGGCATATTTGGATTTTGGAAACGTCCTTGGTTTGGAAAATTTAGGCGGCGGAGGATAGTTTAGGTGGTTTTGTGGGGCGCGAGATGGGTATGATGGGCGGGCAAGGCTATATGGTTGAGGGTAGGAATATTGCTGATTTGGTTTTGCGGGTAAGTATTGGTTTAGGTGCAGTATGGAACATGTGGGTTAGGGTTACAGAGTGCTTGATGCTGAGGATTAAAGTTCCAGTTGGCGTTGTGCTGGTCGCCTCAACTTGCTTCTTCTTTGGTTGAAATCATTTCCGGATGCACCTCCTTCACCATCATTCATGGGGAGCTTTCAGCTCTTGCCAAAAATTCAATCCTTTCACCGAAGCATCGATCAAGTCTGGAGAAATATTTATAGGCTACCCCAGCCATGGCCCTTATAAAAGATGCTCCGAGGGTTCCTAAAAAGTATGAGCACATTTCAGATAAAGTCAACGGGGGCCGAACTTGTGCAGCCAAACTCCTCCACCTTTGGGCATATTGCTTGAAGGGCTCTCACTTCTTTTGCATTGTGATCAGCTGTTCACGACTCGGAGCTGCATCCGAGTTGAATTTGTCTTGGTCCATGAATAAGTCACCAATTCCGTCCATCGTGAGATCTTGTAATGGTCCAATTGGAGGTACCATTCTAAGGCGAGGCCAGTCAAACTTTCGTGGAAAAAGCTGATAAGGAATTTGTCATCCTTGGACCAGATTGCCATCTTGGTGGCGTAACTAATGAGGTGAAATCGTGGGTTCCCAACTTCCATCGTATTTGCAAAAATCGAGAATCTTGAAGTCCTTGGGGATCACGACATCCGTGGCGGGACAAAGTTCTTCTATCCGGAGAGGGCCGACTTGCCTCGGGCCTTTTATTGCTTTTATCTGTTCTTCCATTTTCTCCATCCATCCATCTCTCATCTTTTCCTTACTAGCCTGAACTCCCGCTGATTTCTTTGTGAGTAGATACATGTGGTTGCTCCCATGTTGGTGCGGTGCTGCCAGGACTTCATGTTGGTGCGGTGTAGCCCCGGAACTTCATCTTATCCCATGTTGCTCTCATCTTGGTTATTCTTCCTCTCACATCATCTATCTCGAGCTTAAGTTTCTTCCTTCCTCGAGACGCATTGGCGGCCATCGGTCTCGAGATTTAGTATCGTAAACTCGGGTTTGGTTAGTGTTACCTTTCCTTGGTCGCACAATGGCTCCGGATTCTCGGAAGTAAGTGACTCACATAAAGCATTTAAGAATCTCGTTAGTAAACCCAAAAAATTTTGCGTGTGTGTATGTATGTGCAAGTTAACATCCTTTGTTCGATCGTGAGGAAGACTCGTATGCACCTATAGCAAGAAAACTCATCCTGCAATGAAATCTAGTGGTATGGTTCCTCTAACTTGAATGCACTTGGTGTCAAGTCCAAGGGAGAACCTACTCCTCGATGGAGACACTTTTTGTACTAGGGTTAGGTCGATCGCACAAGTCGAGAGACAGAAATTAGACAACTTTACAATCATTGTTTTAAAGATAAGGAAGAGACCTACAATTTCAGGTTTCACAAGAATTGTCAAATTAGGCCAAAATCAATGCTAAATTGGGTCCCGAGTTCTCTGTCGCGGATCGGTATGCGATCCATGATGTTCATTCACTTAAATGTGCCTAACTTACTCTTCTTAAGACCAATTTAGGCATATTATTCCTTGTTGGAAAGCTTATTCAGAGGCCCTTAATTTGTTATAGGGTTAGGTCAGGATTAATAAGCATAAATAGCAGTTTTCAGCCGCACAAGCAGAGAGAGACGGAAATTAGACAACTTTTACAATCATTGTTTTAAAGATAAGGAAGAGACCTACAATTTCAGGTATCACAAGAATTGTCAAATTAGGCCAAAACCAACGCTAAATTGGGTCCCGAGTTCTCCAAGCGCGGATCGGTCTGCAGATCCATGATGTTCTTGCACTTAAATGGGACTAACCTACACATCTTAAGCCCAATTAAGGCATATGATACCCTTGTTGAAAGATTATTGAGAGGCCCTTAATTTGGTCTAGGGTTAGAGTCACGATTAATCAGCATAAATAAAAATTTACTTTGCCGCACAAGCCAGAAAGAGACGAAAATTTGACAACTTTTACAATCATTGTTTTTGCTTTTACATTATTGGGCTTAATTTCTAAACATTGTTAATTTTCAGATTTTTCACTCATCCTCACCTTGTTGCCTTGCGCAGAGCATAACCTGTGAGCTACAAATATCGGATTTTGGTGATCTTGATGTCCCTAGAAAGATAAGGAAGAGACCTACAATTTCAAGTCTCACAAGAATTGTCAAATTTGGCCAAAATCAAAGGCTAAATTGGGGTCCAGAGTTCTCTGGTACGGATCAACGCAGATCCGATGTTCCCTTTACTTAAATGGGCCTAACCTTCTCATCTTAAGCCCAATTAAGGCATATGATACCTTGCTGGAAATTTTATTCGAGGCCCTTAATTTGGTCTAGGGTTAGGTCATGATTAATAAGCATAAATAGCTGTTTACAGCCACAAGCTAGAGTGACGGTAATTAGACAACTTTTACAATCACGTTTTTGCTTTTACATTATTGGGGCTTAATTGCTAAGCATTGTTAATTTTTGGATTTTTCACTCATTTCGACCTTGTTGCTTGAGCGAGAGCATAACTAGAGCTACAAATATCGGATTTTGGTGATCTGTTGTCCCTAGAAAGATAAGGAAGAGACCTACAATTTCTGGTTTCACGAGGATTGTCAAATTAGGCCAAAATCAAGGCTAAATTGGGTCCCGAGTTCTACGCGCGAATCGGGTGCAGTCCATGATGTTCCTTCACCTAAATGGGCCTAATTTATTCATCTTAAGACCAATTACAGCATATGATACCTTGTTGGAAAGCTTGTTCAGAGGCACTAATTTGGTCTTGGGTTAGGTCGAAAAAATAAGCATAAAAAGTTTACAGCCACACAAGCCGGATAGATAACGAATATTAGTTAACTTTGACAATCATTGTTTTTGCTTTTACATTATTGGGCTTAATTGGGCTTAATTGCTAAACATTGTTAATTTTTGGATTTTTCATTCATCCCTGACCTTGTTGCTTCCTGAGCATAACTAGAGCTACGAGATATTGGATTTTGGTGATCTTGTTGTCCTTGAAAGATAAGGAAGAGACCTACAAATTCAGGTTCACAATAATTGTCAAATTTGGCCAAAATCAAGGCTAAATTGGGTCCCGAGTTCTCTTGCACGGATCAGTGCGTAGTCCATGATGTTCTCGACTGTAAAAGGGGCTAACTTACTCATCTTAAGCCCAATTAAGGCATATGATACCTTGTTGGAAAACTTATTCAGAGCCCCTTAATTTTGTTTAGGGTTAGTTCAGGATT
>CM061064.1:241978765-242158310 GCA_030762895.1 Sophora flavescens
AAACAAAACTATCTAAGGATATATATATACATGTTATTAATTAGTTTCTAAAGTCTAACAAAAAAACTATTTATCTATGTAGTGCGGAGGTATGTTGGCAATTCCTTTTTCAGCCGCATACTTGAAGAAGAATTCGGCGAAGCGCATCCTCAAGTCTCTTAACTCATCTTGTTCAATAGGCGATTGGTCGATAAATGCCTAGACACGTTCAAATAATAACAATAACATCAATGCAAGTCATCTTCAAAAATATAATATATAATTTAACAAGTTGTTTAAATATTACCTTCTTCCATCCATCCATAATAGATGCGGAGACTATGTTTAGCATATGAAGCATCACATAATAGCCGCACGACCAACTGTCAGGTTGAAATCGAGACTACCAACAAAATTAATTTCAACGTCAGTTGAATATACACATAAATTAGTAATTATAATAATAATTATTTGATAAATAAACTACCAAACCTTGAGGATGTTCCATACAGGATTTGCTTTAGCCTTAGAAGTCCTACTTCTCCCGTTGGCGCAACTTATGCTACTCGCCTTCAGCGCGCTATCATAAACAAATAATCATGTCGATCAATTAACAAACTCATTTATCATGTGTGTAATAAACTAAAAACAACTGATATTAAAACTTAAATTTAATTTAAGATTAGTTACTTACATATTTACAGCTTCCACCACCTTCGGTGGCGGATCATGGTGGAGAGAGCGGAAGAATATGACAGTATGCCTAGACGGGTGAAGTACCAACAACTGCCAATGGTCATTCATACAGGAGGGAGCCAGATATAATTCTTTCGGATTGTCTCCCAACACCTTCCCTATGTATTTACTCAATGCATCGCCAAAGAAAGAACTCTCGGGCGGAAAAGGATTGACTGATCTAAGAAACCGTAAACTGATGCAACGCCCTTATCAAGCTGAAGACGATGGAGATACCTAAGATATGAAAAGGGTGTGGATGTTAATTACATAATATATATATTGAAACTAAAATAAATTATTAAATGGAAAAATACCAAAAATAAATAAGTTATAAAATTAAAATTAACTTACGTGCACTGAGACTGATGACATTGCTTTGTTCATCCAGGGCGTTATTTCTGCAGGCGTTCCCGAGATCGTCACCAACGAAGGAAAATATCCTCTGTTGATCTGGGCATGCCACCCATCCATCGTGCTCCAATGGACATTCAAAAATCTCATACGCATAATCCTCACCAAGTGAGAACAAACGAGTGATAGGTGACAGATGCACCGACGTCGACTTGGCCTTCAGTTTAGGAAAATAAAATATATAAGTTTTTGATAATTAAAAAAACACAAGTAATTATTTGACTATTTTAGACATTAATAATGAATAAATACCTTTGCTAACATTTCGAGCTCACGTCGTTTGGAGTCCAACTCAAGCTCACGCCTTTTCATTTCCAACTCATGCTCATGGTGCTGGACTTCCAACTCCCGCTCCCTAGCTGCCAACTCATCGTCCTCCACATGTGCCATACTAAAACTCTCTTTTGTGCTCACATGTGAAGCGTTGGCAAGCCTTGCGGTGTCCTGGGATGTACCGACGGAGGAAAGCTCTCGCAAGCGCTGCTTGAATTCTGGGTTGGCTATTAAGCCTTGCATCGATGTGATGTAATATCCGGGTTGGTCATGAGAGGTCTTTGAGTAATGTCAGCCAAAATTGATGCTTCATTGACCACCCGCTTCGTGAAGCGAGACTTGCCATAATATTGTTTGATGGTCACGTTCCCGGGAACACCGAGAACCCGACCAGGATGGTCTTTCTTACCTAGAGCGATCATCAAGGCGTCCTGCCGTCGTCGGGGGACGAATGCGCCTGGGAGGATTTTGCTTTAAGATCCATCTACAATGAAAAAAATGAAAAAACGTGCAAGTGAAAAGTGTTGCAAGTATCTATACAAATATCAATTGAAATCAAGCTAATTATTTACTTACAATCTTATCCCCACTTGGAGTGGCATTAGCTTTAAAAAGATCCCGCCTTTGTCATGCGGCGGCTAACCGAGACATCCTCGTGGTCGATGTCAGACGGAGGAATAGATGGTGTGCCCTCAGGAACCTCTCCTCTTTCAATCCTAGCAGAGTGCTCTTCCTGCTTCGCCATCAGTCTATCCCCCATCATCTGCTGGATCCGAGTATGGTACCCACCCCGAGACATGGTGTGGCGGTGGACGTTCTTCTTTGATTCTGCCGCTTATTTTGCCTTAGCCTATTCAAACAAAAACACATAATTAAATATAGTTAAATGATCTATAATAAGCATACAAAATTAACTTAATCAACCAACCTGAAATTCTTCATCCTGTCGACTCTGGCAAACATATCCCAAGTATCCCGATCAATCCAGGGGATAATCCGAGAACATTTTATCAAGCCGCTTCTTCCCGATAGATAGACGTGGTAAGATCATGCTTGAACCCATTCCAACGCTTTGATGCCATTTTCATACATTTATGGCGATGATCCTCGTCATTTGGCACAATCCAAGCTACCTACACATTAGATACATATATAACAACTGGATGGATTATAACTCGGATAATTATCTAATAATGTAAATCAAACGAATGTAAAGGTAAAATACCGTGATAGCCTCCCAAATCTGATCCTTAACGTTCTGTGGAACGTCATTCCCATGCTTGTAGTTGATGCTTACGTCTTTGCTTCGCTTGTAGAAACACCCACTTATTAAATTCTTTAGCACGGGGTCCCCGGGCATTTAGATTAGCATCGAAGGACACCTCAAGCTTACTCCGCTCTTTTGTCCTTCTCTAGTTTCTTCAACGAGGTGGCTCCTCTACCCCGTTTCCTATGAGCCTGTGATGTCTGTATGGACAAAAAAAATGATAAAATAGAGGGTTGTAACATTATAAACTTACATTAACAAGAAGGACTAAAGACAGTATATAACATGCATGTAAACTTACACTAGAATCAGCAGGCGTAGGCGTGATCGGGTCCTGCGAAACCCCCAACAGTGTCCTCCCGTGCATGTGGGCTATCCGACTGATCCATATGTATGCCTGTTCAAAAACAATATATATGTATTAACATAGGTTATAACTCAAAATAAATACAGAAGTATAAATAAAAATAACTAGATAGGTCCTGTAGATATACAAAACATCTATATATCCAATATAAGGACAATACGGGAGATTGAAAACTATAGTTTTTGAACATTGCCAAGCACTGGTCACGGCCTGGCCGTGATGTCCATCACGGCCGTAACGTGCCAATCGAACCAGTCTCATAGGCGGGACCGATCACGGCCTAGCCGTGATGAGCATCACAGCCGTGACAGATCAACCAGCAGAGCAACATGCACTCAAAACCAAAAATCGAGACATTCCAAACACCTCAAACTCACAGATTAAAGTTACAACTACTGAGACTACAGTTTCAACATACACTCAAAACCAAAAATAGAGACATTCCAAACAACTCAAACTCACAGTTTCAAGTTTCAACTACGAGACTACAGTTACAAACCAGCAGAGCAACATGCATGCACTCAAAACCGTGAATAAAAAAATGTGCCCTAATTAAAGACTCACCAGAAATAGGCGCTTGCGTGGTGGTGGGGGGGAAGCTCGAGTGGTGGCCCACGTTCGATGTGGTTACTTAGAGCAGAGGGACAAGGCGAGTTAGTGCGCGGGCAGGCCCGGGGAAAGAGAGATGTCAAGTTATTGCAAAGAAGGAGGCGGGAAAGACAGAGTTAGGGGTTAAGAGTGTACCTCATGGTGGTGGCGTAGAAGCCCTCGCGGTGTTTGAGGTTGTGATGAGCGCGCGATTAGGGCTGAGTGATAGCGAGATTGAGTGTTGAGCTAGCGTGTTGAAAATAGAAAAGACGTTGTGACGTGGCGAATTAGCGCGGGGGTAAACGTTATAATTAAAATAAAACAACATTTTACGTCGCTTTTTGGTAAAACTCGACGTTGAAGATCATATATTTAATGTCGATTGTCTTAATAAACTGACGTTAAAAACTCTCACACTTATTACGCCAGTTGTTAGTAATAATCGACGTTAAATGTCATATATTTAACGTAAGTTGTATTAAGAAACGGCGTTAAAAACACTCACAACTTCTACGTCGGTTGTGTTACACAACGGACGTTAAAGGTTTATTAGTTTCTGCAGGAAACATTCATTCCCTTGACTACTGTGCTACTTACCCATTCACCTTTGTACCTAATCCTCTTAATGAGCATTAAGTTTATAGATAAGTTTTCAAGAAAATCAGAATAACTTAGTAACTTCATCCACTTTGCTCCTATAAATAGCTTCCTAGCTTCCATCTCCTTTTAATTAATTTTCTCGCTTCACAATATGGCTCTGTAGTGGAGATTAACTTCATCACTCTTTCTTCCTATTCCTAGACTCAAAGGTCTTTGTCTTAATGGTCAAACAACTTCTGAGTTTGAGTAAATTACATTGCATGGATATTAAGGTTGGGTGAATCACGTAATGTGATTCTCTCACTTTATTTCATCCCCTCACATCCCTTTCACTTTGCTTTGGAAGCAAGTGATTGTGGATTCAAGATGATGCATCAAGGAACTCCACTGAAGAAGAAAGATGCAAAGATCCATTTCACTTTGCTTTCGCTACTAGTGACTGAGGATTTACTTTGCATCTTGGAATTCAAGTGAGGGAGGTGATGCATCCATTGGAGTTTCTGATGACAGGACTGAGAAGAAAATGATGTTGATGCAGAAACTTTTTTATATTTTAGGGCTATGTTGCAGCAATTTTTTATCTTTTAATCATGTAATTTTAACTTATGAATCGCTTCAATGTCATACGATTTGATTATACATATAACTTGTTTTATGTTAAATGTTTATTTATTTTAATTTGCACAATAATTTGTTTACTAATTCAAGCTAATTAATAAAAATTAAAAATAAACTTGTATAAAAAAAAGGTTTAGAAATAAACTGCAGTACTATATGGAGTGATCTGCGTTAAGAGGGACAACAGGGACATGACAACCAATGAAATGAGTTTCATAATTATTTACGCCGATTATTTATAGAACTCGACGCAAATAGTTTACCCACCACCTCATTTTTAACGTCAACTTATTTGATGATCGCCAAGTTCCCGTGTATTAATTACATTATTTCCAATATTCATTCTGCACGTGTATAATATATAGGATTATTTACGTCAGCTATTTATTTAACTGAAGTAAAAATCAAACTTTTAACGTCAGTTGTATAAAAACCTGACGTTAACAATTAATATTTTTTATTAAAAACACTTTTAACGTCAGTTTTTTAAAAAAACTGACGTTAAAAGTGTATAGATATCTACAAAAACATTCATTCCTTTGACTGTACTGTGCTACTTACCCATGCACCTTGTAACTCAATCCTCTTAATGAGCATTAAGTTTATAGGTAAGTTTTCTTAAAAATGAGAATAGCTTAGTAACTTCATCCCCTGCTCCTATAAATAGCTTCCTTCCATCCTTTCAATTTTCTGCTTCACAATATGGCTCTACCGTGGAGATTAACTTCATCACTCTTTCTTCCTATTCCTAGACTCAAAGGTCTTTGTCTTAATGGTCAAACAACTTCTGAGTTTGAGTAAATTACATTGCATGGGTGATAAGTCTGAGTAAATTTCATTATGTGAGTTTCTCACCTTATCACCTTCCGGAGAATTAGCTGCTGGAGGGCTAATCAGGTGCTCGGGGGTCACAGTTCCAAAACCTCAGCTTTGGCAGCAAGTGACCGTCTTGGAAGTCTCTGGAACCACTGCCTTTGCTTGAAACGGATCTAGTGCACCTGTTTTTGCCTCTCTCTTGAGCTCTCTTGCCCCCAGTTTTCGAGGTCTTGGAGTATATATAGTTTTCCCTTTGGCATATTTCATAAAACTCTCTGATGGGATGTAGCTTTAATGTTTAGGATTTTAAACCCTTTCAATGTAACTTTTTATAGGATTTTAAACCCTTTCAATGTAACTTTTTATAGGATTTTAAACCCTTTCAATCTTCTCAGATCGATCGATCAGTATTACACTTCATGAATGAGATCCGGGTTTGGGTTATTGGTTCAACTTATACTTTGCACATATATTTTAGTTTTCAAAACGAAACACAAAACATCAAAGCAATGATCATGTGAAACTGAAACTTTGAGGAAGGCAATGCGGAAGGAATCGTATACTAGATAAAAAAATTATTAAAATAACTTTTAACGCCTGTTGATGTAGGGACCGACGTTAAAAGTGAAGAGACTTATTTATAACGTCGGTTCTTTATCGAAGCGAGCGTTAAAATATTCACTTTTAACGCCGATTCTTTATGGAACTGACGTTAAAAGTGAGTCACTTCACTTTTAACGTCAGTCATTAAAACAACTGACGTTAAAATTGAAATAATGAAGCCTGATATTTACAAAACTGCCACCGCCTCCTTTTTAACGTCTAGCTTTTGGTTAACTGACGTAAACCTTTACCGTCTAATGTATATTTTCCACTAGTGCCATGATGTTCCTTCACTTAAATGGGCCTAACTTACTCATCTTAAGCCCAATTAAGGCATATGATACCTTTTTTGAATGCTTATTCAGAGGCCCTTAATTTGGTTTAGGGTTAGGTCGGGAGTAATAAGCATAAATAGCAGTTTACAGCCGCACAAACCGGAGATAGACGAAAATTAGACAACTTTTACAATCATTGTTTTTGTTTTGCATTATTGGGCTTAATTGCTAAACATTGTTAATTTTCGGATTTTTAACTCATCCTGACCTTGTTGCCTTGAACAGAGCATAACTAGAGCTACAGATATCAGATTTTGGTGATCTTGCTCTTCTTAGAAAGATAAAGAAGAGATCTACAATTTCAGGTTTCACAAGAATTGTCAAATCAGGCCAAAATCAAGGGTAAATTGGGTCCCGAGTTCTCTGGCACGGATCAGTGCGCAGTCCATGATGTTCCTTCACTTAAATGGGACTAACTCATCATAAGCCCAATTAAGGCATCTGCTACCTTGTTTGAAAGCTTATTCAGAGGCACTTAATTTGGTCTTGGGTTAGGTCTGGATTAATAAGCATAAATAACAGTTTACAACCGTACAAGCCAGATAGAGACGAAAATTAGACCAGTTTTACAATCATTGTTTTTGCTTTTACATTGTCGGGCTTAATTGGGCTAAATTGATAAACATTGTTAATTATCGGATTTTCCATTCTTCCTGACCTTGTTGCCTTGCGCAGAGCATAAATAGAGAGCTACAGAAATCAGATTTTGGTGATCTTGCTGTCCCTAGAAAGATAAGGAAGAGACCTACAATTTCAGGTTTCACGAGAATTATCAATTTGGGCCAAAATAAAGGCTAAATAGGGTCCCGAGTTCTCTGGCACGGATTAGTGCGCAGTCCATGATGTTCCTTCACTTAAATGGGCCTAACTTACTCATCTTAAGCCCAATTAAGGCATATGATACCTTTTTTGAATGCTTATTCAGAGGCCCTTAATTTGGTTTAGGGTTAGGTCGGGAGTAATAAGCATAAATAGCAGTTTACAGCCGCACAAACCGGAGATAGACGAAAATAAGACAACTTTTACAATCATTGTTTTTGTTTTGCATTATTGGGCTTAATTGCTAAACATTGTTAATTTTCGGATTTTTAACTCATCCTGACCTTGTTGCCTTGAACAGAGCATAACTAGAGCTACAGATATCAGATTTTGGTGATCTTGCTCTTCTTAGAAAGATAAAGAAGAGATCTACAATTTCAGGTTTCACAAGAATTGTCAAATCAGGCCAAAATCAAGGGTAAATTGGGTCCCGAGTTCTCTGGCACGGATCAGTGCGCAGTCCATGATGTTCCTTCACTTAAATGGGACTAACTCATCATAAGCCCAATTAAGGCATCTGCTACCTTGTTTGAAAGCTTATTCAGAGGCACTTAATTTGGTCTTGGGTTAGGTCTGGATTAATAAGCATAAATAACAGTTTACAACCGTACAAGCCAGATAGAGACGAAAATTAGACCAGTTTTACAATCATTGTTTTTGCTTTTACATTGTCGGGCTTAATTGGGCTAAATTGATAAACATTGTTAATTATCGGATTTTCCATTCTTCCTGACCTTGTTGCCTAGCGCAGAGCATCACTAGAGCTACAGATATCAGATTTTGGTGATCTTGCTGTCCCTAGAAAGATAAGGAAGAGACCTACAAATTCAGGTTTCACAAGAATTCTCAAATTAGGCCAAAATCATAGGTAAATTGGGTCCCGAGTTCTCTGGCACGGATCAGTGCGCAGTCTATGTTGTTCCTTCACTTAAATGGGCCTAACTTACTCAACTTAAGCCCAATTAAGGCATATGATACCTTGTTGGAAAGCTTATTCAGAGGCCCGTAATTTGGTCTAGGGTTAGGTCATGATTAATAAGCATAAATAGCAGTTTACTGCCGCACAAGCCAGAGAGAGACGAAAATTAGACAACTTTTACAACCATTGTTTTTGCTTTTACATTATCGGGCTTAATTGGTCAACATTGTAAATTTTCGGATTTTTCACTCATCCTGACCTTGTTGCCTTGCGCAGAGCATATCTAGAGGTACAGATATCGGATTTTGGTGGTCATGCTGTCCCTAGAAAGATAAGGAAGAGACCTATAATTTCAACTTTCACAAGAATTGTCAAATTAGGCCAAAATCAAGGCTAAATTGGGTCCCGAGTTCTCTGGCGCGGACCAGTGTGCAGTCCATTATGTTCCTTCACTTAAATGGGCCTAACATACTCATCTTAAGCCCAATTAAGACATATGATACCTTGTTGCAAAGCTTATTCTGAGGCCCTTAATTTGGTCTAGGGTTAGGTCACGATTAATAAGCAAAAATAGCAGTTTACAGCCGCACAAGCTAGAGAGAGACGGAAATTACACAACTTTTACAATCATTGTTTTTGGTGTTACATTATTGGGCTTTATTGCTACACATTGTTAATTTTCGAATTTATCACCTTTCCTGACCTTGTTGCCTTGCGCAGATCATAACTAGAGCTATAGATATCGGATTTTGGTGATCTTGCTGTCCCTAGAAAGATAAGCAAGTGTCCTACAATTTCATGTTTCACAAGAATTGTCAAATTAGGCCAAAATCAAGGATAAATTGGGTCCCGAGTTCTATGGCGCGCATTAGTGCGTTGTCCATGATGTTCCTTCACTTAAATGCACCTAACTTACTCATCTTAAGCCCAATTACGGAATATGATACCTTGTTGGAAAGCTTATTAAGAGGTCCTTAATTTTGTCTTGTATTAGGTGAGAATTTATAAGCAAAAATAGCAGTTTACAGCTGCACAAGCCAGAGAGAGACGGAAATTAGACAACTTTTACAATCATTGTTTTTGCATTGGGCTTAATTGCTAAACATTGTTAATTTTCAGATTTTTCACTCATCCTGACCTTGTTGCCTTGTGCAGAGCATAACTAGAGCTACAGATATCGGATTTTGGTGATCTTGATGTCCCTAGAAAGATAAGGAAGAGACCTACAATATCAGGTATCACAAGAATTGTTAAAATAGGCCAAAATCAAGGCTAAATTGAGTCCCGAGTTCTCTGGCACGGATCGGTGCGCCGTCCATGATGTTCCTTTACTTAAATGGGCCTAACTTACTCATCTTAAGCCCACAAGCCAGAGAGAGATGGAAATTAGATAACCTTTACAGTCATTGTTTTTGCTTTTACATTCTTGGGCTTAATTGCTAAACATTGTTTATTTTCGGATTTTTCACTCATCCTGACCTTGTTGCCTTGTGCAGAGCATAACTTGAGCTACAGATATCGGATTTTGGTGATCGTGTTGTCCCTAGAAAGATAAGGAAGAGACCTACAATTTCAGGTTTCACAAGAATTGTCAAATTAGGCCAAAATCAAGGCAAAATTGGGTACCGAGTTCTCTGGTACCTATCAGTGCACAGTCCATGACGTTCCTTCACTTAAATGGGCCTAACTTACTCTTCTTAAGCACAATTCAGGCATATGATACCTTGTTGGAAAGCTTATTCAGAGGCCCTCAATTTGTTCTAGTGTTAGGTCAGGATTAATAAGCATAAATAGCAGTTTACAGCCGAGCAAGCCAGAGAGAGACGAAAAGTATACAACTTTTACAATCATTGTTTTTTGCCTTTACATTATTGGGCTTAATTGCTAAACATTGTTAATTTTCGGATTTTCACTCATCCTGATCTTGTTGTCTTGCGCAGAGCATAACTATTGTTATAGATATCGGGTTTTGGTGATCTTGCTGTCCCTAGAAAGATAAGGAAGATACCTACAAATTCAGGTTTCAAAAGAATTGTCAAATAAGGCAAAAATCAAGGCTAAATCGGGTCCTGAGTTCTCTGGCGCGGATCAGTCCGAAGTCCATGATGTTACTTCAATTAAATGGGCCGAACTTACACATCTTAAGCCCAATTAAGGCATATGATACCTTGTTGGAAAGCTTATTCAGAGGCCCTTAATTTGGTCTAGTTTTAGGCCAGGATTAATAAACATAAATAGCAGTTTACAGTCGTACAAGCCAGAGAGAAATGGAAATTAGACAACTTTTACAATCATTGTTTTTGCTTTTACATTATTCTGCTTAATTGCTAAACATTGTTAATTTTTGGATTTTCCACTCATCCTGACCTTGTTTCCTTCCGCAGAGGATAACTAAAGCTACAGATATCGGATTTTGGTGATATTGCAGTCCCCAGAAAGATAAGGAAGAGACCTACAATTTCAGGTGTCACAAGAATTGTTAAATTAGGCCAAAATCAAGGCTAAATTGGGTCCCGAGTTCTCTGGCACGGATCCGTGCGCAGTCTATGATGTTCCTTCACTTAAATGGGCCTAACTTACTCATCTTACGCCCAATTAAGGCATATTATACCCTGTTGGAAAGCTCATTTAGAGGCCCTGAATTTTGTCTTGGGTTAGTTCAAGATTAATAAGCATAAATACCAGTTTACAGCCACACAAGCCTGAGAGAGACGGGAATTAGACAACTTTTACAATCATTGTTTTTACTTTTACATTATTGGCCTTAATTGGGCATAATTGCTAAACATTGTTAATTTTTTGATTTTTCACTCATCCTTACCTTGTTGCCTTGCGCAGAGCATAACTAGAGCTACTGATATCAGATTTTGGTGATCTTTCTGTCCCTAGAAAGATAAGGAAGAGACCGACAATTTCAGGTGTAACAAGAATTGTCAAATTAGGCCAAAATCAAGGCTAAATTGGGTCCCGGGTTCTCTGGCATGGATCAGTGCGCAGTCAATGATGTTCCTTCACTTAAATGGGCCTGACTTACTCATCTTAAGCCCATTTAAGGCAAATGATACCTTGTTGGAAAACTTATTCAGAGGCCATTAATTTGGTCAGGATTAGGTCAAGATGAATAAGCATAGATAGCAGTTTATAGCCGCACAAGCCAGAGAGAGACGAAAATTAGACAACTTTTACAACCATTGTTTTTGCTTTTACATTATCGGGCTTAATTGGTCAACATTGTAAATTTTCGGATTTTTCACTCATCCTGACCTTGTTGCCTTCTGCCGAGCATAACTAGAGCTACAAATTTTGGATTTTGGTGATCTTGCTGTCCCTAGAAAGATAAGGAAGAGACCTTCAATTTCATGTTTCACAAGAATTGTCAAATTAGGCCCAAATCAAGGCTAAATTGGGTCCCGAGTTCTCTGGTGCGGATTAGTGCGCAGTCCATGATGTTCCTTCACTTAAATGGGTCTAACTTACTCATCTTAAGCACAATTAAGGTATATGATACCTTATTGGAAAGCTTATTCAGAGGACCTTAATTTGGTCTAGGGTTAGTTCAGGATTAATAAGCACAAATAGCAATTTACAGCATCACAAGCCAGAGAGACAAAAATTAGACAACTTTTACCATCATTGTTTTTGCTTTTACGTTATTGTGCTTAATTGCTAAACATTATTAATTTTTGGATTTTTCACTCATCCTGACCTTGTTGTCTTGCATAGAGCATAACTAGAGCTACAGATATCGGATTTTGTTGATCTTGCTGTCCCTAGAAAGATAAGGAAGAGACATACAATTTCAGGTTTCACAAGAATTGTCAAATTAGGCCAAAATCAAGGATAAATTGGATCCCGAGTTCTCTGGCGCGGATCAGTGCGCAGTCCATGATGTTCCTTCACTTAAATGGGCCTAACTTACTCATTTTATGATTCCTTGTTTGGAAAGCTTATTGAGTCCCTTAATTTGGTTAGGTTAGGTTGGGACTAGTAAGCATAAATAGCAGTTTACAGCCATGACAAGCCAGAAGAATAGACGAAAAATTAGACAACTTTTACAATCATTGTTTTTGCTTTTACATTGTGGGCTTAATTGCTGAACATTGTTAATTTTTCATTTTTTCACCATCCCGACCATGTTGCCTTGCGAAGAGAAAAACTAGAGCTACAGATATTCGGATTTGGTGATCCTGCTGTCCCTAGAAAGATAAGGAAGAGACGTACAATTTCGGGTTTCAAAAGAATTGTCAAATTAGGCCAAAATCAAGGTTAAATTGGGTCCAGAGTTCTACTGCGCGGATCGGTGTGCATTCCATGATGTTCCTTCACTTAAATAGGCCTAACTTACTCATCTTAAGCCCAATTATGGCATATGATACCTTGTTGGGAAAGCTTATTCGGAGGCCCAATTTGGTCTAGGGTTAGATCAGGATTAGTAAGCATAAATAGCAGTTTCTGCCGCACAAGCCAGAGAGAGGAGGAAATTAGACAACTTTTAAAATCATTGATTTTTCTTTTTACATTATTGGGCTTAATTGATAAACATTGTTAATTTTGGATTTTTCACTCATCCCGACCTTGTTGCCTTGCGCATAGCATAGCTAGAGCTACAGATGTCAGTTTTGGTGGTCTTGCTGTCCCTAGAAAGATAAGGAAAGAGTCCTACAATTTCAGGTTTCACAAAAATTGTCAAATTAGGCCAAAATCAAGGGCAAAATTGGGTCCCGAGTTCTCTGGCACGGATTAGTGCGCAGTCCATGATGTTCCTTCGCTTAAATGGGCCTAACACTCATTTTAAGCCCAATTATGTCATATGATACCTTGTTGGAAAGCTTATTGAGTCCCTTAATTTGGTCTAGGGTTAGGTCAGGACTAGTAAGCATAAATAGCAGTTTACAGCCGAACAAGCCAGAGATAGAGCGGAAATTAGACAACTTTTACAATCATTGTTTTTGCTTTTTACATTATTGGGCTTAATTGCTAAACATTGTTAATTTTTGGATTTTTCACTCATCTCGATCATGTTTGCCTTGTGCAGAGCAAAACTAGAGCTACGAGATATCGGATTTTGGTGATCTTCTTGTCCCTAGAAAGATAAGGAAGAGACCTACGATTTCAGGTTTCAAAAGAATTGTCAAGTTGAGGCCAAAATCAAGGCTAAATTGGGTCCCGAGTTCTCCGCGCGGATCGGTGTGCATCCATGATGTTCCTTCACTTAAATAGGCCTAACTTACTCATCTTAAGCCCAATTATTGCATATGATACCTTGGTGGGAAGCTTATTCGGAGGCCCTTAATTTGGTCTAGGGTTAGGTCGGGGATTAGTAAGCATAAATAGCAGGTTTACAGACCGCACAAGCCAGAGAGAGACGGAAGTTAGACAACTTTTACAATCATTGGTTTTTCTTTTTACATTATTGGGCTTAATTGATAAACATTGTTAATTTTTGGATTTTTCACTCATCCTGACCTTGTTGCCTTGCGCATAGCATAGCTAGAGCTACAGAATATCAGATTTTGGTGGTCTTGCTTGTCCCTAGAAAGATAAGGAAGGAGTCCTACAATTTCGGTGTACAAAAATTGTCAAATTAGGCCAAAATCAAGGCAAAATTGGGTCCCGAGTTCTTTGGCGCGGATCAGTACGCAGTCCATGATGTTCCTTCACTTAAATGGGCCTAACTTACTCATCTTAAGCCCAATTAAGGCATATGATACCTTGTTGGAAAGCTTACTGAAGGCCCTAAATTTGGTCTAGGGTTATGTCAGGATTAGTAAGCATAAATAGCAGTATGCAGCCGCACAAGCCGGAGGAGATGGAAATTAGACAAGTTTTACAATCATTGTTTTTGCTTTTACATTATTGGGCGTAATTGCTAAACATTGTTAATTTTTGGATTTTTCACTCAACCTGACCATGTTGCCTTGCGCAGAGCATAACTAGAGCTACATATATCACATTTTGGTGATCTTGATGTCCCTAGAAAGATAAGGAAGAGACCTACATTTTAAGGTTTCAAAAGAAATGTAAAATTAGGCTAAAATCAAGGCTAAATTGGGTCCCAGGTTCTCTTGGCGCGGATCAGTGTGGAGTCCATGATGTTCCTTCACTTAAATAGGCCTAACTTACTCATCTTAAGCCCAATTAAGTCATATGATACCTTGTTGGGAAGCTTATTCAGTGGCCCTTAATTTGGTCTAGGGTTAGGTCAGGATTAGTAAGCATAAATAGCGGTTTATAGCCACATGGCTTGAGAAAGAGACGGAAATTAGACAACTTTTACGATGATTGTTTTTTCTTTTACATTATTGGGCTTAATTGGGCTTAATTGCTAAACATTGTTAATTGTTGGAATTTTCACTCATCTGACCTTGTTGCCTTCATGTGAGCATAACTAGAGCTACGGATATCGGATTTGGGTGATCTTGCTTGTCCCTAAAAAGATAAGGAAGAGTCCTACAATTTCATGTGTCAAAAGAATTGTCAAATTAGGCCAAAATCACGGCTAAATTGGGTCCCAACTTCTTCTGGGCGATCGGTGTGCAGTCCATGATGTTCCTTCACTTAAATAGCCCTAACTTACTCATCTTAAGCCCAATTAAGGCATTTGATACCTTGATGGGAAGCTTATTAAGAGGCCCTTAATTTGGTGTAGGGTTAGGTCGGGATTAATAAGCATAAATAACAGTTTACTGACCACACAAGCCGAGAGAGAAACAGAAATTAGACAACTTTTACAATGATTGTTTTTGCATTTACATTATTGGACTTAATTGGGCTTAATTGCTAAACATTGTTAATTATTGGATTTTTCACTCATCCCGACATTGTTTCCTTAACGCGAGAGCATAACTAGAGCTATAGATATTGGATTTGGGTGATCTTGCTGTCCCTAGAAAGATAACGAGGAGTCCTACAATTTCAGGTTTCAAAAGAATTATCAAATTAGGCCAAAATCAAGGCTAAATTGTGTCTCGATTGCTCTCGGCGCGGATCGGTGCGAAATCCATGATGTTCCTTCACTTAAATTGGCCTAACTTACTCATCTTAAGCCCAATTAAGGCATATGATACCTTGTTGGAATGCTTATTCCGAGGCCCTTAATTTGGTCTAGGGTTAGGTCAAGATAAATAAGCATATATAGCAATTTCAGCCGCACAACCCATAGAGAGACGGAAATTAGACAACTTTTACAATAATTGTTTTTGCTTTTACATTATTGGGCTTAATTGCTAAACATTGTTAATTTTCGGGTTTTTCACTCATCCGACCTTGTTGCCTTGCGCGAGCATAACGAGAGCTACGAGATATTGGATTTTGGTGATCTTGTTGTCCCCGAAATGATAAGGAAGAGACCTGCAATTTCAGGTGTCACGAGAGTTGTCAAATTAGGACAAAATCAAGGCTAAATTGGGTTCCGAGTTCTATGACGCGGTTCAGTGCGCAGTCCATGAAGTTCCTTCGCTTAAATGGTCCTAACTTACTCATTTTAAGCCCAATTAGGTCATATGACACCTTGTTGGAAAGCTTATTCGGAGTCCCCAAATTTGGTCTAGGGTTAGGTCGGGGATTAGTAAGCATAAATAGCAGTTTACAGCCGCACAAGCCAGATAGAGATGCAAATTAGACGACTTTTACAATCATTGTTTTTGATTTTACATTATTGGGCTTAATTGCTAAACATTGTTAATTTTTGGTTTTTTCACTCATTCTGACCATGTTGCCTTCTTGGCAGAGCATAACTAGAGCTACGGATATCGGATTTTGGTGATCTTGCTGTCCCTAGAAAGATAAGGAAGAGACCTGCAATTTCAGGATTCAAAAGAATTGTCATATTAGGCCAAAATTAAGGCTAAATTGGGTCCCGAGTTATCAGGCGTGGATCGGTGTGCAGGATCAATGATGTTCCTTCACTTAAATGGGCCTAACTTACTCATCTTAAGTCCAATTAAGGCATGTGATACCTTGTTGGAAAGCATATTAAGAGGCCCTTAATTTGGTCTAGGGTCAGGTCATGATTAATAAGCATAAATAACAGTATACAGTCGCACAACCCAGAGATAGACGGAAATTAGACAACTTTTACAATCATTGTTTTCGCTTTTACATTATTGGGCTTAATTGCTAAACATTGTTAATTTTCAGATTTTTCACTCATCCTGACCATGTTGCCTTGTGAAGAGCAAAACTAGAGCTACAGATATCGGATTTTGGTGATCTTGCTTTGTCCCTAGAAAGATAAGGAAGAGGCGTACAATTTCATGTGTCAAAAGAATTGTCAAATTAGGCCAAAATCAAGGTTAAATTGGGTCCCAGTTTCTGGCGCGGATCGGTGTGCATTCCATGATGTTCCTTCACTTAAATAGGCCTAACTTACTCAATCTTAAGCCCAATTCGTCATATGATACCTTGTTGGGAAGCTTATTCGAGTCCCTTAATTTGGTCTAGGGTTAGGTCAGGATTAGTAAGCATAAATAGCAGTTTACAGCCGCACAAGCCAGAGAGAGACGGAAATCATACAACTTTTTACAATCATTGTTTTTCTTTTTTACATTATTGGGCTTAATTGGGCTTAATTGCTAAACATTGTTAATTATTGGATTTTCACTCATCCTGACCTTGTTGCCTTGCGCAGAGCATAACTGGAGCTACAGATATCGGATTTGGGTGATCTTGCTGTCCCTAGAAATATAAGGAAGAGTCCTACAATTTCATGTTTCAAAAGGATTGTCAAATTAGGCCAAAATCACGGCTAAATTGGGTCCCGAGTGCTCTGGCGCGGATTAGTGTGTAGTCCATGATGTTCCTTCACTTAAATAGGTCTAACTTACTCATCTTAAGCCCAATAAAGGCATATGATACCTTGTTGGGAAACTTATTCAAAGGCCCTTAATTTGGCCTAGGGTTAGGTCAGGATAAATAAGCATATATAGCAATTTCAGCCGCACAACCCAGAGAGAGACGAAAATTAGATAACTTTTACAATCATTGTTTTTGCTGTTACATTATTGGGCTTAATTGCTAAACATTGTTAATTTTCGGGGTTTTCACTCATCCTGACCTTGTTGCCTTGTGCAGAGCATAACTAGAGCTACAGATATCGGATTTTGGTGATTTTGTTGTCCCCGAAAAGATAAGGAAGAGACCTGCAATTTCAGGTGCCACAAGAGTTGTCAAATTAGGCCAAAATCAAGGTTAAATTGGGTTCCGAGTTCTATGGCGCTGTTCAGTGCGTAGTCCATGAAGTTCCTTCGCTTCAATGGTCCTAACTTACTCATTTTAAGCCCAATTATGTCATATGATACCTTGTTGGAAAGCTTATTCGGAGGCCCTTAATTTGGTCTAGGGTTAGGTCAGGATTAGTAAGCATAAATAGCAGTTTACAGCCGCACAAGCCAGAGATAGACGGAAATTAGACAACTTTTACAATCATTGATATTTATTTTACATTATTGGGCTTAATTGATAAACATTGTTAATTTTTGGATTTTTCACTCATCCTGACCTTGTTGCCTTGCGCATAGCATAGCTAGAGCTACAGATATCAGATTTTGGTGGTCTTGCTGTCCCTAGAAAGATAAGGAAGAGTCCTACAATTTCAGGTTTCACAAAAATTGTCAAATTAGGCCAAAATCTAGGCAAAATTGGGTCCCAAGTTCTCTGGCGCGGATCAGTGCACAGTCCATGATTTTCCTTCACTTAAATGGGCCTAACTTACTCATCTTAAGCCCAATTAAGGCATATGATACCTTGTTGGAAAGCTTATTCAGAGGCCCTTAATTTGGTCTAGGGTTAGGTCAGGATTAGTAAGCATAAATAGCAGTTTACAGCCGCACAAGCCAGACGGAGACGGAAATTAGACAAGTTTTACAATCATTGTTTTTAATTTTACATCATTGGGCGTAATTGCTAAACATTGTTAATTATTGGATTTTTCACTCATCCTGACCTTGTTGCCTTGCGCAGAGCATAACTAGAGCTACAGATATCGGATTTGGGTGATCTTGCTGTCCCCCTAGAAGGATAAGGAAGAGTCCTACAATTTCATGTGTCAAAAGAATTGTCAAATTAGGCCAAAATCGCGGCTAAATTGGGTCCCTAGTTCTGCGGCGTGATCGGTGTGGCGATCCATGATGTTCCTTCACTTAAATAGGCCTAACTTACTCATCTTAAGCCTAATTAAGGCATATGATACCTTGATGGGAAGCTTATTGAGAGGCCCTTGATTTGGTGTAGGGTTAGGTCGGAGTTAATAAGCATAATTAACAGTTTACAGCCACACAAGCCAGAGAGAGACATAAATTAGACAACTTTTACAATGATTGTTTTTGCGTTTACATTATTGGACTTAATTGGGCTTAATTGCTAAACATTGTTAATTATTGGATTTTTCACTCATCCTGACATTGTTTCCTTGCGAATAGTATAACTAGAGCTACAGATATCGGATTTGGGTGATCTTGCTGTCCCTAGAAAGATAAGGAGGAGTCCTACAATTTCAGGTGTCAAAAGAATTGTCAAATTAGGCCAAAATCAAGGCTAAATTGGGTCCCGAGTTCTCTGGCGCGGATCAGTGCACAGTCCATGATGTTCCTTCACTTAAATTGGCCTAACTTACTCATCTTAAGCCCAATTAAGGCATATGATACCTTGTTGGAAAGCTTATTCAGAGGCCCTTAATTTGGTCTAGGGTTAAGTCAGGATTAGTAAGCATAAATAGCAGTTTACAGCCGCACAAGCCAGAGGGTGATGGAAATTAGACAAGTTTTACAATCATTGTTTTTGCTTTTACATTATTGGGCTTAATTGCTAAACAATGTTAATTTTCGGGTTTTTCACTCATCCTGACCTTGTTGCCTTGTGCAGAGCATAACTAGAGCTTCAGATATCGGATTTTGGTAATTACATTTGTCCGCGAAAAGATAAGGAAGAGACCTGCAATTTCAGGTGTCACGAGAGTTGTCAAATTAGACCAAAATCAAGGTTAAATTGGGTTCCGAGTTCTATGGCGCGGTTCAGTGCATAGTTCATGAAGTTCCTTCGCTTAAATGGTCCTAACTTACCCATCTTAAGCCCAATTATGTCATATGATACCGTGTTGGAAAGCTTATTCGGAGGCCCTTAATTTGGTCTAGGGTTAGGTCAGGATTAGTAAGCATAAATATCAGTTTACAGCAGCACAAGCCATAGAGAGATGGAAATCAGACAACTTTTACAATCATTGTTTTTTCTTTTACATTATTGGGCTTAATTGGGCTTAATTGCTAAACATTGTTAATTATTGGATTTTTCACTCATCCTGACCTTGTTGCCTTGCGCAGAGCATAACTGGAGCTACAGATATTGGATTTGGGTGATCTTGCTGTCCCTAGAAAGATAAGGAAGAGTCCTACAATTTCAGGTGTCAAAAGAAATGTAAAATTAGGCCAAAATCTAGGCTAAATTGGGTCCCGAGTTCTCTGGCGCGGATCAGTGCGCAGTCCATGATGTTCCTTCAGTTAAATTGGCCTAACTTACTCATCTTAAGCCCAATTAAGGAATATGATACCTTGTTGGAAAGCTTATTCGGAGGACCTTAATTTGGTCTAGGGTTAGGTCTGGATTAATGAGGATAAATAGCAGTTTACAACCGCACAAGCAAGAGATAGACGAAAATTAGACAACTTTTACAATCATTTTTTTTGCTTTTACATTATTTTGCTTAATTGCTAAACATTGTTAATTTTTGGATTTTTCACGCAATCCACGACCTTGTTACCTTGTGCAAAGCATAACTAGAGCTATAGATATCGGATTTTGGTGATCTTGCTGTCCCTAGAAAGATAAGGAAGAGTCCTACAATTTTAGGTTTCACAAGAATTCTCAAATTAGGCCAAAATCAAGGCTAAATTGGGTCCCGAGGTTCTCTGTGCGGATCATTTCGCTGTGCATGATGTTCCCTCACTTAAATGGGCCTAACTTACTCATATTAAGCCCAATTAAGGCATATGATACCTTGTTGGGAAGCTTATTCAGAGGCCCTTAATTTGGTCTAGGGATAGGTCAAGATTTGTAAGCATAAATATCAGTTTACAGCCGCACAAGCCAGAGATAGACGAAAATTAGACAACTTTTACAATCATTGTTTTTTCTTTTACATTATTGGGCTTAATTGGGCTCAATTGCTAAACATTGTTAATTATTGGATTTTCACTCATCCCGACCTTGTTGCCTTACACAGCATAACTAGAGCTACGGATATCGGTTTGGGTGATCTTGCTGTCCCTAGAAATATAACGAAGAGTCCAACAATTTCGGGTTTCAAAAGAATTGTCGATTTGGCCAAAATCACGGTTAAAATGGGTCCGAGATTTACGGCGATGATCGATGTGCCGTCCATGATGTTCCTTCACTTAAATAGGCCTAACTTACTCATCTTATGCCCAATAAAGGCATAAGATACCTTGTTGGGAAACTTATTGAGAGGCCCTTAATTTGGTCTAGGGTTAGGTCGGGATAAATAAGCATATATAGCAATTTCATCCGCACTACCCAGAGAGAGACGGAAATTAGACAACTTTTACAATCATTGTTTTTGCTTTTACATTATTGGGCTTAATTGCTAAACATTGTTAAGTTTCGAGTGTTTTCACTCATCTCGACCTTGTTACCTTGTGCGAGCATAACTAGAGCTACGAGATATCGGATTTTGGTAATTTTGTTGTCCCCGAAAAGATAAGGAAGATACCTGCAATTTCGGTGTCACGAGTTTGTCAAATTAGGCCAAAATCAAGGTTAAATTGGGTTCCGAGTTCTATGGCGCGGTTCAGTGCGTAGTCCATGAAGTTCCTTCGCTTAAATGGTCCTAACTTACTCATCTTAAGCCCAATTACGTCATATGATACCTTGTTGGAAAGCTTATTCGGAGTCCCTTAATTTGGTCTAGGGTTAGGTCAGGATTAGTAAGCATAAATAGCAGTTTACAGCTGCACAAGCCAGAGAGAGACGGAAATCATTCAACTTTTACAATCATTGTTTTTTCTTTTACATTATTGGGCTTAATTGGGCTTAATTGCTAAACATTGTTAATTATTGGATTTTTCACTCATCCTGACCTTGTTGCCTTGCGCAGAGCATAACTGGAGCTACAGATATCGGATTTGGGTGATCTTGCTGTCCCTAGAAAGATAAGGAAGAGTCCTACAATTTTAGGTGCCAAAAGAATTGTCAAATTAGGCCAAAATCTAGGCTAAATTGGGTCCCGAGTTCTCTGGCGCGGATCAGTGCGCAGTCCATGATGTTCCTTCAGTTAAATTGGCCTAACTTACTCATCTTAAGCCCAATTAAGGAATATGATACCTTGTTGGAAAGCTTATTCAGAGGCCCTTAATTTGGTCTTGGGTTAGGTCAGGATTAATAAGCATAAATAGCAGTTTACAGCCGCACAACCCAGAGAGAGACGAAAATTAGAAAACTTTGACAATCATTGTTTTTGCTTTTAGATTATTGGGCTTAATTGCTAAGCATTGTTAATTTTTGGATTTTTCACGCATCATGACCTTGTTACCTTGTGCGAGCATAACTAGAGCTATAGATATCGGATTTTGGTGATCTTGCTGTCCCTAGAAAGATAAGGAAGAGTCCTACAATTTTAGGTTTCACAAGAATTCTCAAATTAGGCCAAAATAAAGGCTAAATTGGGTCCCGAGTTCTCGGTGCGGATCAGTGCGCAGTGCATGATGTTCCTTCACTTAAATGTGCCTAACTTACTCATCTTAAGCCCAATTAAGGCATATGATACCTTGTTGGAATGATTATTCAGAGGCCCTTAATTTGGTCTAGGGTTAGGTCAGGATAAATAAGCATATATAGCAATTTACAGCCGCACAACCCAGAGAGAGACGGAAATTAGACAACTTTTACAATCATTGTTTTTGCTTTTACATTATTGGGCTTAATTGCTAAACATTGTTAATTTTCGGGTTTTTCACTCATCCTGACCTTGTTGCCTTGCGCAGAGCATAACTAGAGCTACAGATATCGGATTTTGGTGATCTTGTTGTCCCCAAAAGATAAGGAAGAGACCTGCAATTTACGGTGTCACGAGAGTTGTCAAAGTAGGCCAAAATCAAGGCTAAATTGGGTTCCGAGTTCTCGACACGGATCGGTCTGCGAGTCCATGATGTTCCTTCACTTAAATGGGCCTAACTTACTCATCTTAAGCCCAATTAAGGCATATGATACCTTGTTGGAAAGCTTATTCAGAGGCCCTAAATTTGGTCTAGGGTTAGGTTCAGGTTTAGTAAGCATAAATAGCAGTTTACAACCGCACAAGCCAGAGAGAGAGCGGAAATTAGACGACTTTTACAATCATTGTTCTTTCTTTTTACATTATTGAGCTTAATTGATAAACATTGTTAATTTTTGGATTTTTCACTCATCCTGACCTTGTTGCCTTGCGCATAGCATAGCTAGAGCTATAGATATTAGATTTTGGGGGTCTTGCTGTCCCTAGAAAGATAAGGAAGAGTCCTACAATTTCAGGTTTCACAAAAATTGTCAAATTAGGCCAAAATCAAGGCAAAATTGGGTCCCAAGTTCTCCGGTACGGATCGGTCGTAGTCCATGAGGTTCCTTCACTTAAATGGGCCCAACTTACTCATCTTAAGCCCAATTAAGGCATATGATACCCTGTTGGAAAGCTTATTCAGGGCCCTTAATTTGGTCTAGGGTTAGGTCGAGGATTAGTAAGCATAAATAGCAGTTTACAGCCGCACAAGCCAGATAGAGACGCAAAATTAGACGACTTTTACAATCATTGTTTTTGATTTTACATTATTGGGCTTAATTGCTAAACATTGTTAATTTTTGGTTTTTTTCACTCATTCTGACCATGTTGCCTTGCGCAGAGCATAACTAGAGCTACAGATATCAGATTTTGGTGATCTTGTTGTCCCTAGAAAGATAAGGAAGAGACCTACAATTTCAGGATTCAAAAGAATTGTCATATTAGGCCAAAATTAAGGCTAAATTGGGTCCCGAGTTATCTGGCGTGGATCAGTGTGCAGTCCATGATGTTCCTTCACTTAAATAGGTCTAACTTACTCATCTTAAGTCCAATTAAGGCATGTGATACCTTGTTGGAAAGCTTATTCAGAGGCCCTTAATTTGGTCTAGGGTTAGGTCAAGATTAATAAGCATGAATAACAGTTTACAGCCTCACAATCCGGAGAGAGACGGAAATTAGACAACTTTTACAATGATTGTTTTTGCGTTTACATTATTAGGCTTAATTGGTCTTAATTGCTAAACATTGTTAATTTTCGGGTTTTTACTCATCCTGACTGTAGCGACCCAAAAAAAAAGACTAGTTTTTCCTTTTAAAGGGAAAACATGGAGTCGCCACCAACTTTATTTAATATCCGGGAAGTTGGAAAACCTTTTAAGAAAAAGCTTTGGGTTCGGGAGTCGATTATGTCTAGGGAAGGCATGGCGACTTTACCCCACGGCACCCTAGAACATCCATAAAATGGTTACCCAAAATCAGTTGTATAAATTATTAATAACTTTGAAAATATTTGTTTTACCCCAAAAATCATCTTCTAAGAAAGAAACATCTTTAGTTGTGAATTTTTTTATTAACCCTATGTGAGGTTGAACATGGCACGTAAGTCCACAGAGCAACCTCAAAATATGAAGGGTTGAACATGACACTTGTCATAGGACAACCCAAGAAATAAGATTGTTTTAATCAAGTGATCATCCTCTATTTTTATGTAAAATAAATCATTTTACCTCTTGAAAATGGGACGAGAAATGAGACGTAAAAATGAAACTTTTTATTAACTTATTCAAGGGAACAGAGGCACGAGAAAAATAATAATGTCAAGAGAAACTTATGAATAATATCAACAAAGAGAACAAGGATTACCAAATGCGAGCAGAATAACAATGACTTTGTTTCCTCCCAGTGGTAAGATTTCAAGATCAAAACCATTACATTTCAATCTCAGTGACTCTCTTAACTCTTCCATCTTAACCACTCTAATAATAGAGAAGAGAAAAAAACAACTCAGATTTCTAATCCCTTTTCGTACCAAAGAAACTGTTAGATAAAATCTCTCTCCTCTTCTTCCTCTGTCATTGTATCTTTCCTCTCTACCTCCTCTCCGATTTTTCGTTCTCCCTCTAAAGAAAAATCTCCCCTCTTCTGTTTCCTGCCCCCCCCCCCCCCTTTTTATAGATGGAGGAGAGGGCTTCATGCTTCTTCTTACTCAGGGGCTTCAAGGTTGGTCTTCACGAAGTCCAGAGCTTGGGTGGTTCTGAGCAGAAATAGCGTGTGTCCAGATGGGGGCGGCGTGAGCAGTGGAAATGAGGTGATTTGATGTGAAGGTTGCGTGTTTGAAGAGAGCAGGAGATGGGGGGGTTTTGTCTGATGTGTAAGATGGTTTTTTTTAGGGTTAGGAGTGGGATTGCTAGGTTAAAACGAGGGAGGAGATGAGGAAGAAGAAGGACCAATGGGTAGAGGTGGAAAAAAGGTCTTGTCTGATGTGTAAAATTGGGTTTTTTAGGGTTAGGAGAAGTAACTCAATCTCCTTTCCTTTTTTGTTGATTATCCTTTTCTCCTTCTTTTCTTCGTCCTTACTTCATCATGTTCTTCTTTCTTTATTATTTAGCCTCTATCCTAAAAATAAAGTTGTAGTGGACTGAGTCTCTTCATCCAACAGAAACTTAGATATGCAAAAGTAAATATACGCTGGACGGACCTCCTCGTCCATCAAGAGTTTAAACATGCAATGGACGGATCCTCCTCGTCCAACTGAAAATTAGATGTGCAATGGACGGTCTACTCGTCCAACGGAAACTTAAATATGCAATGGATGGAACCTCCTAATCCAACAGAAAATTAAATGCAATGGGTGGTACCTCTTCGTCCAACAGAAAAGTAAATATGCAATGGAAGAAACCTATTCACCCAACAAAGAATTAAATGCAATGGAATAGACGCGTTCAATAGCAAATGCATCGTAAATAGACCAGACGCATCCAACATAGAATACAATGCAATGGACTGGATGCGTTCAATGCAATTCCAACAAAATATGCAGTGCAAATGAACTGGACGAGTCCAATAGCAAATGCACTGGATGGGACCACCCCGTCAACAGCAAGTGTAATGGACTGGACTGGACCTCGTCCAACAACAAGTGCAATGGACTAGATTGGACCTCGTCCAACAGCAAGTCCAATGCAATGGACGGGACCACCCCATCAAACAGCAAGTGTAATGGACTGGACTGGACCGCATCCAACAACAAGTCCAGTGCAATGGATGGGACCACCCCGTCCAACAGCAAGTGTAATGGACTGGACTGGACCACGTCCAACAGCAAGTCCAGTGCAATGGACTGGACTGGACCTTGTCCAGCAGAAAGTCCAATGCAATGGATGGGACCACCCCGTCCAACAGCAAGTGCAATGGACTGGACCGCTTCCAACAGCTAGTCTAGTGCAATGGACGGGACCACCCCGTCCAACTACAAGTGTAATGGACTGGACTGGACCGCACCAAACAGCAAGTCCAGTGCAATGGACTGGACTGGACCTCGTCCAACAGCAAGTCCAATGCAATGGACGGGACCACCCCGTCCAACTGCAAGTGCAATGGATTGGACTGGACCTCGTCCAGCAGCAAGTCCAATGCAATGGATGGGACCACCCCGTCCAACATTGAGTGTAATGGACTGGACTGGATAGCGTCCAACAGCAAGTCCAGTGCAATAGACGGGACCACCCCGTCCAATAGCAAGTGCAATGGACTGGATTGGACCTCGTCCAACAACAAGTCCAAAGCAATGGACAGGAACACCCCGTCCAACAGCAAGTGTAATGGACTGCATTGGACCCCGTCCAACAGCAAGTCCAATGCAATGGACGGGAACACCCCGTCCAACAGCAAGTGCAACGGACTGGAGTGGACCGCGTCCAACAGCAAATTACTTATGAACCCCCTCCGTTCTTCATTTTTTTTCTTAACTATTATTATTAGTCTCCTTGGAATATAATATCATAAAAATTAGAATAAAAGACGGACAAAAATTCGTGTTCACAGTTGCCTCTTTTTACCTGTTGCATACTAGAAGACATGATTAGTCGTGACTTTTCATGTATTGTAGTAATGTACAAGTAAAGAAAAATGAACACATATTTTGTCAGAAAAAACACGAGGAGCTCAGAAGAAAACATTACAGTTTGAAAATAAAATTGCAGTCGACATAACCTCTTCGTCCAACAGGAGAGTAAATATGCAGCGAGCCTTAAATGTAATGGACGGAACCTCTTGGTCCAACATAAAATTAAATGCAATGGACGAAACCTCCTCATCCAACAGAAAAGTAAACATGCAATGGACGGAACCTCCTCGTCCGACAGAAAATTAAATGCAATGGACGGAACCTCTTCGTCCAACTGAAAATTAAATGCAATCGACGGAACCTCTTTGTCCAACAAAAAATCAAAAGCAATGGACAGAACCTCCTCGTCCAATAGAAAAGTAAATATGCAGCGAGCCTTAGAGCTCGAAAATGAACTTGTAATGAGCCTTATAGCTTGAGAATAAAGATGCGGTGAGCCTCTGAGCTCGAGAATAAAATTGCAGTGAGCCTTAGAGCTCGAAAATAAACAATCAGTAATCTGAAACAAATGATAATACCTTCCTTTTGAGGACAACGGAACCAATTGCTTCATGGAAAAACTTCCACCAACCAAACCCTCATTCACCTAGCCATTCTGGGGACGAGGCATCACTCATTCTTTTAACAATATTGGTCACCCAAGAATCTGATAACTTATGAGGTGGATGTTATGTTTGTCCTCCCAAGCTGATTTGCATCATTCTTTTGTCGTCCATTGCATGCTACCTCTGCCATTGAATTTGAAGTATTGAGTCCTTTTGGTTCAAACCATTCATTGGTGCTTCCATTAGAATTATCAAATCATACCATTAAACTTATATTTACTTTTATTGAGACATGACCATAGTGATTGAACATGAGAGTGAACACGACAGGGGAGTGTGAGAGAAAAGCCTCTTGCCTTAATACGAGAATTGAGTTTGTTAAAAGACAATAACAATGATAACATAATTACAAAAGGGATCATGGATATTTAAAAACAAAGATAAGCAAAGAAAATTATGAAAATGACATTTGCCCCAGTATTGGTCCTTTGATTTTCATTTAATTGATTCCCCTCGGCCTTTTGTTGACACAGATCTTGGTTTCTGTTTCTGATTCCTCAAACACACCTTCTTCGATCATTCCTTAACAATTTTGCCCCAGTATACTCAGTTGGATAAAATTGCCCCAGTATGGTGAGTGATTGAGGAAATGTTGGATCATATCCTCTTCCTAGGCTACCTTTGCAGGTTTTCAGCCTAAGGCTTCTTTGCCCTAACTTTCGCCTAGGTTGCCCTTTCGGGTTTTCAACCTAGCGGGCCTTTTCTTTTCTTTTGTTTTCATTGTGTTTTGCCCTAACTTTTACCTAGGCTGCCCTTTCGGGTTTTCAACCTAACGGGCCTTTTCTTTTTCTTTTGTTTTCATTGTTCTTTTGCCTAGGTTGCCTTTTTGGGTTTTCAACCTAGCGGGCCTTCAGGCGTAGAACTTTTTCACAGCATCAGAGTTTACTGGCCTTGGTAACTCTTCCCCATCCATGTTTTGTAAAATCAAAGCTCCTCCCAAGAATGCTTGTTTGACAATATAAGGGCCTTCATAATTTGGTGCCCATTTTCCTTGGACATCCTCCTAACTAGGGAGGATTTTCTTTAAAACCAGGTCTCCCGTGCAAAATTCTCTAGGATGAACCTTTTAATTGAAAGCTCTTGCCATTCTGCTTTGATACAATTGCCCATGACAGATAGCTGGCAATCTTTTCTCTTCTATCATGTTCAACTGCTCATATCGAGTTTTCACCCACTCAGATTCTTCTAAATCTGCTTCCATCAAGACTCTTAGCGAAGGGAGTTCTACTTCGATAGGTGAGATAGCCTCCATCCCGTATACCAGAGAGAAAGGGGTTGCCCCAGTGCTTGATCGTATATTAGTCCGATAAGCATGTAGAGCATATGGCAACATTTCGTGCCAGTCGTTATAGTTTACAACCATCTTGGCAACGACCTTATTGACATTTTTGTTTGCTTCTTCAACTGCACCATTCATTTGAGGCCTATAAGGAGTTGAATTGTGGTGTTTGATTTTGAAACCATCGCAAAACTTTTGAATCTCGGTACCATTAAGATTAGCAGCATTATCTATGATTATCCTCTTTGGGATCTCGTATCTAGAGACGATGTCCTTCTTGAGGAATCTGAGAAACACCCTTTGAGTTATGCTGGCATATGAAGCAGCTTCTACCCATTTAGTGAAGTACTCTATCGCGACTAAAATGAAACATGACCATTGGAAGCCTTGGGATTAATAGGACCGATGACATATATTCCCCACATCGAAGAAGGCAATGGGGATGCTAAATTGTGCAGTCGAAATGGAGGTGTATTAACCCGGTCTGCATACGTCTAAAATTTTTGGCACTTACGAACATGCTCCATACAATCTGACTCCATAATAGACCAATAATAACTACTTCTCAAGATTTTCCTAGCCATCATGTGACCATTGGCATGAGTCCCACAGATTCCTTCATGAACTTCGATCATGATCATTTTAGATTCGCGAGCATCCACACATCTGAGTAGGGTACCATCATATCCTCTTTTATACATGACTTCTTTGCTTAAGAAAAAGGCCATAGCCAGTCTTCGGATGGTCTTTCTATTTACTTCGCTAGCCTCTACCAGATATTCCCTGTTCAGAATATATTGCTTGATATCATGATACCAAGGCTTACTACGACACCCTAAACTCGGGTCATCACATGGTTACCCATCTGCGGAAATAAAACTTAATTTGCTGGTTGCTTTAGGAAAATAATGTTTTTTCAACGTTTATCTCTTCAAAATATGGTGATAAATTTTTTTCTTTTTAACCTCATAACCACAACAGCGGAATCAAATCACACTTAAATACATAATGTATATAAGTCCTCCAACTATACTGCCTCATAGTTTTTTCCACATAAATCATAATCAACTTCATTCTGAAAACATAACATTACCTAAGCGGGTCGTAACTAACGGACACTACAACCGATAAAAGTAGCAACAAAGATGCCTCGAACTAGACATCCTTCTTCTTCTTGTAGAGATCATACCCCTTATACAACTCTGATATGGTTGTAAGGGTGAGACACCAATATATGGATTTACCGCCATAACTAAATGCGCAACACAAAAGAAGGCACAGACACATATGCATGTCTATAACAACGTACTCATTCATATTATAACATCTCATTTATCAATGGGTTTCACACTCCAAACATCAACGTTGGAAAACTATGCATGAACACTTCAATACATCATCTAAACATTCACTCTTAATCTCATGAGATATCTCCAACCTCGTGAACCTCGTGATGAGTTGATCAGCCTCCAACTGTCCAACATCGTGGCACGGTGATAACATCGGAGATGGGGCCTCATTGTCCAAACCCCGGGCACAATGAGAACATCTTTGTATGATCTACCCTGACGACGCAAGGTAATCCCTCGTTTAATCATGGCACGCCTGCAAAATGCATGCAAGAAAACATTTTGTTCTCAACACTTTTCTTTGTGCTATATCTTTATTTGTCAAAGCTCTCAAAAGCTTACAACCCATCATCGTTTTAAACATCTAATGCTCTCAAAAGCATCATCGCTTTAAAACATGGAAGCTCTCAAAAGCTTATGACTTAACATCGTTTAAAACATCTTTACATCTTTTATTAACAACACAGGACCTTAAAGTCCGAGTGCTCAATCACGAAGCCCCTAGACCTTGCAATCAGTCTTAGGTTCGTGGTAGTAGAAAACAACTTAAAACGTTTTAACTTCTTTAAATAAATACCTAGTTTACAACATAACGAACCTTAATACCCCGACGTCTCGGTTATTAAGTTCCATATCTTCGTACTTCTTTTTACATCGTTTTACATCTTTTACGTCGTTCTACATCGTTCTACATCTTTTTACATCTTTCTAAATCTTTTTACATCTTTTTACATCTTTTACATCTTTTCTGTCTGTGAAAACAAATCCAAAATAGGATAACGTCATAAGAACACTAGTACCCCGACATCTCGGTTACTAAGTTCTATATCATCCTTTAGGTCTTTAAGTAAAACTCATTTACCGAAAATTCTTTCTACTTGAAATTCGTTTATAAAATGTAAATTCATAGAAAATCCACTTTTCCTTTGGAAACACATTTTTTTCCAAAATAACGTCAAATCATCAACAACTTCTTTTTATTGAAACTTCAACTCTAATAAATCAATTCAAATTAAATCTCTTTTCAACATAAGTACTGCTGTTTTTAAACTCTCACCGTAAATAATTTCGAAACTTGCCGTCGTTTAGCATTTTCAACGAAAAACATCTTTAAGTCAAACTTTGACATTTCTTCTAAAATAATTTTCTTATATAATAAATAAGGTCTTTTCGAATATTAATTTCACAAAATCATTTTTTTTATAATACTTCAGAATTTCTTGTGTAAAAATTAGCAGTACTAAAAAATGTCACGGTTACGCTCTCACCGTGACTCATAAACTTCTTTTACACTAATAAATCATTAAAATAATAATATTTCTCAAAACTCATTATTTTTCCAAAATCATATTTTCCTCTACTATTATATTCCAACATTCCCCATAAAACGTTGAATATAACTTTCCACAGCTTTATTAAATCTTTTATCTCCTTAATCGGTTTGTGCAGCGACCACCGCCAGGCCTCTCAAACAACACTCACAAACAACATTCAACAACATCATCATAATTATATCCCCAGGCAGATCATGCATCATAACAACATAATATACTACTGCAGATAATTAAAAACAGATCAATCACCGATACACAGATAAACAACACATCGTAAACAACATAAACAATTAATCACAAACCACATATAAATCATATAAGCCACACTAAAAGCAAATAGTTATCGAGAAAATCCCTTAGGTAAGCTCCCCTTACCTCTTGAAGACTCAAACTAATGTTTTCAAACAATCTCCCGATTTGATCCGGTTTCCTCCGTTGGCTTAAATCAGTTAACTCGGTTGTTTCCTTCAAACGAATTGCAACCAAAATAAATCAAATCAACCCACAACATACTTAGTTCATGAGGGTTAGGTTTCGTCCAAGGGCTGACTTTTAGGGTTCAAAATCCTAAAAATTTCTGATCATGATTAAGTCATAGATTAATGGTCCTTAATCAACCTAAATCATGGATTAGTGACTAAACAACAAAGTGAAGAATCAAAATCATCCTTACCCTCTAAATGGTAGATTCGGCCAACACAAGAACATAGGGTTAGGGTTTTATTTTTGATCTTATATATACTTAAATACAAGAACTATCAAGATACTAGAAGATTGAATCCTGAATCAAGACATGAAAATGAAACAAAACCTATGAACATGATATTGACCTAGGTTCGGCCAAGTCCAGAAATTAGGGAAATAAATTTCTCATGATCTTATGCTTCTAGATGATGAAAATATAGATGATTATAAGATCATAGCAATTGGTTTCATGTCAAAAGGATTTTTCTAGAATTAGTTATGAATTTTCAAAGTTCTAGATCTAGAAACTTAAAAGTGATGAACAACTATGAAATAAACTTTGAATCAAGAAATTGATTGAAGAACATAGACATGATTAGAGAATAAGAATAGGATTCACCTCTTGGACATCAAAAACAAGTGAATATCCAAGAACTTGTTTCACAAACTTGACACTCAAAGACTTATGAACTTTAGGTTTTTGAACAAAAGGCAATAGAAACTAAGTGAAAGATGAGGAAGGGTATTTATAGGCATGTGGGCTGCGCCACTTTTGAGGACCAAGTAGAAAGGAGGTGGCTTTTCAAAGGAATAAAGTGCAAATAACTCATAGGGACCATTTTGCAAAGATTCCAAAAGTTCAAGGACTTGTTTGCAATTTGTCAATAAATTGTCATGATGACCTTTTTACCACATTTAATGTAAGCTTATCTTGACTAACTTTGGCTGAATTTGTGTCATAGATATTTTTAAGACAAATCATGAAAGTTGAAGAAAAATCAAGAATGTTGAAGAAAAATCAAGAATGATGTAGAATAATGTGGAAAATTGTGGAACATTCTAGAAAGTCTTGGTTCATCCAACAACAAATGAGGTAAGCCTTCAATCCCTCATGGTCTTGCGCATGGGCTTGGTACATTTGGGCTTGGATTCATTTTTGTGGGGCCCACCAAAAGGCTTAAAGCTTATGTTGACAAGGAATTTTATATGGCTTCAAATGGGCTTTATGAAATTTAAGTCATGGGTAAAGAATTTGGGCTTCATGGACACGTCCACTAATGGTCTTGGAACAAATATTTTGGCCCAATTCACTTAGAAAAACATAGAAACTAACTTAGGGACAAAAGGGTAATTAACAGAAAGTTATGGGACTTAAGCGTAAAATTCATAAATTTTCACTTTAACCCTGAAAAACCTTCTAGACTTAAAAATATGATTCATCCCCTTGAATCATCTCAAAATCCTAAGATAACCTCTTTTACTCGCTCTTGGAAACTCCGAAATCCACTCAAGTCGTCTACCCGACTACGTATTTTGTCCGTAAAACATAAATTATTTTATTTTTTTCTGAAATAATTCTAAAAATACACTCTTGTAGGAAATAAAATAAAAATCTTAAGTCTTTCGTTCACGAATTAAAATTAGGTTTTCTGAGCAGTAAACTTTTACTGTCAGTGAAAACACAAAACGGCAGACCGGTTTCCGTCTGAATTTTCAACCAAAAACTTCCCCACAACCTTATGAAAATAAGTATAACAAGGAAATGACATTGGTTTGTCCAAAATCATTTTCTAAGTCTCGGATAAAAATATATATTTATATATTTATTACCGATATTACGAAGCAACGAAAATCGGGGTGTTACACTTACCATCAGGTTCCCCTTCCACATGAGCACAATATGCCGGTTCATCTTGCACTCTAACTTGGATGGGTTGGACATTGGTATGGATATCCAGCTTGGTCATGGCAGCTAGTGTGGCTAAAGCATCAGCAAACTGATTTTTCTCTCGACTTAAATGCGAGAAAGTAATCTCGTCGAATTTTGCAATCAACTGAGTCAAGTATTTCTGATACGGAATCAACTTGGAGTCTTTGGTTTTCCATTTACCATTGACTTGGTAAATGATTAAAGATGATTCCCCGAAGACTCTCAATTGCTTTATACCAAGTTCAAGTGCCATTTGCAATCCACCAGCACATGCCTCGTATTCTGTAATATTATTCATACATTCAAATTTCAGTTTTACGGCCACCAGTTACTGCTTGACATTTGGTGAGACAACCACTGCTCCTATACCACTGCCATGCATATTGACTGCTCCATCAAACTACATTTTCCACACATCTTCCTATTCTTCATCTTCCTCGAGGGATATTATCTCTCCATCTGGGAACTCGGAATTGACAGGCCATCCATCCTCAAGAGGATTCTCTACTAAATGGTCATCAATCACACTTCCTTTGATGGACTTTTGAGTCACATATTTGATGTCAAATTCTGACAATATTACTTTCCACTTCGAAACTCTTAAGGAGATATGAGGACTTTCGAAGATATACTTTAAAGGATCCATTCGAGAAATTAGCCAAGTGGTGTGATATAACATGTACTGTCTGAGTTTTCTGGAGGTGCATACTAGTGCACAACAAGTATTCTCGATTTCCATATAAAGAACCTCACGGGCGTTAAACTTCTTACTTAGATAGTAAATTGCCTGCTCCTTCCTGCCAGATTCATCTTGTTGTCCCAGCATTGCCCCCATTGAGGTTGGCAGTATGGTGAGATAGAGTAACAATGGATGACCTTGGGTAGGTGGTACCAACACTGGGGGATTTAGTAGATATGTCTTTATCTTATCAAAGGCTTCTTGACAGTCATCATCCCATATTCCTGGATTATTCTTCTTGAGGAGTTTGAAGATTGGCTCGCATGTGCTAGTCAGATTTGCAATGAAGCACGCAATATAGTTCAATCTTCCAAGAAAACCCCTTACTTCTCGCTCGCTCTTAGGTGCTGGCATGTCACGTATTGCTTCCACCTTGTAAGGGTCCACCTTTATTCCTTCTCTCTCGACAACAAAGCCAAGTAAATTCCCTGCGGATTCACCGAAAGTACATTTTGCAGGGTTGAGACGCAACTTGTACTTTCTTAGCCGCTCGAACAACTTTCTCAAAACTGCCACATGACTTTCTCCTTCCTTGGACTTAGACACTATATCATCAACATATACCTCTACCTCCTTATGCATCATATCATGGACAATGCTATCATAGCATGTTGTTAAGTGGCCCCAGTATTCTTTAATCCGAAAGGCATCACTTTGTAACAAAAAGTTCCCCAAGGAGTGATAAAAGTTGTCTTTTCTTTATCGTCATTGTCCATGAGGATCTGATTATACCCCGAATACCCGTCCATGAAAGAAAACCTATGACTTCTGGCTGTACTGTCTACAAGGACATCAATATGAGGTAGGAGAAATCATCCTTTGTACTGGATTTATTTAGGTCTCGGTAGTCCACACACATTCTGACCCTTCCATCCTTCTTTAGTACTGGAACAATATTAGCTACCCATTCCGGGTGTCTAGCTACTTCCAGAAAGCCAGCCTCCAACTGCTTGGTCACTTCTTCCTTGATCTTCAGCGACATCTCAGGATGCATTCTCCTTAATTTTTGCTTCTTTAGAGCCACATCTGTGTATAAGGAAATTTTATGTGATGCTATCTCGGGATCTAGACACGGCATATCTCTCAGAGGACCATGTAAAAACATCCAGACACTCTTTGAATAGTGCAACCATTTCTTCTCGCTCTGGGTTATCCACTATTTTCAACTCCTTTTTGTCTTCCTCGGTTCCCATATTGATCACTTATGCAACCTCACCATTCGAGCTAATCCCTTCTTCTGACCGTTTCACCATCTTTAAGAATTCTTCAGTGTCTTCTTCTTCTTCATCAGATTCAAGGTTGTATTCATCAGCGACCGTGAGGGAATCAATAAATGAGTTTTCAAAGTTCCTCTCCTGAGGTTAATCTTTAGTGGAAGAAATAATCCTGGAATAAAAGTCGGGAATAGGAGAAGTATAGGCAAGAGTCTTACTTATGACATAAAAGCTTGAACAAAATAAATGAAAGACAGAAAATAAATGATGGAATCAAAAGGAAAACACCAGAGAAAGTGTTACATTTTCATTCATGTCTCAAAGAAAGTAAACATCAGTTCATAATTAGTACAATAAGATAATTACTTCATGGAAATAACATCAACAAACGGTTCAGATTTCCAATTGTTGAGAACTTCATTGCTAGCAGGGAGATAGATGACATGGCTCTCATCCAACTCCTCTTCAAGTGTGTTGATAGTGAAGTGAGGGGAAAATGACTTTTCAGGACTGATAACTTCAGCAGCTACTGGGAAAGTCTCTGTCAGAAGTGGAAGATACTTTCTCTCACCATCTTCTCCTTCTTTGTTCTTATGAGTCATGAATTTCATCTTTTCTGTCAGGTAGGGTTGATACCCTAATCCGTGCCTTCCTTCTCTCATAGCGGCTTCAATTGGCTGAGAGATCCCTTCCAGCTGAGGCCCTAGGCATTTTCCTCTTTGATACCCATTCTTTTCCATGATGCGGATTGCCACTTCATTCATATTCTTCATTGGGGGCTCTCTTTTCTTGCTCTCCGACTTCAATACATCAAAACTACGCAGCGAGTCGTCTTTCATCTGCTCTGTACTTTCTACATAAGGTATTGTGGCGGGCTTTGTCAGTAGGATTTCCTCTTCACTACGGACAGTAATAACAGATCCATCTTGGATATACTTCAAACACTGATGCAGAGTCGATGGAACAAACCCTGCTTCATGAATCCAAGGCCTCCCCAGAAGCATAGTGTAAGCTGGTTGGATTTCCATGACCTGAAAGAGGACAAAAACAACTAGGCCCTATTTCGAGGGAGAGTTATCTCTCCTAAGATTCCTATGGATGTCCCATCAAAGGCTCGTACAATCATTTCTTGTGGTGTCAAATCAGCCATGCTTATATTTAGCTGCTCGAGGGTGGACATTGGAACCAAAATCAACGCCGAACCACCATCTACAAGAACCTTTACAATCACAAACCCTTTACACTTTAAGGTGATGTGTAAGGCTTTGGTGCTACTGCGGGATTTTGAGGTCACTTCATCTTCCAAGAAAGTAATCATGTTGACATGACTGATTGGGTCCACCATATTTACCACATTTTCCGGAGTGATGTCGGGTTTGACATACGCTTCGTTCAACACCTTCAATAATGCCTTACGATGCAACTCTGATGTCAAGACAAGCGACAAAAGAGATATCCTTGCTGGAGTTTTCTTTAACTATTCTACCACATCATATTCACTTTGCTTCATGATCTTCAGAAACTCTTCTTCTTCTTTCCCTTTTCCTTCATCCATAGTTTCCTCTTCTTTGGATTCCTTCATCATTTTTTCTTCAACAGGGGCGTAGCATCGCCCACTCCTTTTAATGCCTCCAATTCTCACAATACTAGTAACTTGGGCCTTCGAGGTTTCTCCCGCAGCTCCAGCTAGTTCAACTTTCTGTTCATAATTCCATGGTACAACATGTGTATCAGCATAAGCAAAAGGAGTTGGCTTCTTCACCCTTACGATGACTCTTTCTGGGGATGAAGGTTTGTTCATGGGTGGTACTCGGATTACAACTTTTTCAACTACATTGACTTCCTCGGCAGCACCTGGTTTGGCTTGAATCACCCCCAAGGTGAGTAATCTCTGAACCAGGGCTTTGAAATCCCAACAAGTTTCGATGTCGTGCCCCACTTGCCCATGATGATAGCCACACCTTAGATCTTCCGTATACCTCCTTTCTTCTCTTGGAACTCTTACTGGTGCAACAATATTGTATCCCGCCCTCTTTAGCTCTTCAAAAATCTTCTTCATTGGCACTCGTAGTTCCAGTACCTTCCTGATAGGGGACCCTGTTACCTCCAAATTGTTCACCCGATTTCCATCATTATGATTCGGGATTGGATTCTTAACGATATTAGGCCCGACCTCTTCTTCGAACCCCAGCTTCCCACAAGCAATCAACTTTCTCACTGCCGTCTTAAAAGCTTCGCAATCCTCAATAGAATGTCCTGTGACATCCATGTGATACTTGCAAGTCAGATTTTGATTGTACCAAGCGGAAACGGTGGTTCTAAGGGACGTCTGAGGTTTCCCGTGATCAAGTGGCGATCAAACAATTGCTGGAATAAATCCGCATTAGAGATGGACAATTTCGGGAAGGGTGGCATATTTGGATTTTGGAAACGTCCTTGGTTTGGAAAATTTGGGCGAGGCGGAGGATAGTTTAGGTGGTTTTGTGGGGGCGCAGATGGGTATGATGGGCGGGCAAGGCTATATGGTTGAGGGGTAGGAATATTGCTGATTTGGTTTTGCGGGTAAGTATTGGTTTGTGTCTGGTATGGAACATGTGGGTTAGGGTTACAGAGTGCTTGGTACTGAGGATTAAAGTTCCGTTGGCGTTGTGCACAATTCGCCTCAACTTGCTTCTTCTTTGGTTGAAATCATTTCCGGGATGCACCTCCTTCACCATCATTCATGGGGAGCTTTCCAGCTCTTGCCAAAAATTCAATCCTTTCACCGACGACGATCAAGTCGGAGAAATATTTATAGGCTACCCCAGCCATGGCCCTTATAAAAGATGCTCCGAGGGTTCCTAAAAAGTATGAGCACATTTCAGATAAAGTCAACGGGGGCCGAACTTGTGCAGCCAAACTCCTCCACCTTTGGGCATATTGCTTGAAGGGCTCCTCACTTCTTTTCTGCATTGTAGTCAACTGTTCACGACTCGGAGCTGCATCCAGGTTGAATTTGTACTGGTCCATGAATAAGTCAGCCAATTCCGTCCATCGTGAGATCTTGGAATGGTCCAATTGGAGGTACCATTCTAAGGCGAGGCCAGTCAAACTTTCGTGGAAAAAGCTGATAAGGAATTTGTCATCCTTGGACCAGATTGCCATCTTGGTGGCGTAACTAATGAGGTGAAATCGTGGGTTCCCACTTCCATCGTATTTGCAAAAATCAGGAATCTTGAAGTCCTTGGGGATCACGACATCTGTGGCGGGACAAAGTTCTTCTATCTGGAGAGGGCCGTACTTACTCGGGCCTTTTATTGCTTTTATCTGTTCTTCCATTTTCTCCATCCATCCATCTCTCATCTTTTCCTTACTAGCCTGAACTCCCGCTGATTTACTGTGAGTAGATACATGTGGTTGCTCCCATGTTGGTGCGGTGCTGCCCGGGACTTCATGTTGGTGCGGTGTAGCCCGGAACTTCATCTTATCCCATGTTGCTCTCATCTTGGTTATTCTTCCTCTCACATCATCTATCTCAGAGCTTAAGTTTCTTCCTTCCTCAGACGCATTGGCAGCCATCCTGGTCTGAGATTTAGTATCGTAAACTCGGGTTTGGTTAGTGTTACCTTTCCTTGGTCGCACAATGGCTCCCGGATTCTCAGAAGTAAGTGACTCTGTAAAGCATTTAAGAATCTCGTTAGTAAACCCAAAAATTTTGCGTGTGTGTATGTATGTGCAAGTTAACATCCTTTGTTCGATCGTGAGGGAAGACTGTCGTATGCACCTATAGCAAGAAAACTCATCCTGCAATGAAATCTAGTGGTATGGTTCCCTCTAACTTGAATGCACTTGGTGTCAAGTCCAAGGGAGAACCTACTCCTCGATAGACCGCACCTGTACTAGGGTTAGGTCAGTCGCACAAGTCAGAGACAGAAATTAGACAACTTTTACAATCATTGTTTTAAAGATAAGGAAGAGACCTACAATTTCAGGTTTCACAAGAATTGTCAAATTAGGCCAAAATCAATGCTAAATTGGGTCCCGAGTTCTCTCTCGCGGATCGGTGTGCGATCCATGATGTTCCTTCACTTAAATGGGCCTAACTTACTCATCTTAAGCCCAATTAAGGCATATGATACCTTGTTGGAAAGCTTATTCAGAGGCCCTTAATTTGTTATAGGGTTAGGTCAGGATTAATAAGCATAAATAGCAGTTTTCAGCCGCACAAGCCAGAGAGAGACGGAAATTAGACAACTTTTACAATCATTGTTTTAAAGATAAGGAAGAGACCTACAATTTCAGGTATCACAAGAATTGTCAAATTAGGCCAAAACCAACGCTAAATTGGGTCCCGAGTTCTCAGGCGCGGATCGATGCATGATCCATGATGTTCTTGCACTTAAATGGGACTAACCTACACATCTTAAGCCCAATTAAGGCATATGATACCTTGTTCGAAAGATTATTGAGAGGCCCTTAATTTGGTCTAGGGTTAGGTCACGATTAATCAGCATAAATAAAAATTTACTGCCGCACAAGCTTGAAAAGAGACGAAAATTTGACAACTTTTACAATCATTGTTTTTGCTTTTACATTATTGGGCTTAATTTCTAAACATTGTTAATTTTCAGATTTTTCACTCATCCTCACCTTGTTGCCTTGCGCAGAGCATAACCAGAGCTACAAATATCGGATTTTGGTGATCTTGATGTCCCTAGAAAGATAAGGAAGAGACCTACAATTTCAAGTCTCACAAGAATTGTCAAATTTGGCCAAAATCAAGGCTAAATTGGGTCCCGAGTTCTCTGGCACGGATCAATGCGCAGTCCACGATGTTCCTTTACTTAAATGGGCCTAACCTTCTCATCTTAAGCCCAATTAAGGCATATGATACCTTGTTGGAAATTTTATTCAGAGGCCCTTAATTTGGTCTAGGGTTAGGTCATGATTAATAAGCATAAATAGCCGTTTACAGCCGCACAAGCTAGAGTGACGGTAATTAGACAACTTTTACAATCACTGTTTTTGCTTTTACATTATTGGGCTTAATTGCTAAGCATTGTTAATTTTTGGATTTTTCACTCATTCTGACCTTGTTGCCTTGAGCAGAGCATAACTAGAGCTACAAATATCGGATTTTGGTGATCTTGTTGTCCCTAGAAAGATAAGGAAGAGACCTACAATTTCTGGTTTCACGAGGATTGTCAAATTAGGCCAAAATCAAGGCTAAATTGGGTCCCGAGTTCTCTCAGCGCGAATCGGGGTGCAGTCCATGATGTTCCTTCACCTAAATGGGCCTAATTTATTCATCTTAAGACCAATTAAAGCATATGATACCTTGTTGAAAAGCTTGTTCAGAGGCACTTAATTTGGTCTTGGGTTAGGTCAGAAAAAATAAGCATAAATAGCAGTTTACAGCCACACAAGCCAGATAGATACGAATATTAGTTAACTTTGACAATCATTGTTTTTGCTTTTACATTATTGGGCTTAATTGGGCTTAATTGCTAAACATTGTTAATTTTTGGATTTTTCATTCATCCTGACCTTGTTGCCTTGCACAGAGCATAACTAGAGCTACAGATATTGGATTTTGGTGATCTTGCTGTCCCTTGAAAGATAAGGAAGAGACCTACAAATTCAGGTTCACAATAATTGTCAAATTTGGCCAAAATCAAGGCTAAATTGGGTCCCGAGTTCTCTTGCACGGATCAGTGCGTAGTCCATGATGTTCCTGCACTTAAAAGGGCCTAACTTACTCATCTTAAGCCCAATTAAGGCATATGATACCTTGTTGGAAAACTTATTCAGAGCCCCTTAATTTTGTTTAGGGTTAGTTCAGGATTAATAAGAATAAATAGCAGTTTACAGCCGCACAAGCCAGAGAGAGACCGAAATTAGTCAACTTTTAAAATCATTGTTTTTGCCTTTACATAATTGGGCTTAATTGAGCTTAATTGCTAAACTTTATTAATTTTCGGATTTTTTAATCATCTTGACCTTGTTGCCTTGCACACAGCATAGATAAGGCTAAAGATATCAGAATTTGGTTATCTTGTTGTCCCTAGAAAGATAAGGAAGAGACCTACAATTTCAAGTTTCACAAGAATTGTCAAACTAGGCCAAAATAAAAGCTAAATTGGGTCCCGAGTTCTCTAGCGCTTATCAGTGCGCAGTCCATGATGTTCCTTCAACAAGGGATTAATAAGCATAAGTAGCAGTTCACAGCAGCACAAGCCCAATTAATTTGTTCTAGGGTTAAGTCAAGATTAATAAGCATAAGTAGCAGTTTACAACAGCACAAGCCAGAGAGAGACCAAAATTAGACAAATTTTATAATCACTGTTTTTGCTTTTACATTATTGGGCTTAATTGCTAATAATGGTTTGTTTTCGGATTTTTCACTCATCCTGACCTTGTTCCCTTGCACAGAGCATCACTATAGCTACAGATATCAGATTTTGGTGATCTTGCTGTCCACAGAAAGATAAAAAAGAGACCTACAATTTCAGTTTTCACAAGAATTGTCAAATTAAGCAAAAATCAAGGCTAAATTGGGTCGCGAGTTCTATGGCATGGATCAGTGTGTGGTCCATGATGTTCATGCACTTAAATGGGCCTAACTAACGCATCCTAAGCCCAATTATGGCATATGATACCTTGTTGGAAAGCTTATTCAGAGGCCCTTAATATAGTCTAGGGTTATGTCAAGATTAATAAGCATAAATAGCAGTTTACAGCCGCACAAGCCAGAGAGAGACGGAAATGAGACAACTTTTACAATCATTATTTTTGCTTTTACATTATTGGGCTTAATTGCTAAACTTTGTTAATTTTCGGATTTTTCACTCATCTTGACCTTGTTGCCTTGCACAAAGCATAAATAGGGCTACATATATCGGAATTTGGTTATCTTGATGTGCCTAGAAAGATAAGGAAGAGACCTACAATTTCAAGTGTCACACGAATTGTCAAATTAGGCCAAAATAAGGCTAAATTGGGTCCCGAGTTCTCTGGTGCTTATCAGTCTGCTGATCCGAGGATGGTCCTTCACTTAAATGGGCCTAACCTTCTCATCTTAAACCCAATTAAGGCGTATGATACCTTGTTGGAAAGCTTATTCAGAGGCCCTTAATTTAGTCTAGGTTTAGGTCAGGATTAATAATCATAAATAGCAGTTAACAGCAGCACAATCCAGAGAGAGATAGAAATTAGACAACTTTTACAATCATTGTTTTTGCTTATACATAATTGGGCTTAATTGATAAACATTGTAAATTTTCAGATTTTTCACTCATCCTGACCTTTTTGCCTTGCACAGGGCATAACTAGAGCTACATATATCGGAATTTGGTGATCTTGATGTCCTTTGAAAGATAAGGAAGAGACCTACAATTTCAGGTATCACTAGAATTGTCAAATTAGGCCAAAGTCAAGGCTAAATTGGGTCCCTAGTTCCCTGGCGCGGATCGAGTGTGCAGTCCATAATGTTCCTGCGCTTAAATGGGCCTAACTTACTCATCTTAAGCCCAATTAAGGCATATGATACCTTCTTTGGAAAGCTTAGTCGGAGGCCCTTAATTTGGTCTAGGGTTAGGTCGGGATTAATAAGCATAAATAGGAGTTTGCCGCCGCACAAGCCAGAAATAAATGGAAATTAGACCACTTTTACAATCATTGTTTTTGCTTTTACATTATTGGGCTTAATTCCTAAACATTGTTAATTTTTGGATTTTTCACTCATCCTGACCTTGTTGCCTTTCATTGAGCATTACTAGAGCTACAGATATCGGATTTTGGTGATCTTGCTGTCCCTAGAAAGATAAGGAAGAGGCCTACAAATTCAGGTGCCACAATAATTGTCATATTAGGCCAAAATCAAGGCTAAATTGGGTCCTTAGTTTTCTAGCACGGATCAGTGCGCAATCCATGATGTTCCTTCACTTAAATAGGCCTAGCTTACTCATCTTAAGCACAATTAAGGCATATAATACCTTGTTGCAAGCTTATTCAGAGGCCCTTAATTTGGTCTAGGGTTAGGTCTGGATTAATAAGCATAAATAGCAGTTCACAGCCGCACAAGCTAGAGAGAGACGAAAATTAGACAGATTTTACAATCATTGTTTTTGCTTTTATATTATTGGACTTAATTGGGCTTAATTGCTAAACATTGTTAATTTTTGGATTTTTCATTCATCCTGACCTTGTTGCCTTGCATTGAGCATAACTAGAGCTACAGATATCGGATTGTGGTGATCTTGCTGTCCCTAGAAAGATAAGGAAAAGACCTTCAATTTCAGGTTTCACAAGAATTGTCAAATTAGGCCAAAATCAACGCTGAATTGGTTCCCGAGTTCTCTGGCACGGATCAGTGCGTAGTCCATGATGTTCCTTCACTTAAAAGGCGTAACTTACTCATCTTAAGCCCAATTAAGGCATATGATACCTTGTTGGAAAACTTATTCAGATCCCCTTAATTTTGTCTAGGGTTAGTTCAGGATAAATTAGCATAAATAGCAGTTAACAGCCGCACAAGCTAGAGAGAGACGGAAATTAGACAACTTTTACAATCATTGTTTTTGCTTTTACATTATTGGACTTAATTGGGCTTAATTGCTAAGCGTGGTTAATTTTCAGATTTTTCACTCATCCGACCTTGTTACCTTGCATTGAGGATAACTAGAGCTTGGATATCGGATTTTGGTGATCTTGCTGTCCCAAGTTCTCTGGCACAGATTAGTGCGTAGTCCATGATGTTCCTGCACTTAAAAGGGCCTAACTTACTCATCTTAAGCGCAATTAAGGCATATGATACCTTGTTGGAAAACTTATTCAGAGCCCCTTAATTTTGTCTAGGGTTAGTTGAGGATTAATAAGCAAAAAATACCAGTTTACAGCCGCACAAGTCAGAGAGACGGAAATTGGACAACTTTTAAGATCATTGTTTTTGCTTTTACATAATTGGGCTTAATTGAGCTTAATTGCTATACTTTGTTAATTTTCGGATTTTTCACTCATCTTGACCTTGTTGCCTTGCACAAAGCATAAATAGGGCTACATATATCGGAATTTGGTTATCTTGCTGTGCCTAGAAAGATAAGGAAGAGACCAACAATTTCAAGTTTTACAAGAATTGTCAAATTAGGCCAAAATCAAGGCTAAATTGGGTCCCGAGTTCTGGATCCCGCGGAGGTGGCCCTTAATTTGGTCTCGGGTTACTCAGTGGAGCTTAATAAGCATAAATCGGAGTTTGCCGCCGTACAAGCCAGAAAGAAATGGAAATTAGACAACTTTTACAATCATTGTTTTTCCTTTTACATTATTGGGCTTAATTGGGCTCAACTGCTAAACATTGTTAATTTTTGGATTTTTCACTCATCCTGACCTTGTTGCCTTGCATTGAGCATTACTAGAGCTACAGATATCGGATTTTGGTGATCTTGCTGTCCCTAGAAAGATAAGGAAGAGACCTACAAATTCAGGTTCCACAGTAATTGTCAAATTAGGCCAAAATCAAGGCTAAATTGGGTCCTCAGGTTTTCTAGCACGGATCGGTCGCATGATCCATGATGTTCCTTCACTTAAATAGGCCTAGCTTACTCATCTTAAGCCCAATTAAGGCATATGATACCTTGTTGCAAGCTTATTCAGATTCCCTTAATTTGGTCTACGGTTAGGTCTGGATTAATAAGCATAAATAACAGTTAACAGCCGCACAAGCTAGAGGGAGACGGAAATTAGACAGCTTTTACAATCATTGTTTTTGCTTTTACATTATTGGACTTAATTGGGCTTAATTGCTAAACATTGTTAATTTTCAGATTTTTCACTCATCCTGACCTTGTTCCCATGCAATGAGCATAACTAGAGCTATAGATATCGGATTTTGGTGATCTTGCTGTCCCTAGAAAGATAAGGAAGAGCCTTCAATTTCAGGTTGCACAAGAATTGTCAAATTAGGCCAAAATCAAGGCTAAATTGGGTCCCGAGTTCTCTGGCACGGATCAGTGCGTAGTCCATGATGTTCCTGCACTTAAAAGGGCCTAACTTACTAATCATAAGCGTAATTAAGGCATATGATACCTTGTTGGAAAAATTATTCAGAGCCCCTTAATTTTTTCTAGGGTTAGTTCAGGATTAATAAGCATAAATAGTAGTTTACAGCCGCACAATCCAGGAGAGACGGAAATTAGACAACTTTTAATATCATTGTTTTTGCTTTTACATAATTGGGCTTAATTGAGCTTAATTGCTAAACTTTGTTAATTTTTGGATTTTTCACTCATCTTGACCTTGTTGCCTTGCACAAAGTATAAATAGGGCTACATATATCGAATTTGGTTATCTTCTTTGTGCCTAGAAAGATAAGGAAGAGACCTACAATTTCAAGTTTCACAAGAATTGTCAAATTAGGCCAAAATCAAGGATAAATTGGGTCCCGAGTTCTCTGGCACTTATCAGTGCGCAGTCCACGATGTTCCTTCGCTTAAATGGGCCTAACCTTCTCATCTTAAGCCCAATTAAGGCATATGATACCTTGTTGGAAAGCTTATTCAGAGGCCCTTAATTTTCTCTAGGGTAAGGTCAGGATTAATAAGCATAAATAGTAGTTTACAGTCGCACAAGCTAAAGTGACGGAAATTAGATAACTTTTACAATTATTGTTTTTGCTTTTACATTGTTGGGCTTAATTTCTAAACATTGTTAATTTTTGGATTTTTCACTCATCCTGACCTTGTTGTCTTTCATTGAGCATTACTAGAGCTACAGATATCGGATTTTGGTGATATTGCTGTCCCTAGAAAGATAAGGAAGAGACCTACAAATTCAGGTGCCACAATAATTGTCATATTAGGCCAAAATCAAGGCTAAATTGGGTCCTTAGTTTTCTAGCACGGACTAGTGCGCAGTCCATGATGTTCCTTCACTTAAATAGGCCTAGCTTACTCATCTTAAGCACAATTAAGGCATATAATACCTTGTTGCAAGCTTATTCAGAGGCCCTTAATTTGGTCTAGGGTTAGGTCTGGATTAATAAGCATAAATAGCAGTTAACAGCCGCACAAGCTAGAGAGAGACGGAAATTAGACAGCTTTTACAGTCATTGTTTTTGCTTTTATATTATTGGACTTAATTGGGCTTAATTGCTAAACATTGTTAATTTTTGGATTTTTCATTCATCCTGACCTTGTTGCCTTGCATTGAGCATAACTAGAGCTACAGATATCGGATTTTGGTGATCTTGCTGTTCCTAGAAAGATAATGAAGAGACCTTCAATTTCAGGTTTCACAAGAATTGTCAAATTAGGCCAAAATCAACGCTGAATTGGTTCCCGAGTTCTCTGGCACGGATCAGTGTGTAGTCCATGATGTTCCTTCACTTAAAAGGGCGTAACTTACTCATCTTAAGCCCAATTAAGGCATATGATACCTTGTTGGAAAACTTATTCAGAGCCCCTTAATTTTGTCTAGGGTTAGTTCAGGATTAATTAGCATAAATAGCAGTTAACAGCCGCACAAGCTAGAGAGAGACGGAAATTAGACAACTTTTACAATAATTGTTTTTGCTTTTACATTATTGGACTTAATTGGGCTTAGTTGCTAAGCGTTGTTAATTTTCAGATTTTTCACTCATCCTGACCTTGTTACCTTGCATTGAGCATAACTAGAGCTTCAGATATCAGATTTTGGTGATCTTGCTGTCCCGAGTTCTGTTGCACGGATTAGTGCGTAGTCCATGATGTTCCTGTACTTAAAAGGGCCTAACTTACTCATCTTAAGCGCAATTAAGGCATATGATACCTTGTTGGAAAACTTATTCAGAGCCCCTTAATTTTGTCTAGGTTTAGTTCAGGATTAATAAGCAAAAATACCAGTTTACAGCCGCACAAGCCAGAGAGACGGAAATTGGACAACTTTTAATATCATTGTTTTTCCTTTTACATAATTGGGCTTAATTGAGCTTAATTGCTATACTTTGTTAATTTTCGGATTTTTCACTCATCTTGACCTTGTGGCCTTGCACAAAGCATAAATAGGGCTACATATATCGGAATTTGGTTATCTTGCTGTGCCTAGAAATATAAGGAAGAGACCAACAATTTCAAGTTTCACAAGAATTGTCAAATTAGGCCAACATAAAGGCTAAATTGGGTCCCGAGTTCTCTGGCGCTTATCAGTGCGCAGTCCAGGATGTTCCTTCGCTTAAATGGGCCTAGCCTTCTCATCTTCAGTCCAATTAAGGCATATGATACCTTGTTGGAAAGCTTATTCAGAGCCCTTAATTTAGTCAAGGTTTAGGTCAGGATTAATAATAATAAATAGCAGTTTACAGCAGCACAATCCAGAGAGACGGAAATTAGACAACTTTTACAATCATTGTTTTTGCTTATACATAATTGGGCTTAATTGATAAACATTGTCAATTTTCAGATTTTTCACTCATCCTGACCTTTTTGCCTTGCACAGAGAATAACAAGAGCTACAGATATCGGATTTTGGTGATCTTGCTGTCCTTAGAAAGATAAGGAAGAGACCTACAATTTAAGGTATCACTAGAATTGTCAAATTAGGTCAAAATCAAGGCTAAATTGGGTCCCTAGTTCCCTAGCGCCGATCAGTGTGCAGTCCATAATGTTCCTGCGTTTAAATGGGCCTAACTTACTCATCTAATGCCCAATTAAGGTATATGATACCTTGTTGGAAAGCTTTGTCAGAGGTCCTTAATTTGGTCTCGGGTTACGTCAGGATTAATAAGCATAAATAGGAGTTTGCCGCCGCACAAGCCAGAAAGAAATGGAAATTAGACAACTTTTACAATCATTGTTTTTGCTTTTACATTATTGGGCTTAATTGGGCTCAACTGCTAAACATTGTTAATTTTTGGATTTTTCACTCATCCTGACCTTGTTGCCTTGCATTGAGCATTACTAGAGCTACATATATCGGATTTTGGTGATCTTGCAGTCTCTAGAAAGATAAGGAAGAGACCTACAAATTCAGGTGCCACAATAATTGTCAAATTAGGCCAAAATCAAGGCTAAATTGGGCCCTCCGTTTTCTAGCACGGATCAGTGCGCAGTCCATGATGTTCCTTCACTTATATAGGCCTAGCTTACTCATCTTAAGCCCAATTAAGGCATATGATACCTTGTTACAAGCTTATTCAGAGGCCCTTAATTTGGTCTAGGGTTAGGTCTGGATTAATAAGCATAAATAACAGTTAACAGCCGCACAAGCTAGAGGGAGACGGAAATTAGACAGCTTTTACAATCATTGTTTTTGCTTTTACATTATTGGACTTAATTGGGCTTAATTGCTAAACATTGTTAATTTTTGGATTTTTCACTCATCCTGACCTTGTTGCCTTGCATTGAGCATAACTAGAGCTACAGATATCGGATTTTGGTGATCTTGCTGTCCCTAGAAAGATAAGGAAGAGCCTTCAATTTCATGTTTCACAAGAATTGTCAAATTTGGCCAAAATCAAGGCTAAATTGGGTCCCGAGTTCTCTGGCACGGATCAGTGCGTAGTCCATGATGTTCCTGCACTTAAAAGGGCCTAACTTACTCATCTTAAGCCCAATTAAGGCATATGATACCTTGTTGGAAAACTTATTCAGAGCCCCTTAATTTTTTCTAGGGTTAGTTCAGGATTAATAAGCATAAATAGCAGTTTACAGCCACACAATCCAGAGAGACGGAAATTAGATAACTTTTAATATCATTGTTTTTGCTTTTACATAATTGGGCTTAATTGAGCTTAATTGCTAAACTTTGTTAATTTTCGGATTTTTCACTCATCTTGACCTTGTTGCCTTGCACAAAGCATAAATAGGGCTACATATATCGGAATTTGGTTATCTTGCTGTGCCTAGAAAGATAAGGAAGAGACCTACAATTTCAAGTTTCACAAGAATTGTCAAATTAGGCCAAAATCAAGGCTAAATTGGGTCCCAAGTTCTCTGGAAATTATCAGTGCGCAGTCCACGATGTTCGTTCTCTTAAATGGGCCTAACCTTCTCATCTTAAGCCCAATTAAGGCATATGATACCTTGTTGGAAAGCTTATTCAGAGGCCCTTAATTTTCTCTAGGGTAAGGTCGGGATTAATAAGCAAAATAGTAGTTTACAGCCGCACAAGCTAAAGTGACGGAAATTAGATAACTTTTACAATCATTCTTTTTGCTTTATAATTATTGGGCTTAATTGCTAAGCATTGTTAATTTTCGGGTTTTTCACTCATCCTGACCATGTTGCCTTGCACTGAGCACAACTTGAGCTACAGATATCGGATTTTGGTGATCTTGTTGTCCCTAGAAAGAAAAGGAAGAGACCTACAATTTCAAGTTTCACAAGAATTGTCCAATTAGGCCAAAATCAAGGATAAGTTGGGTCCCGAGTTCTATAGTGCGTATCTGTGCGCAGTCCAAGATGCTCCTTCACTTAAATGGGTCTAACTTACTCATCTTAAGCCCAATTAAGGTATATGATACCTTGTTGGAAAGCTTATTCAGAGGCCCTTAATTTGGTCTAGGGTTAGGTCAGGATTAATAAGCATAAATAGCAGTTTACAGCCGCACAAGCCAGAGAGAGACCGAAATTCGACAACTTTTACAATCATTGCTTTAAAGATAAGGAAGAGACCTACAAGTTCAGGTTTCACAAGAATTGTCAAATTAGGCCAAAATCAAGGCTAAATTGGGTCCCGAGTTCTCTGGCGCGGATCAGTGCGCAGTCCATGATGTTCCTTCACTTAAATGGGCCTAATTTACTCATCTTAAGCCCAATTAAAGCATATGATACCTTGTTGGAAAGCTTATTCAGAGGCACTTAATTTGGTCTTGGGTTGGGTTAGGTCAGGAAAAATAGGCATAAATAGCAGTTTACAGTCGCACAAGCCAGATAGAGACGAAAATTAGACAACTTTGACAATCATTGTTTTTGCTTTTACATTATTGGGCATAATTGGGCTTAATTGCTAAACATTGTTAATTTTTGGTTTTTTCACTCATCCTGACCTTGTTGCCATGCACAGAGCATAACTAGAGCTACATATATCGGATTTTGATGATCTTGTTGTCCCATGAAAGATAAGGAAGAGACCTACAAATTCAGGTGCACAATAATTGTCAAATTAGGCCAAAATCAAGGCTAAATTGGGTACTCAGTTTTACGCACGGATCGGTCTGCGAGTCCATGATGTTCCTTCACTTAAATAGGCCTAGCTTACTCATCTTAAGCCCAATGAAGGCATATGATACCTTGTTGAAAGCTTATTCAGAGGCCCTTAATTTGGTCAAGGGTTAGGTCTGGATTAATAAGCATAAATAGTAGTTAACAGCCGCACAAGCTAGAGAGAGACAGAAATTAGACAGCTTTTACAATCATTGTTTTTGCTTTTACATTATTGGACTTAATTGCGCTTAATTGCTAAACAATGTTAATTTTTGGATTTTTCACTCATCCTGACCTTGTTGCCTTGCATTGAGCATAACTAGAGCTACAGATATCGGATTTTGGTGATCTTGTTGTCCCTAGAAAGATAAGGAAGAGACCTTCAATTTCAGGTTTCACAAGAATTGTCAAATTAGGCGAAAATCAAGTCTAAATTGGGTTCCGAGTTCTCTAGCATGGATCAGTCGTAGTCCATGATGTTCTCGCACTTAAAAGGGCCTAACTTACTCGTCTTAAGCCCAATTAAGGCATATGATACCTTGTTGGAAAGATTATTCAGAGGCCCTTAATTTGGTTTAGGGTTAGGTTAGGATTAATAAACATCAATAGCAATTTACAACCGCAGAAGCTAGAGAGAGATGGAAATTCGACAACTTTTACAATCTTTGTTTTTGCTTTTACATTATTGGACTTAATTGGGCTTAATTGCTAAACTTTGTTAATTTTCAGATTTTTCACTCATCCTGACCTTGTTGCCTTGTACAAAGCATAAATAGGGCTACATATATTGGAATTTGGTTATCTTGCTGTGCCTAGAAAGATAAGGAAGAGACCTACAATTTCAAGTTTCACAAGAATTGTCAAATTAGGCCAAAATCAAGGCTAAATTGGGTCCCGAGTTCTCTGGCACTTATGAGTGCGCAGTCCACGATGTTCCTTCGCTTAAATGGGCCTAACCTTCTCATCTTAAGCCCAATTAAGGCATATGATACCTTGTTGGAAAGCTTATTCAGAGGCCCTTAATTTTCTCTAGGGTAAGGTCAGGATTAATAAGCATAAATAGTAGTTTACAGCCGCACAAGCTAAAGTGACGGGAATTAGATTACTTTTACAATCATTGTTTTTGCTTTAACATTATTGGGCTTAATTGCTAAGCATTGTTAATTTTCGGGTTTTTCACTCATCCTGACCATGTTGCCTTGCACTGAGCACAACTTGAGCTACAGATATCGGATTTTGGTGATCTTGTTGTCCCTAGAAAGAAAAGGAAGAGACCTACAATTTCAAGTTTCACAAGAATTGTCCAATTAGGCCAAAATCAAGGCAAAATTGCGTCCCGAATTCTGTAGTGCGTATCAGTGCGCAGTCCAAGATGCTCCTTCACTTAAATGGGTCTAACTTACTCATCTTAAGCCCAATTAAGGTATATGATACCTTGTTGGAAAGCTTATTCAGAGGCCCTTAATTTGGTCTAGGGTTAGGTAAGGATTAATAAGCATAAATAGCAGTTTACAGCCGCACAAGCCAGAGAGAGACCGAAATTAGACAACTTTTACAATCATTGCTTTAAAGATAAGGAAGAGACCTACAATTTTAGGTTTCACAAGAATTGTCAAATTAGGCAAAAATAAGGCTAAATTGCGTCCCGGAGTTCTCTGCGCGGATCGGTGCACAGTCCATGATGTTCCTTCACTTAAATGGGCCTAATTTACTCATCTTAAGCCCAATTAAAGCATATGATACCTTGTTGGAAAGCTTGCTCATAGGCACTTAATTTGGTCTTGGGTTAGGTCGGGAAAATAAGCAAAAATAGCGGTTTATAGTCGCACAACCCAGATAGAGACGGAAATTAGACAACTTTGACAATCATTGTTTTTGCTTTTGCATTATTGGGCTTAATTGGGCTTAATTGCTAAACATTGTTAATTTTTGGATTTTTACTCATCCCGACCTTGTTGCAATGCACTGAGAGCATAACTAGAGCTACAAATATCGGATTTTGGTGATCTTGCTGACCCTTGAAAGATAAGGAAGAGACCTACAAATTCAGGTGCACAATAATTGTCAAATTAGGCCAAAATCAAGGCTAAATTGGGTACTCAGTTTTCTGGCACGGATCGGTCTGGTGATCCATGACGTTCCTTCACTTAAATAGGCCTAGCTTACTCATCTTAAGCCCAATTAAGGTATATGATACCTTGTTGAAAGCTTATTCAGATGCCCTTAATTTGGTCTAGGGTTAGGTCTGGATTAATAAGCATAAATAGCAGTTAACAGCCGCACACGCTAGAGAGAGACGGAAATCAGACAGCTTTTACAATCATTGTTTTTGCTTTTACATTATTGGACTTAATTGGGCTTAATTGCTAGACATTGTTAATTTTTGGATTTTTCACTCATCCTGACCTTGTTACCTTGCATTGAGCATAACTAGAGCTATTGATATCGAATTTTGGTGATCTTTGTTTCCCTAGAAAGATAAGGAAGAGACCTACAATTTCAGGTGTCAGAAGAATTGTCAAATTAGGCCAAAATCAAGGCTAAATTGGGTCCCCAGTTCTCTGGCACGAATCATTGTGTAGTCCATGCTGTTCCTGCACTTAAAAGGGCCTAACTTACTCATCTTAAGCCCAATTAAGGCATATGATACATTGTTGGAAAACTTATTCAGAGCCCTTTAATTTTGTCTAGGGTTAGTTCAGGATTAATAAGCATAAATAACAGTTTACAGCCGCACAAGCCAGAGAGAGACGGAAATTAGACAACTTTTATAATCATTGTTTTTGCTTTTACATAATTGGGCTTAATGGAGCTTAATTGCCAAACTTTGTTAAGTTTCGGATTTTTCACTCATCTTGACCTTGTTACCTTGCACAAAGCATAAATAGGGCTACAGATATCGGATTTTGGTTATCTTGCTGTCCCTAGAAAGATAAGGAAGAGACCTACAATTTCAAGTTTCACAGGAATTGTCAAATTAGGCCAAAATCAAGACTAAATTGGGTCCCGAGTTCTCTGGCGCTTATCAGTGCGCAGTCCATGATGTTCCTTCACTTAAATGGGCCTAACACACTCATCTTAAGCCCAATTAAGGCACATGATACCTTGATGGAAAGCTTTTTCAGAGGCCCTTAATTTGGTCTAGGTTTAGGTCAGGATTAACAAGCATAAGTAGCAGTTTACAGCAGCACAAGACAGAGAGAGATGACAATTAGACAACTTTTACAATCATTGTTTTTGCTTATACATAATTGGGCTTAATTGATAAACATTGTTAACTTTCAGATTTTTCACTCATCCCGACCTTTTTGCCTTGCACGATGGCATAACTAGAGCTACAAATATCGGATTTTGGTGATCTTGCTTTGTCCTTAGAAAGATAAGGAAGAGACCTACAATTTCATGTTTCACAAGAATTGTCAAATTAGGCCAAAATCAAGGCTAAATTGGGACCCTAGTTCCCTGGCGCGGATCAGTGTGCGAGTCCATAATGTTCCTGCGCTTAAATGGGCCAAACTTACTCATCTTAAGCCCAATTAAGGCATATGATGCCTTGTTGGAAAGCTTAGTCGAGAGGCCCTTAATTTAGTCTAGGGTTAGGTCAGGATTAATAAGCATAAGTAGGAGTTTGTCGCCGCACAAGCCAGAAAGAAACGGAAATTAGACAACTTTTACGATCATTGTTTTTGGTTTTACATTATTGGGCTTAATTGCTAAACATTGTTAATTTTTGGATTTTTCACTCATCCTGACCTTGTTACCATGCGCAGAGCATAACTAGAGCTACAGATATTGGATTTTGGTGATTTGACTGTCCCTAGAAAGATAAGTAAGAGTCCTACAATTTCAGGTTTCACAGGAATTGTCAAATTAGGCCAAAATCAAGGCTTAATTGGGTCCCGAGTTCTCTTGCGCGGATCAGTGCGTAGTCCAGGATGTTCCTTCGCTTAAATGGGCCTAACATACTCATTTTAAGCCCAATTAAGGCACATGATACCTTGATGGAAAGCTTATTCAGAGGCCCTTAATTTGATCTTAGGATAGGTCAGGATTAATAAGCATAAATAGCAGTTTACAGCCACACAAGCCAGAGAGAGACAGAAATTAGTTAACTTTTACAATCATTGTTTTAAAGATATGGAAGAGACCTACAATTTCAGGTTTCACAAGAATTGTCAAATTAGGCCATAATCAAGGCTAAATTGGGTCCCGAGTTCTATGGCGAGGATCAGTGCGCAGTCCATGATGTTCATTCACTTAAATGGGCCTAATTTACTCATCTTAAGCCCAATTAAAGCATATGATACCTTGTTGGAAACTTATTCAGAGGCACTTAATTTGGTCTTGGGTTAGGTCAGGAAAAATAAGCATAAATAGCAGTTTACAGCCGCACAAGCCAGATAGAGACGGAAATTAGACAACTTTGACAATCACTGTTTTTGTTTTTACATTATTGGGCTTAATTGCTAAACATTGCTAATTTTCGGATTTTTCTCTCATCCTGACCTTGTTACCTTGCACAGAGCATAACTAGAGCTACATTTATCGGATATTGGTGATCTTGTTGTCCCTTGAAAGATAAGGAAGTGACCTACAAATTCAGGTGCACAATAATTGTCAAATTAGGTCAAAATCAAGGCTAAATTGGGTACTCAGTTTTCTGGCACGGATCAGTGCGCAGTCCATGATTTTCCTTCACTTAAATAGGCCTAGCTTACTCATCTTAAGCCCAATTAAGGCATATGATACCTAGTTGAAAGCTTATTCGGAGGCCCTTAATATGGTCTAGGGTTAGGTCTGGATTAATAAGCATAAATAGAAGTTAACAGCCGCACAAGCTAGAGAGAGACGGAAAGTAGACAGCTTTTACAATCATTGTTTTTGCTTTTACATTATTGGACTTAATTTGGCTTAATTGCTAAACATTGTTAATTTTCAAATTTTTCACTCATCCTGACCTTGTTGCCTTGCGCTGAGCATAACTAGAGCTACAGATATTGGATTTTGGTGATCTTGCTGTCCCTAGAAAGATAAGGAAGAGACCTTCAATTTCAGGATTCACAAGAATTGTCAAATTAGGCCAAAATCAAGGCTAAATTGGGTCCTGAGTTCTCTGGCACGGATTAGTTCGTAGTCCATGATGTTCCTGCACTTAAAAGGGCCTAACTTACTCATCTTAAGCCCAATTAAGGCATATGGTACCATGTTGGACAACTTATTCAGAGCCCCTTAATTTGGTCTAGGGTTAGTTCAGGATTAATAAGCATAAATAGCAGTTTACAGCCGCACAAGCCAGAGAGAGATGTAAATTAGACAACTTTTACAATCATTGTTTTTGCTTTTACATTATTGTGGTTAATTGATAAATATTGTTAATTTTCGGATTTTTTAATCATCCTGACCTTGTTGCCTTGCGTAGAGCATAACTAGAGCTACAGATATCGTATTTTGTTGATCTTGTTGTTCCTAGAAAGATAAGGAAGAAACCTACAATTTCAGGTTTCAGAAGAATTGTCAAATTAGGCTAAAATCAAGGCTAAATTGGGTCCCGAGTTCTCTGACGCGGATCAGTGCGTTATCCTTGATGTTCTTCACTTAAATGGGCCTAACTTACTCATAAAGCCCAATTAAGTCATATGATACCTTGTTGGAAAGCTTATTCAGAGGCCCTTAAATTGGTCAAGGGTTAGGTCACGATAATAAGCATAAATAGCAGTTTACAGCCGCACAAGCCAGAGGGATACGGAAATTAGACAACTTTTACAATCATTGTTTTTGATTCTACATAATTGGGCTTAATTGCTAAACAATGTTAATTTTCGGATTTTTTACTCATCCTGTCCTTGTTACCTTGCACAGAGCATAACTAGAGCTACAAATATCAGATTTTGGTGATCTTTGTTTCCGTAGAAAGATAATTAAGAGACCTACAAATTCAGTTTCCACAAGAATTGTCAAATTAGGCCAAAATGAAGGATAATTTGGGTCCCGAGTTCTCTGACACGGATCAGTGCGCAGTCCATGATGTTCCTTCACTTAAACGGGCCTAACTTACTCATCTTAAGCCCAATTAAGCCATATGATACCTTGTTGGAAAGCTTATTCAGAGGCCCTTAATTTGGTCTAGGGTTAGTTCAGGATTAATAAGAATAAATGGCAGTTTACAGCCGCACAAGCCAGAGAGATACGGAAATTAGACTACTTTTACAATCATTGTTTTTGCTTTTACATAATTGGGTTTAATTGCTAAACATTGTTAATTTTCGGATTTTTCAATCATCCTGACTTTGTTGCCTTGCACAGAGCATCACTAGAGCTACAGATATTGGATTTCGGTGATCTTGCTGTCCCTAGAAAGATATGGAAGAGACCTACAATTTCAGGCTGCACGAGAATTGTCAAATTAGGCCAAAATCAAGGCTAAATTATTTCCCGAGTTCTCTGGCGCGGATCAGTACGCAGTCCATGATGTCCTTCACTTAAATGGGTCTAACTTACTCATCTTAAGCCCAATTAAGGCATATGATACCCTGTGGGAAAGCTTTTTCAGAGGCCCTTAATTTGGTCTAGGGTTGGGTCAGGATTAATAAACATAAATAACAGTTTCCAACCGCACAAGCCAGAGAGAGACGGCAATTAGACAGCTTTTAAAATCATTGTTTTTGCTTTTACATTATTGGGCTTAATTGCTAAACATTGTTAATTTTTGGATTTTTCATTCATTTTGGTGATCTTGCTGTCCCTAGAAAGATAAGGAAGAGTCTTACAATTTCATGTTTCACAAGAATTGTCAAATTAGGCCAAAATCATGGATAAATTGGGTCCCGATTTCTCTGGCACTTATCAGTGCGCAGTCCATGATGTTCCTTCACTTAAATGGGCCTAACTTACTCATCTTAAGCCCAATTAAGGCATATGAAACCTTATTCAAAAGCTTATTCAGAGGCCCTTAATTTAGTCAAGGGTTAGTTCATGATTAATAAGCATAAATAGCAGTTTACTGACGCACAAGCCGAGAGAGAGACATAAATTAGACACCTTTTACAATCATTGTTGTTACTTTTACATAATTGGGCTTAATTGCTAAACATTGTTACTTTTCTAATTTTTCACTCATCCCGAACTTGTTACCTTGCGAGAGCATAACTAGAGCTACAAATATCGGATTTTGGTGACCTTTTTTCCCCTAGAACGATAAGGAAGAGACCAACAATTTCAGGTTTCAAAAGAAATTTCAAATTAGGCCAAAATCAAGGCTAAATTGGTTCCCGAGTACTCTTGCACGGATCGTTGTGCAGTCCATGATGTTTCTTCACTTAAATGTGCCTAACTTACTCATCTTAAGCCCAATTAAGGCATATGATACCTTGTTGGAAAGCTTATTCAGAGACCCTTAATTTGGTCTAGGGTTAGGTCAGTAATAATAAGCATAAATAGCAATTTACAGCCGCACAAGCCAGAGAGAGACGGAAATTAGACAACTTTTACAATCATTGTTTTTGTTTTTACATTATTGGGCTTAATTGCGAAACGTTGTTAATTTTTGGATTTTTCCCTCATCGTGACCTTGTTGCCTTGCACAGAGTATAACTAGAGCTACAGATATTGGATTTTGGTGATCTTGCTGTCCCTAGAAAGATAAGGAAGAGACCTAGAATTTCAGGCTTCACAAGAATTGTCAAATTAGGCTAAAATCAAAGCTAAATTGGGTCCCGAGTTCTCTGTCACGGATCAGTGCGCAATCCATGTTGTTCCTTCACTTAAATGGTCCTAACTTCCTCATCTTAAGCCAAATTAAGGCATATGATACCTTGTTAGAAAGCTTATTCAGAGGCCCTTAATTTGGTATAGGGTTAGGTAAGGATTAATAAGCATAAATAGTAGTTTAGAGCTTCACAAGCCAGAGGGAGACGGAAATTAGACAACTTTTACAATCATTGTTTTTGCATTTACATTATTGGGCTTAATTGGGCTTAATTGCTAAACATTGTTAATTTCATATTTTTCACTCCTGCTGAACTTGTTGCATTGCGCAGAGCATAATTAGAGCTACAGATATCTGATTTTGCTGATCTTGCATGTCCCTAGAAAGATAAGGAAGAGACCTTCAATTTCATGTTTCATAAGAATTGTCAAATTAGGCCAAAATCAATGCTAAATTGGGTCCCGAGTTCTCTGGCCCAGATCAGTGCTTAATTCATGATGTTTCTTCACTTAAATGGGCCTAACTTACTCATCTTAGGCCCAATTCAGGCATATGATACCTTGTTGGAAAGCTTATTCAAAGGCCCTTAATTTGGTCTAGGGTTAGGTCAGGATTAATAAGCATAAATAACAGTTTACAGCCTCACAAGCCAGAGATAGAGGGAAATTAGACAACTTTTACAATCATTGTTTTAAAGATAAGGAAGAGACCTATAATTTCAGGTTTCACAAGCATTGTCAAATTAGGCCAAAATCAAGGCTAAATTGCATCCCGGAGTTCTCTCACGCGGATCGGTCTGCGATCCATGATGTTCCTTCACTTAAACGGGCCTAACTTACTCATCTTAAGCCCAATTAAGGTATATGATAAGTTGTTGGAAAGCTTATCTAGAGGCCCTTAATTTGGTCTAGGGTTATGTCAGGATTAACAAGCATAAATAGCAGTTTACAGTCGCACAAGCCAGAGAGACCAAAATTATACAAAATTTTCAATCATTGTTTTTGCTTTTACATTATTGGACTTAATTGCTAAATATTGTTAATTTTCGGATTTTTCACTCATCCTGACCTTGTTGCCTTGCGCTAAGCACAACTTGAGCTACAAATATCGGATTTTGGTGATCTTGCTGTCCCTTGAAAGAAAACCAAGAGACCTACAATTTCAGGTGTCACAAGAATTGTCAAATTAGGCCAAAATCAAGGCTAAATTGGGTTCTCGAGTTCTATAGTGCGGATCAGTGCGCAGTCCAAGATGTTCCTTCACTTAAATGGGTCTAACTTACTCATCTTATGCCCAATTAAGGTATATGATACCATGTTGGAATGCTTATTTAGAGGTCCTTAATTTGGTCTAGGGTTAGGTCAGGATTAATAAGCATAAATAATAGTTTACAGCCGCACAATCCAGAGATAGAAGGAAATTAGACAACTTTTACAATCATTGTTTTAAAGATAAGGAAAAGACCTACAATTTACAAGAATTGTCAAATTATGCCAAAATCAAGGCTAAATTGCGTCCCGAGTTCTCTGGCACGGATCAGTACGTAGTCCATGATGTTCCTTCACTTAAACGGGCCTAACTTACTCATCTTAAGCCCAATTAAGGCATATGATAACTTGTTGGAAAGCTTATTCAGAGGCCCTTAATTTGGTCTTGGGTTAGATCTGGATTAATAAGCATAAATAGCAGTTTACAGCCGCACAAGCCAGAGAGAGACGAAAATTAGACAACTTTTACAATCATTGTTTTTGCTTTTACATTATTGGGATTTATTGCTAAACATTGTTAATTTTCAGATTTTTCACTCATCCTGACCTTGTTCCCTTGTCCTGAGCATAACTTGAGCTACAGATATCGGATTTTGGTGATCTTGCTGTCCCTAGAATGAAAAGGAAAAGACCTACAATTTCAGGTTTCAGAAGAATTGTCAAATTAGGCCAAAATCATGGCTAAATTGGTCCTGAGTTCAATAGTGCGGATCAGTGCGCAGTCCATGATGTTCCTTCACTTAAATGGGTCTAACTTACTAATCTTAAGCCCAATTAAGGTATATGATAAGTTGTTGGAAAGCTTATTCAGAGGCCCTTAATTTGGTCTAGGGATAGGTCAGGATTAATAAGCATAAATAGCGGTTCTGTTACGCACATGCCAGAGAGACGGAAATTAGACAACTTTTTCAATCATTGTTTTTGCTTTTACATTATTGGGCTTAATTGGGCTTAATTGCTAAAGATTGTTAATTTCATATTTTTCACTCCTGCTGAACTTGTTGCATTGCGCAGAGCATAATTAGAGCTACAGATATCTGATTTTCTTGATCTTGCATGTCCCTAGAAAGATAAGGAAGAGACCTTCAATTTCAGGTTTCATAAGAATTGTCAAATTAGGCCAAAATCAATGCTAAATTGGGTCCCGAGTTCTCTGGCCCAGATCAGTGCTTAATTCATGATGTTTCTTCACTTAAATGGGCCTAACTTACTCATCTTAGGCCTAATTCAGGCATATGATACCTTGTTGGAAAGCTTATTCAAAGGCCCTTAATTTGGTCTAGGGTTAGGTCAGGATTAATAAGCATAAATAACAGTTTACAGCCTCACAAGCCAGAGATAGACGGAAATTAGACAACTTTTACAATCATTGTTTTAAAGATAAGGAAGAGACCTATAATTTCAGGTTTCACAAGCATTGTCAAATTAGGCCAAAATCAAGGCTAAATTGCATCCCGAGTTCTCTGGCGCGGATCAGTGCGCAGTCCATGATGTTCCTTCACTTAAACGGGCCTAACTTACTCATCTTAAGCCCAATTAAGGTATATGATAAGTTGTTGGAAAGCTTATCTAGAGGCCCTTAATTTGGTCTAAGGTTATGTCAGGATTAACAAGCATAAATAGCAGTTTACAGTCGCACAAGCCAGAGAGACCAAAATTATACAAATTTTTCAATCATTGTTTTTGCTTTTACATTATTGGACTTAATTGCTAAATATTGTTAATTTTCGGATTTTTCACTCATCCTGACCTTGTTGCCTTGCGCTAAGCACAACTTGAGCTACAGATATCGGATTTTGGTGATCTTGCTGTCCCTTGAAAGAAAAGCAAGAGACCTACAATTTCAGGTGTCACAAGAATTGTCAAATTAGGCCAAAATCAAGGCTAAATTGGGTTCCCAAGTTCTATAGTGCGGATCAGTGCGCAGTCCAAGATGTTCCTTCACTTAAATGGGTCTAACTTACTCATCTTATGCCCAATTAAGGTATATGATACCATGTTGCAATGCTTATTCAGAGGTCCTTAATTTGGTCTAGGGTTAGGTCAGGATTAATAAGCATAAATAATAGTTTACAGCCGCACAATCCAGAGATAGAAGGAAATTAGACAACTTTTACAATCATTGTTTTAAAGATAAGGAAAAGACCTACAATTTACAAGAATTGTCAAATTATGCCAAAATCAAGGCTAAATTGCGTCCCGAGTTCTCTGGCACGGATCGGTCAGCGATCCCATGATGTTCCTTCACTTAAACGGGCCTAACTTACTCATCCTAAGCCCAATTAAGGCATATGATAACTTGTTGGAAAGCTTATTCAGAGGCCCTTAATTTGGTCTTGGGTTAGATCTGGATTAATAAGCATAAATAGCTGTTTATAGCCGCACAAGCCAGAGAGAGACGAAAATTAGACAACTTTTACAATCATTGTTTTTGCTTTTACATTATTGGGATTTATTGCTAAACATTGTTAATTTTCAGATTTTTCACTCATCATGACCTTGTTCCCTTGTCTTGAGAGCATAACTTAAGCTACAGATATCGGATTTTGGTGATCTTGCTGTCCCTAGAATGAAAAGGAAAAGACCTACAATTTCAGGTGTCAGAAGAATTGTCAAATTAGGCCAAAATCATGGCTAAATTGGTCCTGAGTTCAATAGTGCGGATCAGTGCGCAGTCCATGATGTTCCTTCACTTAAATGGGTCTAACTTACTAATCTTAAGCCCAATTAAGGTATATGATAAGTTGTTGGAAAGCTTATTCAGAGGCCCTTAATTTGGTCTAGGGTTAGGCCAGGATTAATAAGCATAAATAGCAGTTTACAGCCGCACATGCCAGAGAGACGGAAATTAGACAACTTTTTCAATCATTGTTTTTGCTTTTACATTATTGGGCTTAATTGCTAAACATTGTTAATTTTCGGAGTTTTTACTCATCCTGACCTTGTTGCCTTGCGCTGAGCACAACTTGAGCTACAGATATCGGATTTTGGGGATCTTGCTGTCCCTAGAAAGAAAAGGAAGAGACTTGCAATTTCAGGTTTCACAAGAATCGTCAAATTAGGCCAAAATCAAGGCTAAATTGGGTCCCGAGTTCTTTGGACCGGATCAGTGCACTGTCCATGATGTTCCTTCACTTAAATGGGCCTAACATACTCATCTTAATTTGGTCTAGGGTTAGGTCAGGATTAATAAGCACAAGTCGCAATTTAAAACCGCACAAGCCTGAGAGAGATGGAAATTAAACAACTTTTACAATCATTATTTTTGCTTTTACATTATTGGGCTTAATTGATAAACATTGTTAATTATCGGATTTTTCACTCATCCTGACTTCGTTGCCTTGCGCCGAGAATAACTAGAGCTACAAATATCGGATTTTGGTGATCTTGCTGTCCCTAGAAAGATAAGGAAGAGACCTACAATTTCAGTTTCACAAGAATTGTCAAATATGGCCAAAATCAAGGCTAAATTGTGCCAGAGTTCTCTGACGCGGATCAATGCGCAGTCCATGATGTTCCTGTACTAAAATGGCCCTAACTTACTCAACTTAAGCCCAATTATGGCATTTGATACCTTGTTGGAAAGTTTATTCAGAGGCCCTTAATTTAGTCTATGGTTAGGTCAGGATTAATAAGCATAAATAATAGTTTACAGCCGCACAATCCAGAGATAGACGGAAATTAGACAACTTTTACAATCATTGTTTTAAAGATAAGGAAGAGACCTACAATTTTAGGTTTCACAAGAATTGTCAAATTAGGCCAAAATCAAGGCTAAATTGCGTCCCGAGTTCTCTGGCGCGGATCAGTGCGCAGTCCATGATGTTCCTTCACTTAAACGGGCCAAACTTACTCATCTTAAGCCCAATTAAGGCATATGATACCTTGTTGGAAAGCTAATTCAGAGGCCCTTAATTTGGTCTAGGGTTAGATATTGATTAATAAGCATAAATAGCAGTTTAGAGCCGCACAAGCCAGAGAGACACGGAAATAAGACAACTTTTACAATCATTGTTTTTGCTTTTACATTATTGGGATTTATTGCTAAACATTGTTAATTTTCGGATTTTTCACTCATCCTGACCTTGTTCCCTTGTGCTGAGCATAACTTGAGCTACAGATATCGGATTTTGGTGATCTTGCTGTCCCTAGAAAGAAAAGGAAGAGACCTACAATTTCAGGTTTCAAAAGAATTGTCAAATTAGGCCAAAATCAAGGCTAAATTGGGTCCCGAGTTCAATAGTGCGGATCAGTGCGCAGTCCATGATGTTCCTTCACTTAAACGGGTCTAACTTACTAATCTTAAGCCCAATTAAGGCATATGATACCTTGTTGGAAAGCTTATTCAGAGGCCCTTAATTTGGTCTAGGGGTCAGGATTAATAAGCATAAATAGCAGTTTACAGCCGCACATGCCAGAGAGACGGAAATTAGACAACTTTTTTCAATCATTGTTTTTGCTTTTACATTATTGGGCTTAATTGCTAAACATTGTTAATTTTCAGATTTTTCACTCATCCTGACCTTGTTGCCTTGCGCTGAGCACAACTTGAGCTACAGATATCGGATTTTGGTGATCTTGCTGTCCCTAGAAAGAAAAGGAAGAGACCTGCAATTTCAGGTTTCACAAGAATCGTAAAATTAGGCCAAAATCAAGGCTAAATTGGGTCCCAAGTTCTTTGGCCCGGATCAGTGCACTGTCCATGATGTTCCTTCACTTAAATGGGCCTAACATACTCATCTTAATTTGGTCTTGGGTTAGGTCAGGATTAATAAGCACAATTCGCAGTTTAAAGCCGAACAAGCCTGAGAGAGATGGAAATTAGATAACTTTTACAATCATTATTTTTGCTTTTACATTATTGGGCTTAATTGATAAACATTGTTAATAATCGGATTTTTCACTCATCCTCACCTTGTTGCCTTGCGCCGAGAATAACTAGAGCTACAGATATCGGATTTTGGTGATCTTGCTGTCCCTAGAAAGATAAGGAAGAGACCTACAATTTCAGTTTTCGAAGTATTGTCAAATTAGGCCCAAATCAAGGCTAAATTAGGTCCCGAGTTCTTTGGCGCGGATCACTGCGCAGTCCATGATGTTCCTTCACTTAAATGGGCCTAACTTACTCATCTAAAGCCCAATTAATGCATATGATACCTTGTTGGAAAGCTTATTCAGAGGTCCTTAATTTGGTCTAGGGTTAGGTCGGGATTAATAAGCATAAACAGCAGTTTACAGAAGCACAAGCCAGAGAGAGACGGAAATTAGACAACTTTTACAATCATTGTTTTTGCTTTTACATTATTGGGCTTAATTGGCTTGATTGCTAAACATTGTTTACTATCGGATTTTTCACTCATCCTGACCTTGTTGCCTTTTGCAGAGCATAACTAGAGCTACAGATATCGGATTTTGGTGATATTGTTGTCCCAAAAAAGATAAGGAAGAGTCCTTAAATTTCATGTTTCAAAAGAATTGTCATATTAGGCCAAAATCAAGGCTAAATTGGGTCCCGAGTTCTCTGGCACGGATCAGTGCGCAGTCCATGATGTTCCTTCACTTAAAAGGGCCTAACTTACTCATCTTAAGCCTAATTAAGGCATGTGATACCTTGTTGGAAAGTTTATTCAGAGGCCGTTAATTTGGTCTAGGGTTAGGTTAGGATAAATAAGCATAAATAGCAGTCTACAGCCGCACAACCTAGAGAGAGACGGAAATTAGACAACTTATACAATCATTGTTTTTGCTTTTACATTATTGGGCTTAATTGCTAAACATTGTTAATTTTCAGATTTTTCACTCATCCTGACCTTGTTGCCTTGAGATGAGAATAACCGAGCGCTACAGATATCGGATTTTGGTGATCTTGCTGTCCCTAGAAAAATAAGGAAGAGACCTACAATTTCAGTTTTCACAAGAATTGTCAAATATGGCCAAAATCAAGGCTAAATTGTGCCCGAGTTCTCTGACGCGGATCAATGCGCAGGCCATGATGTTCCTGTACTAAAATGGCCCTAACTTACTCATCTTAATCCCAATTAAGGCATTTATACCTTGGTGGAAAGTTTATTCAGAGGCCCTTAATTTAGTCTAGGGTTAGGTCAGGATTAATAAGCATAAATAACAGTTTACAACCGCACAAGCCAGAGATAGACGGAAATTAGACAACTTTTACAATCATTGTTTTTTCAATTACATTATTGGGCTTAATTGCTAAACATTGTAAATTATCGGATTTTTCACTCATCCTGACCTTGTTGCCTTGCGCAGAGCATAACTAGAGCTACAAATATCAGATTTGGGTGATCTTGTTGTCCCTAGAAAGATAAGGAAGAGGCCTATAATTTCAGGTGTCACAAGAATTATCAAATTAGGCCAAAATCAAGGCTAAATTGGGTCCCGAGTTCTTTGGCAAGGATCGGTCGCCGTCCATAATGTTCCTTCACTTATATGGGCCTAACTTACACATCTTAAGCCCAATTGAGCCATATGATACCTTCTAGGAAAGCTTATTCAGAGGCCCTTAATTTAGTCTAGGGTTAGGTCAGGATTAATAAGCATATGTAGTAGTTTACATCCGCACAAGCTCGAGAGAGACAGAAATTAGACAACTTTTACAATATTTATTTTTGCTTTTGCATTATTGGGCTTAATTGGGCTTGATTGCTAAACATTTGTTAATTATCGGATTTTTCACTCATCCTGACCTTGTTGCCTTTCGCAGAGCATAACTAGAGCTACAAATATCGGATTTTGGTGATATTGTTGTCCCTAGAAAGATAAGGAAGAGCCCTTCAATTTCATGTTTCAAAAGAACTGTCAAATTAGGCCAAAATCAAGGCTAAATTGGATCCCGAGTTCTCTGGCACGGATGAGTGCGCAGTCCATGATGTTCCTTCACTTAAACGGGCCTAACTTACTCATCTTAAGCCCAATTAAGGCATATGTTACCTTGTTGGAAAGCTTATTCAGAGGCCCTTAATTTGGTCTAGGGTTAGATCTGGATTAATAAGCATAAATAGAAGTTTAGAGCCGCACAAGCCAGAGAGACACAGAAATAAGACAACTTTTACAATCATTGTTTTTGCTTTTACATTATTGGGATTTATTGCTAGACATTGTTAATTTTCGGATTTTTCACTCATCCTGCCCTTGTTCCCTTGTGCTGAGCATAACTTGAGCTACAGATGTCGGATTTTGGTGATCTTGCGGTCCCTAGAAAGAAAAGGAAGAGACCTACAATTTCAGGTTCACAAGAATTGTCAAATTAGGCCAAAATCAAGGCAAAATTGGGTCCCGAGTTCAATAGTACGGATCAGTGCGCAGTCCATGATGTTCCTTCACTTAAATGGGTCTAACTTACTAATCTTATGCCCAATTAAGGTATATGATAAGTTGTTGGAAAGCTTATTCAGAGGGCCTTAATTTGGTCTATGGTTAGGTCAGGATTAATTAGCATAAATAGAAGTTTACAGCTGCACAAGCCAGAGACAGAGACGAAAATTAGACAATTTTTACAATCATTGTTTTTGCGTTTACATTATTGGGCTTAATTGGGCTTAATTGCTAAACATTGTAAATTATTGGATTTTTCACTCATCCTGACCTTGTTGCCTTGCGTAGAGCATAACTAGAGCTACAAATATCAGATTTGGGTGATCTTGCTGTCCCAAGAAAGATAAGGAAGAGTCCTACATTTTCAGGTTTCAAAAGAATTGTCAAATTAGGCCAAAATCAAGGCTAAATTAGGTCTCGAGTTCTCTGGCGCGGAACAGTGCGCAGTCCATGATGTTCCTTCACTTAAATGTGTCTAACTTACTCATATTAAGCCCAATTAAGGCATGTGATACCTTGTTGGAAAGCTTAATCAGAGGCCCTTAATTTGGTCTAGGGTTAGGTCAGGATAAATAAGCATAAATAGAAGTTTACAGTCGCACAACCCAGAGATAGACGGAAATTAGACAACTTTTACAATCATTGTTTTTTCTATTACATTATTGGGCTTAATTGTTAAACATTGTCAATTTTCGGATTTTTTACTCATCCTGACCTTGTTGCCTTGCGCAGAGCATAACTAGAGCTACCGATATCGGATTTTGGTGGTCTTGTTGTCCCTAGAAAGATAAGGAAGAGTCCTACAATTTCAAGTTTCACAAAAATTGTCAAATTATGCCGAAATCAAGGCTAAATTCGGTCCGGAGTTCTCTGGCGATGAACAGTGCACAGTGCATGATATTCATTCACTAAAACGGGCCTAACTTACTCATCTTAAGCCCAATTATGGCATATGATACCTTGTGGGAAAGCTTATTCAGAGGCGCTTAATTTGGTCTTGGGTTGGGTCATGATAAGTAAGCATAAATAGCAGTTTACAGCCCAACAAGCCAGAGAGAGACGAAAATTAGACAACTTTTACAATCATTGTTTTTGCTTTTACATTATTAGGTATGATTGTTAAACATTGTTAATTTCCGTATTTTTCACTCATCCAGACCTTGTTGCCTTGCGCAGTGCATAACTAGAGCTACATATATCGGATTTCGGTGATCTTGCTATCCCTAGAAAGATAAGGAAGAGACCTACAATTTCAGGTTTCAAAAGAATTGTCAAATTAGGCCAAAATCAAGGCTAAATTGAGTCTCGAGTTCTCTGGCTCGGATCAGTGTGCAGTCCATGATGTTCCTTCACTTAAATGGGCCTAACTTACTCATCTTAAGCCCAATAAAGGCATATGATACCTTGTTGGAAAACTTATTCAGAGGCCCTTAATTTGGTCTAGGGTTAGGTCAGGATTAATAAGCATAATTAACAGTTTACAGCCGCACAAGCCAGAGAGACGAAAATTAGACAACTTTTACAATCATTGTTTTTGCGTTTACATTATTGGGCTTAATTTCTAAACATTGTTAATTATCGGATTTTTCACTCATCCTAACCTTGTTGCCTTGCGCAGAGCATAACTAGAGCTACATATTTCGGATTTTGGTGATCTTGCTGTCCGTGGAAAGATAAGGAAGAGTCCTCTAATTTCAGGTTTCACAAGAATTGTCAAATTAGGTCAAAATCAAGGCTAAATTGGGTCCCGAGTTCTCTGGCACGGATCAGTGCGCCGTCCATGATGTTCCTTCACTTCAATGGGCCTAACTTACTCATCTTAAGCCCAATTAATGCATATGATACCGTGTTGGAATGCTTATTCAAAGGCCCTTAATTTGGTCTAGGGTTAGGTCAGGATAAATAAGCATATATATCAAGTTACAGCCGCACAAGCCAGAGAGAGACGGAAATTAGACAACTTTTACAATCATTGTTTTTTCTTTTACATTATTGGGCTTAATTGGGCTTATTGGCTAAACATTGTTAATTTTCGGGTTTTTTCACTCATCCTAGACTGTAGCGACCGAAAAAAAATAAGACTTGTTTTTCCTTTTAGAGGGAAAACATGGAGTCGCCACCAACTTTATTTAATTTCAGGGAAGATTGAAAAAATTTTAAGAAAAATCTTTGGGTTCGGGAGTCGATTATGTCTACGGAAGGCATGAAGACTTAACACCACGACACCCTAGAACATCCATAAAATAGTTACCCAAAATTAGTTGTATAAATTATTAATAACTTTGAAAATATTTGTTTTACCCCAAAAATCATCTTTTAAGAAAGAAACATCTTTAGATGTGAAATTTTTTATTAACCCTATGTGAGGTTGAACATGGCGCGTAAGTTCACAGAGCAACCTCAAAATATGAAGGGTTGAACATGACACTTGTCATAGGGCAACCCAAGAAATAAGATTGTTTTAATCAAGTGATCATCCTCTATTTTTATGTAAAATAAATAATTTTACCTCTTGAAAATGGGACATAAATGAGACGTAGAAATGAAACTTTTTACTAACTTATTCAGTGAACAGAGGCACAGAAAAATAAGAATGTCAAAGGAAACTTATGAATAATATCAACAAAGAGAACAAGGATTACCAAATGAGAGCAGAATAACAATGACTTTGTTTCCTGCCAGTGGTAGGATTCCAAGATCAAAACCTTTACATTTCAATCTCACAGACTCTCTTAACTCCTCCTTCTTAACCACTCTTATAATAGAGAAGAGAAAAAAACTCAGATTTCTAATCTCTTTTCTTCACAAAGAAAATGTTAGATAAATTCTCTCTCCTCTTCCTCTGTCTTTGTATCTTTCCTCTCTATCTCCTATCTGGTTTTTCGTTCTCCCTCTAAAGAAAAATCTCCCCCCTCTTCTGTTTCCGTCCCCCCCCCCCCCCCCCCCTTTTATATATGGAGGAGAGGGTTCATGCTTCTTCTTACTCAGTTGCTTCAAGGTTGGTCTTCACGAAGTCCAGAGCTTGGGTGGTTCTGAGCAGAAATAGCGTGTGTCCAGATGGGGGCAGCGTGAGCTTTGGAAAGGAAGTGATTTGATGTGAATGTTGCGTGTTTGAAAAGAGCAGGAGATTGGGGGTTTTGTCTGATGTGTAAGATGTTTTTTTTAAGGGTTAGGAGTGGGATTACTAGGTTAAAACGAGGGAGGAGATGAGGAAGAAGAAGGACCAATGGGTAGAGGAGGAACAGAGGTATTGTCTGATGTGTAAAATAGGGTTTTTTAGGGTTAGGAGAAGTAACTCAATCTCCTTTCCTTTTTTGTTGATTGTCCTTTTCTCCTTTTTTTCTTCGTCCTTACTTCATCATCATCTTCTTCTTCTTTCTTTATTCTTTAGCCTCTATCCTGAAAATAAAGTTGTAGTGGACGGAGTCTCTTCATCCAACAGAAACATAGATATGCAAAAGTAGATATACACTGGACGGACCTCCTCGTCCATCAAGAGTTTAAACATGCAATGGACGGATCCTCCTCGTCCAACAGAAAATTAGATGTGCAATGGACGGCCTACTCGTCCAACATAAACTTAAATATGCAATGGATGGAACCTACTCATCCAACAGAAAATTAAATGCAATGGACGGTACCTCCTCGTCCAACAGAAAAGTAAATATGCAATGGACGGAACCTCTTCGTCCAACATAGAATTAAATGCAATGAACTGGACACGTTCACCAGCAAATGCATCGTAAATGGACCAGACGCGCTCCAACATAGAATACAATGCAACGGACTGGACACGTTCAATGTAATTCCAACAAAATATGCAGTGCAAATGAACTGGACGCGTTCAATAGCAAATGCATTGGACGGGACCACCCCGTCCAACAGCAAGTGTAATGGACTGGACTGGACCTCGTCCAACAACAAGTGCAATGGACTGGACTGGACCTCGTCCAACAGCAAGTCCAACACAATGGACGGGACCACCCCGTCCAACAACAAGTGTATTGGACTGGACTGGACCGCATCCAACAGCAAGTCCAGCGCAATGGACGGGACCACCCCATCCAACAGCAAGTGTAATGGACTGGACTGGACCACGTCCAATAGCAAGTCCAGTGCAATGGACTGGACTTGACCTCCTCCAACAGAAAGTCCAATGCAATGGACGAGACCACCGCGTCCAACAATAAGTGCAATGGACTGGACTGGACCTCGTCCAACATCAAGTCCAATGCAATGGACGGGACCACCCCGTCCAACTACAAGTGCAATGGACTGGACTGGACCTCGTCCAGCAGCAAGTCCAATGCGATGGATGGGACCACCCCGTCCAACAGTGAGTGTAATGGACTGGACTGGACTGCGTCCAACAGCAAGTCCAGTGCAATGGATGGGACCACCCCGTCCAACAGCAAGTGCAATGGACTAGATTGGACCTCGTCCAACAGCAAGTTGTCCAACAGCAAGTCCAAAGCAATGGACGGGAACACCCCGTCCAACAGCAAGTGTAATGGACTGCATTGGACCTCATCCAACAGCAAGTCCAATGTAATGGACGGGAACACCCCGTCCAACAGCAAGTGCAGTGGACTAGACTGGACCGCGTCCAATAGTAAATTACTTATGAGCCCCCTCCTTTCTTCATTTTTTTTCTTCAGTATTATTATTAGTCTCTTGAAATATAATATCATAAAAATTAGAATAAAATACGGACAAAAATTCATGTTCACGGTTGCCCCTTTTTACTTGTTGCATACTAGAAGACATGATTAGTTGTGACTTTTCATGTATTGTAATAATGTACAAGTAAAGAAAAATGAACACATATTTTGTCAGAAAAAACACGAGGAGCTCAGAAGAAAACATTACAGTTTGAAAATAAAATTGCAGTGGACAGAACCTCTTCGTCCAACAGGAGAGTAAATATGCAGCGAGCCTTAGAACATCAAAAATATACATGCGATGGAAGGAACATCTTTGTCCAACAGAGAATTAAATGCAATGAACGAAACCTCTTCGTCCAACAGAAAATTAAATGAAATGGATGGAACCTCCTCGTCTAACAGAAAAGTAAACATGCAATGGACGGAATCTCTTCGTCCAACAGAAAATTAAATGCAATGGACGAAACCTCCTCATCCAACTGAAAATTAAATGCAATGGATGGAACCTCCTCGTCCAACAGAAAAGTAAATGCAATGGACGGAACCTCTTCGTCCGACAGAAAATTAAATGCAATGGACGGAACCTCGTCCAATAGAAAAGTAAATGCAATGGACGGAACATCCTCGTCCAACAGAAAAGTAAATGCAATGGACGGAACCTCTTCATCCAACCGAAAATTAAATGCAATGGACGAAACCTCTTCGTCCAACAAAAAATCAAATGCAATGGACGGAACCTCCTCGTCCAACAGAAAAGTAAATATGCAGCGAGCCTTAGAGCTCGAAAATGAACTTGTAATGAGCAGTATAGAGTTCGATGATAAAGATGTGGCGAGCCTCAGGGCTCGAGAATAAAATTGTAGTGAGCCCTAGAGCTCGAAAATAAACAATCAGTAATCTGAAACAAATGAGAATCCCTTCCTTTTGAGGACAACAGAACCAATTGCTTCATGGAAAAACTTCCACCAAACAAACCCTCATTCACCGGCCATTCTGGGACGAGGTATCACTCATTCTTTTAACAATATTGGTCACCCAAGAATCTGATAACTTATGAGGTGGATGTTATGTTTGTCCTCCCAAGCTTATTTGCATCATTCTTTTGTCGTCCAGTGCATGCTACCTCTGCCATTGAATTTGAAGTATTGGCTCCTTTTGGTTCAAACCATTCATTGGTTCTTCCATTAGAATTATCAAGTCATACCATTAAACTTATATTTACTTTTATTGAGACATGACCATAGTGATTGAACATGAGAGTGAACACGACAGGGGAGTGTGAGAGAAAAGCCTTTTGCCTTAATACGAGAATTTAGTTTGTTAAGAGACAATAACAATGAGAACAAAATTACAAAAGGGATCATGGAGATTTAAAAACAAAGATAAGCAAATAAAATTACGAAAATCACATTTGCCCCAGTATTGGTCCTTTGATTTTCATTTAATTGATTCCCCGCGGCCTTTTGATGACACAGATCTTGGTTTCTGTTTCTGATTCCTCAAACACACCTTCTTCGATCATTCCTTAACAATTTTACCCCAGTATACTCAGTTGGATAAAATTGCCCCAGTATGGTGAGTGCTTGCGGAAATGCTGGATCATATCCTCTTCCTAGGCCAGCCTAAGGCTTCTTTGCCCTAACTTTTGCCTAGGTTACCCTTTCGGGTTTTCAACCTAGAGGGCCTTTTCTTTTCTTTTGTTTTCATTGTGTTTTGCCCTAACTTTTACCTAGGTTGCCCTTTTGGGTTTTCAACCTAACAGGCCTTTTCTTTTTCTTTTGTTTTCATTGTTCTTTTGCCCTAACTTTTGCCTAGACTGCCTTTTCGGGTTTTCAACCTAGAGGGCCTTCAGGCGTAGAACTTTTTCACAGCATCAGAGTTTACTGGCCTTGGTAACTCTTCCCCATCCATGTTTTACAAAATCAAAGCTCCTCCCGAGAAGGCTTGTTTGACTATATAAGGGCCTTCATAATTTGGTGCCCATTTTCCTCGGACATCCTCCTAACTATGGAGGATTTTCTTTAAAACCAGGTCTCACGAGCAAATTTCTCTAGGATGAACCTTTTTATTGAAAGCTCTTGCCATTCTGCTTTGGTACAATTGCCCGTGACAGATAGTTGGCAGTCTTTTCTCTTCTATCATGTTCAACTGCTCATATCGAGTTTTCACCCACTCAGATTCTTCTAAATCTGCTTCCATCAAGACTCTTAGTGAAGGGAGTTCTACTTCAATAGGTGAGATAGCCTCCATCTCGTATACCAGAGAGAAAGGAGTTGCCCCAGTGCTTGATCGTATATTAGTCCGATAAGCATGTAGAGCATATGGCAACATTTCGTGCCAGTCTTTATAGTTTACAACCATCTTGGCAACGATCTTCTTGACATTTTTGTTTGCTGCTTCAACTGCACCATTCATTTGAGGCCTATAATGAGTTGAATTGTGGTGTTTGATTTTGAAACCATCGCAAAACTTTTGAATCTCGGTACCATTAAGATTAGCAGCATTTTCTGTGATTATCCTCTCTGGGATCCCGTATCTACAGACGATGTCCTTCTTGAGGAATCTGAGAAACACCCTTTGAGCTATGCTGGCAAATGAAGCAGCTTCTACCCATTTAGTGAAGTAGTCTATCGCCACTAAAATGAAACATGACCATTGGAAGCCTTGGGATTAATTGGACCGATGACATATATTCCCCACATCGAAAAAGGCCATGGGGATGCTAAATTGTGCAGTGGAAACGGAGGTGCATTAACCCGGTCTGCATACGTCTTACATTTTTGGCAATTACGAACATTCTCCATACAATCTGATTCCATAGTAGACCAATAATAACCACTTCTCAAGATTTTCCTAGCCATCATGTGACCATTGGCATGAGTCCCCCAGATTCCTTCATGAACTTCGATCATGATCATTTTAGCTTCACGAGCATCCACACATCTGAGTAGGGTACCATCATATCCTCTTTTATACAGGACTTCTTTGCTTAAGAAAAATGCCATAGCCAGACTTCGGATTGTCTTTCTATTTACTTCACTAGCCTCTACCGGGTATTCCTTGTTCAGAATATATTGCTTGATATCATGATACCAAGGCTTACCATCAGGTTCCCCTTCCACATGAGCACAATATGCTGGTGCATCTTGCACTCTAACTTGGATGGGTTGGACATTGGTATGGATATCCAGCTTGGTCATGGCAGCTAGTGTGTCTAAAGCATCAGCAAACTGATTCTCGTCTCGACTTAAATGCGAGAAAGTAATCTCGTCGAACTTTGCAATCAACTGAGTCAAGTATTTCTGATACGGAATCAACTTGGAGTCTTTGGTTTGCCATTCACCATTGACTTGGTAAATGATTAAAGCTGAATCCCCGAAGACTCTCAACTGCTTTATACCAAGTTCAAGTGCCATTTGCAATCCACCAGCACATGCCTCGTATTCTGTAATATTATTCGTACATTCAAATTTCAGTTTTACGGCCACCGGGTACTGCTTTCCATTTGGTGAGACAACCACTGCTCCTATACCACTGCCATGCATATTGACTGCTCCATCAAAATACATTTTCCACACATCTTCCTATTCTTCATCTTCCTCGAGGGACATTATCTCTCCATCTGGGAACTCGGAATTGACAGGCCATCCATCCTCAAGAGGATTCTCTGCTAAATGGTCAGCAATCACACTTCCTTTGATGGACTTTTGAGTCACATATTTGATGTCAAATTCTGACAATATTACTTTCCACTTCGAAACTCATAAGGAGATATGAGGACTTTCGAAGATATACTTCAAAGGATCCATTCGAGAAATTAGCCAAGTGGTGTGATATAACATGTACTGTTTGAGTTTTCTGGAGGTACATACTAGTGCACAACAAGTCTTCTCGATTGCCATATAACGAGCCTCACAGGCGTTAAACTTCTTACTCATATAGTAAATTGCCTGCTCCTTCCTGCCATATTCATCTTGTTGTCCCAGCATTGCCCCCATTGAGGTTGGCAGTATGGTGAGATAGAGTAACAATGGATGACCTTGGGTGGGTGGTACCAACACTGGGGGATTCAGTAGATATGCCTTTATCTTATCAAAGGCTTCTTGACAGTCATCATCCCATCTTCCTGGATTATTCTTCTTGAGGAGTTTGAAGATTGGCTTGCATGTGCTAGTCAGATTTGCAATGAAGCGCGCAATATAGTTCAATCTTCCAAGAAAACCCCTAACTTCTCGCTCGCTCTTAGGTACTGGCATGTCACGTATTGCTTCCACCTTGTTAGGGTCCACCTTTATTCCTTCTCTACTGACAACAAAGCCAAGTAAATTCCCTGTGGATGCACCAAAAGTACATTTTGCAGGGTTGAGGCGCAATTTGTACTTTCTTAGCCTCTCGAACAACTTTCTCAAAACTGCCATATGGCTTTCTCCTTCCTTGGACTTAGCCACTATATCATCAGCATATACCTCTACCTCCTTATGCATCATATCATGGACAATTCTATCATAGCACGTTGGTAAGTGGCCCCAGCATTCTTTAATCCAGAAGGCATCACTTTGTAACAAAAAGTTCCCCAAGGAGTGATAAAATTTGTCTTTTCTTTATCGTCATTGTCCACGAGGATCTGATTGTACCCTGAATACCCGTCCATGAAAGAAAACCTATGACTTCTGGCTGTACTGTCTACAAGGACATCAATATGAGGTAGGGGAAATTATCCTTTGGACTGGCTTTATTTAGGTCTCGGTAGTCCACGCACATTCTGGCCCTTCCATCCTTCTTTGGTACTGGAACAATATTAGCTACCCATTCCGGGTGTCTAGCTACTTCCAGAAAGTCAGCCTCCAACTGCTTGGTAACTTCTTCCTTGATCTTCAGCGACATCTCAGGATGCATTCTCCTTAATTTTTGCTTCTTTGGAGCCACATCTGTGTATAAGGAAATTTTATTCGATGCTATCTCGGGATCTAGACCTGGTATATCTCTGTAAGACCATACAAAAACGTCCAGATACTCTTTGAATAGTGCAACCATTTCTTCTCGCTCTAGGTTATCCACTATTTTCAACTCCTTTTTGTCTTCCTCGGTTCCCATATTGATCACTTCCGCAACCTCACCATTCGAGCTAATCCCTTTTTCTGACCGTTTCACCATCTTTAAGAATTCTTCAGTGTCTTCTTCTTCTTCATCGGATTCAAGGTTGTATTCATCAGCGGCCGTGAGGGAATCAATAAATGAGTTTTCAAAGTTCCTTTCCTGAGGTAAATCTTTAGTGGAAGAAATATTCCTGGAAGAAAAGCCGGGAATAGGAGAAGTATAGGCAAGAGTCTTATTTATGACATAAAAGCTTGAACAAAATAAATGAAAGACAAAAGAAATGATGGAATCAAAAGGAAAACACCAGACAAAGTGTTACATTTCCATTCATGTCTCAAAGAAAGTAAAATTCAATTCATAATTAGTACAATAAGATAATTACTTCATGGAAATAACATCAACAAACGGTTTAGATTGCCAATTGTTGAGAACTTCATTGCTAGAAGGGAGATAGATGACATGGCTCTCGTCCAACTCCTCTTTAAGTGTGCTGATAGTGAAGTGAGGGGAAAATGACTTTTCAGGACTGATAACTTCAGCAGCTACTGGGAAAGTCTCTGTCAGAAGGGGAAGATACTTTCTCTCACCATATTCTCCTTCTTTGTTCTTAAGAGTCATGAATTTCATTTTTCAGTCAGGTAGGGTTGATATCCCAACCGTGCCTTCCTTCTCTCATAGCGGCTTCAATTGGCTGAGAGATCCCTTGCAGCTGAGGCCCTAGGCCTTTTCCTCTTTGATACCCATTCTTTTCCATGATGCGGATTGCCACTTCATTCATATTCTTCATTGGGGGCTCTCTTTTCTTGCTCTCCGACTTCAATACCTCAAAACTACGCTGTGAGTCGTCTTCCATCTGCTTTGTACTTTCTACATAAGGTATTGTGGCGGTCTTTGTCAGCATGATTTCCTCTTCACTACGGACAGTAATAACAGATCCATCTTGGATATACTTCAAACACTGATGCAGAGTCAATCGAACAACCCCTGCTTCATGAATCCAAGGCCTCCCCAGAAGCATAGTGTAATCTGGTTGGATTTCTATGACCTGAAAGAGGACAGAAAAACATCGAGGCCCTATTTCGAGGGACAGAGTTATATCTCCTAAAATTCCTCTGGATGTCCCATCAAAGGCTCGTACAATCATTTCTTGTGGTGTCTGATGAGCCACTGGTTGACCGGTTTTATAACTAATAAAGACCATGGCTTTGTGCCAATTTTATATCATTTTCACCCAAATTAGACTTGATTGTCTCTAAGCAGTATTTTGAGTCTATAAAGTATTTTTAGGTTAATTTAGTTGATTTGGAGTTAAATAAAATACTTATGCTATTTTCTATTTTCAGGTTAATAAAAAAGAAATAATTCTGGTTCGCCCCGCGAAGGATATCTCGCCCCGCGAGTCACCCAGCCCTGAAAGTCAGAGACTATCACGGTTTACCCGTGTTGAAGATCATGTGCGTTGCAGTTTTGAAGTTGAAGAGCCTCGCCTCGCGAGCCTGGAAGTCAGAAAGCATCACGGTTGACCCCTGATGTTCATAACGGGCGTAATAAGAAGACTCTTCAGATTCTCGCCTCGCGAAGGGGTGTTCGCCTCTCGAGAATACCAAAGGTTGCAGACTGTTCACAAGATTCGCGTCGCGAGCTGTGCTTCGCCTCGCGATCCAACGAAATCCAGAAATTGTATTTAAGCGTTTTAGACAGAACTGATGAGGGGGGGCGAGTGAGGCTAGTCAGTTTTGGCTAGTTTCTTAGCTAGTTAATCAGTAGTTCAGTAGTTTATTTCTTTTCTTTTCTGTTTAAGTCTGTAATGGAGAACTAGTCTCCTAGATTAGTCTACTGTGATTGGTTTCTATTATCACTTGAGGTTTTGTATTTCCTGTTTTATTTGCTTTTCTCTTTTCAATACCATGCTGTATGTTTCTGTTTGCTTAATTCAGGAATGTATTGTGTTGTGTTGATTTATTTAGGTGATATTATGTTCCTATAAATAATCGCGTTTGCTTAATTCGCGTGTGTTCAATCATGTTCGCTTAGTTCATGAGGGCTTAACCCCGTTTGCTTAATTCGGGAATAGGAACATATATCTGTAGTAGTGATTTCGCTTGTAAATTATTGCTACAACCGGGAGGGGATTAGAATCTGCTTAGGGCTTGGATTTATGAGAACCAATGATGGTGGGAAGCCAAGAACAGTAGGTTAATCGTTTCTTTGCTCTTTGATAATTTCTAGTTTGCATTGTCTTTCTGTTTGTTTGTTTTTTTTCTTTATTTAATTTCACATCCAAACAAATCCCCCAAATTCTGACTTTTTCTGACTTTTCTGTTAATAACAACAACACTAAAGAGTCCTTGAGAGACGATACTCGAGTTGTCGCTCCCTATCTGCATTATTTTGTAAACGCTCGTTCTTTTTGGCGCGTGGCGACAGCGCGACCAAAAATTGGCGCCGTTGCCGGGGACTCTTGTTTGTTGTTATTAGCAGAAAATAAAATTTAAAAAAAAAAATTCTCTTTGCTGAATTAATTTTGTCTGTTTTGTCTGGTTGTGAATTTTAGCACCCCCCATGGATAATCACATATATGGTTACATGCCTAATGTTTACTATGAACTACCACCATGCATATATTTTCCTGATTTTTATGGTTTATCGCACTGGTTGCCAAGGTTTAGTGGTCTTGCAGGTGAGAATCCGCAGGGGCATCTGAGGGAATTCCAGATTGCTTGTTCTATAATGCTGAGACCTGCAAGAATAACAGAAGACCACATCAAGATGGAAGCTTTCCAGTTCTCACTTGAAGGCGCTACAAGGGATTGGTTGTATTGTCTTGATGAGCATTCCATCTCAAGCTGGTTTGATTTGAAGGAAGCCTTCCTGTTTAGATACTATCCTAGCCAAGTGACCACCTCTGCACCTTCCGAACCTTCACAGAGCACCTTGGATGAGATTTCTTGTATGCTACAACAAATGGCTGAGAACACTCAACGGATGATGGAAGAGAATAATCAATGGTTGGCACAACAAAATCTTGAATTTCAACAGAGGATGGAGGCAAAAAATCTTCAATACCAGAGGAGCCAAGATGAATCTCAGAAGTTGTTCGCTCTAATTGATCAAGTTGTCGCCAACTCGGCTGCAATGCAAACTCCACAGCCCCTTGAAGAACATACAAAGTCACAAGTTATTCTTGAAAATATTTCTGATGATAATGTTGATAATGTTTCTGCTGATGAACTGTGTGTTGAATCCCCTGATTCTAATTCATGTGCTGATTGTTATTGTAATGGCACTGCTTTGTGTATAGTTTGTTATGCAGCTTTATTCTGTTCAGGAAACATAGAAAATGAGGATCAGGAGGATCAGGAGGACATCTGCTTCCCTGTGCCTGAGGATAATGAATAACCTTTGGAAGTAGATGATTCAAGTAAATCAATTGCATGTGTTGAGAGTAATGGGGTGGATGAATTAATTGCTGAATTTCCAGACATTGTAGATTTTACTGATTCATTTTATTGTGATATATGTACTGACTCTACTAACACTAACCTTTGTGTGGTGTGTGCTGAAATTTCTGCATGTATAGCAGGTGATAACTTTGTTAGTGCAGTGAATGAAGAAAGTGCAGAAAAGGAAGCAACACCAGTAACCCCAGCTAACTGTTTGCCACCTCCCCCCGTGGAACTACCGGTGATGGAGTTCCAGCCTTTGGATTTGTCACCATGGCCAATCCAAGAGGTTGAACCCCACTTCTATTGGGAGGACTTTATGGACAAAGTTGAGAAAGAGGTCATCTGTGACCCAAGAGGGAGTGAGAAGTCCGTCGCACTGGGCGAGGTCACTGTAATTGTCAAGTGCTCACTTCCAATTCAAGGCTGCAAGTTATGGAAGCATGGAATGAACTTCCACCCTTTGGCTACCATGTGGGACTTATGTTACAAGCAATGGGATCCTGGTGGAACCGCCCTTCAATGAGTTTTTCTTAACCTTGCTTCTTTTCAATTTTCTTTTGCTTGCTTTATTTCTGTTTTGTTTCTAATAAAGCTCCTGAATAATTTGAGAAGCTCAGGAGTTGTGTTAAGTCTAGTGTTGGCAAGTTTATTGGATTTGATTGATTTTGCATAGATTGATTGCATGATAGTGTTGACTGTTTTCCCCCTAGGATATGAAATTTTTGAAAATTTGATCCCCATATGATTGAAAACTGAACTTTGATATTTTTTTATGATAGCATGATTTATGATAAGTTTGGGGTGATAGGAAGCACACACTAGGGATAGAATCTCTGTCAAACAATTTGCACAAAAATGTCCAGGTGAGGTTTTGAGCCTCCAACATGTTTTTGACTGTGTGAGAATCACTTTTGGATTGCACTTTCCTGAATTTGCTTGAATCTCTTTATGGTTTGCATGTTTATATGTTTGTTTCAAATGATTTAGGCATTTTGTTTGTAAATAGCTACTTAGCCTAAAATAACCATCCCTAATGCATGTTCCCTAGTTATCCCATTGAGCCTAATTAGCCTGTTAATTCTTAATAACCTAATGTTATGAGCCTAAAATCTGAAAAACCATGTTAACCCGATCTTAGGATTAGGAGAGCATGGAAGCTTAGTGAGAAATTGGTTGCAAGAAATTAAGTTTGGGGTGGCTACCCGGTGTGATATGTGTTGCTGGGATTGAAAAAAAAAGGGAGAGAAAAAAAAAATGAAAAAAAAAAAGAAAAAGAAAAAAAACAATAAAAATAAAAAGTGTTGAAATAACAAGGCTGTAATCACCCAAAGCATAAAGATAAATGAAGAAGGAATCTGAGTGGAAATTCAAAGTGTAAAAAGTTCATGCTCTCTTAGTTCCTAGGGTCTTCAGCCTAGTACCTTTGTATATCCTACCCTTAGCCAAGCCCCATTACAACCCATAAAAGACCTTTTGATGTTGCTTGCATGTTTTCTGTGGGAATCATTTAGAGATGAAAATCAAATTTATGGGAAGTGCTTCTGAAAAGTGAAATTGAGTGAATTGTTGATAACCTGACACAAACTGAGTGAATGAGTGAACAATAAATGCCCTTGTGAGGAAGGCAGTTGTTCGGATTTGGTGATCTCCCTCTTGTGTATAGCTTAGACCCCCTGCTTAGATTAATGATTGTTTGAATAATGAAATTCTCAAACGTTTAGAATAAATGAATGTGGGGATTGCTTTGCTTGAAAGGGGGAAACATTGAAGAAAACTATTTTGATAAATTGCTTGAAATCTGTGCGAAAGTTGATTGAATCATTAAGTTTGCCATGTTTTGCCATGTCCTTAGTCTTTTTGAGTTTTTAAGTTTTAGTTTGCTTGAGGACAAGCAAAGTTTAAGTTTGGGGTATTTTGATGAGCCTCTGGTTGACCGGTTTTATAACTAATAAAGAACATGGCTTTGTGCCAATTTTATATCATTTTCACCCAAATTAGACTTGATTGTCTCTAAGTAGTATTTTGAGTCTATAAAGTATTTTTAGGTTAATTTAGTTGGTTTCGAGTTAAATAAAATACTTATGCTATTTTCTATTTTCAGGTTAATAAAAAAAAGAAATAATTCTGGTTCGCCCCGCGAAGGATATCTCGCCCCGCGAGTCACCCAGCCCTGAAAGTCAGAGACTATCACGGTTTACCCGTGTTGAAGATCACGGGCGTTGCAGTTTTGAAGTTGAAGAGCCTCGCCTCGCGAGCATCCGTTCGCCTCGCGAGCCTGGAAGTCAGAAAGCATCACGGTTGACCCCTGATGTTCATAACGGACGTAATAAGAAGACTCTTCAGATTCTCGCCTCGCGAAGGGGTGTTCGCCTCGCGAGAATACCAAAGGTTGCAGATTGTTCACAAGATTCGCGTCGCGAGCTGTGCTTCGCCTCGCGATCCAGCGAAATCCAGAAATTGTATTTAAGCATTTTAGACAGAACTGATGAGGGGGGCGAGTGAGGCTAGTTTCTTACCTAGTTAATCAGTAGTTCAGTAGTTTATTTCTTTTCTTTAATGTTTAAGTCTGTAATGGAGAACTAGTCTCCTAGATTAGTCTACTGTGATTGGTTTCTATTATCACTTGAGGTTTTGTATTTCCTGTTTTATTTGTTTTTCTCTTTTCAATACCATGCTGTATGTTTCTGTTTGCTTAATTCAGGAATGTATTGTGTTGTGTTGATTTATTTCGGTGAAATTATGTTCCTATAAATAATCGCGTTTGCTTAATTCGCGTGTGTTCAATCATGTTCTCTTAGTTCATGAGGGCTTAACCCCGTTTGCTTAATTCGGGAATAGGAACATATATCTGTAGTAGTGGTTTCGCTTGTAAATTATTGCTACAACCGGGAGGGGATTAGAATCTGCTTAGGGCTTGGATTTATGTGAACCAATGATGGTGGGAAACCAAGAACAGTAGGTTAATCGTTTCTTTGCTATTTGATAATTTCTAGTTTGCATTGTCTTTCTGTTTGTTTGTTTTTTTCTTTATTTAATTTCACATCCAAACAAATCCCCCAAATTCTGACTTTTTCTGACTTTTCTGTTAATAACAACAACACTAAAGAGTCCTTGAGAGACGATACTCGAGTTGTCGCTCCCTATCTGCATTATTTTGCAAACGCTTGTTCTTTTTGGCGCGTGGCGACAGCGCGACCAGTGTCAAATCCGCCATGCTTATATTTAGCTACTCGAGGGTGGACATTGGAACCACATTCAACACCGAACCACCATCTACAAGCACCTTTGCAATCACAAACCCTTCACACTTTAGGGTGATGTGTAAGGCTTTGGTGCTACTACGGGATTTAGAGGCCACTTCATCTTTCGAGAAAGTAATCATGTTGACATGCGTGATTGGGTCCACCATATTTACCACATTTTCCAGAGTGACGTCAGGTTTGACATACGCTTCGTTCAACACCTTCAATAATGCCTTACGATGCAACTCTGATGTCAAGACAAGCGACAAAAGATATATCATTGCCAGAGTTTTCTTTAACTGTTCTACCACATCATATTCACTTTGCTTCATGATCTTCGGAAACTCTTCTTATTCTTTCCCTTTTCCTTCATCCATAGTTTCCTCTTCTTTGGATTCCATCATCATTTTTTCTTCAACAGGGGCGTAGCATCGCCCGCTCCTTGTAATGCCTCCAATTCTCACAATACTAGTAACTTGGGCCTTCGAGGTTTCTCCCGCAGCTCCAGCTAGTTCAACTTTCTGTTCATAATTCCATGGTATAGCATGTGTATCAGCATAAGCAAAAGGAGTTGGCTTCTTCACCCTTACAATGACTCTTTCTGGGGATGAAGGTTTGTTCATGGGTGGTACTCGGAGTACAACTTTTTCAACTACATTGACTTCCTCGGCAGCGCCTGGTTTGGCTTGAATCACCCCCAAGGTGAGTAATCTCTGAACCAGGGCTTTGAAATCCCAACAAGTTTCGATGTCGTGCCCCACTTGCCCATGATGATAGCCACACCTTAGATCTTCTGCATACCTCCTTTCTGCTCTTCGAACTCTTACTGGTGAAACAATGTTGTATCCCTCCCTCTTTAGTTCTTCGAAAATCTTCTGCATTGGCACTCGTAGTTCTAGTACCCTCCTGATAGGGGACCCTGTTACCTCCAAATTGTTCACCCGATTTCCATCATTATGATTCGGGATTGGATTCTTAACGATATTAGGCCCGACCTCTTCTTCGAACCCCAGCTTCCCACAAGCAATCAACTTTCTCACTGCCGTCTTAAAAGCTTCGCAATCCATGTGATACTTGCAAGTCTGATTTTGATTGTATCAAGCAGGAAACGGTGGTTCTAAGGGACGTACAGGGTTTCCCATGATCAAGTGGCGATCAAACAATAGATGGAATAAATCCGCATTAGAGATGGACAATTTCTGGAAGGGTGGCAGATTTGGATTTTGGAAACGTCCTTGGTTTGGAAAATTTGGGTGAGGCAGAGGATAGTTTAGGCGGTTTTGTGGGGGTGCAGATGGGTATGATGGGCGGGCAAGGCTATATGGTTGTGGGGTGGGAATATTGCTGATTTAGTTTTGCGGGTAAGTATTGGTTTGTGTCTGGTATAGAACATGTGGGTTAGGGTTACAGGGTGCTTGGTACTGAGGATTAAAGTTCCATTGACATTGTACATAATTCGCCTCAACTTCCTTCTTCTTTGGTTGAAATCCTTTCCGGGATGCACCTCCTTCACCATCATTCATGGGGAGCTTTCCAGCTCCTGCCAAAAATTCAATCCTTTCACCGGCGGCGATCAAGTCGGAGAAATCTTTATAGGCTGCCCCAGCCATGGCCCTTATAAAAGGTGCTCCGAGGGTTCCTAAAAAGTATGAGCACATTTCAGATAAAGTCAACGGGGGCCGAACTTGTGCAGCCAAACTCCTCCACTTTTGGGCATATTGCTTGAAGGGTTCCTCACTTCTTTTCTGCATTGTAGTCAACTGTTCACGACTCGAAGTTGCATCCAGGTTGAATTTGTACTGGTCCATGAATAAGTCAGCCAATTCCGTCCATCGCGAGATCTTGGAATGGTCCAATTGGAGGTACCATTCTAAGGCGAGGCCAGTCAAACTTTCGTGGAAAAAGCTGATGAGGAATTTGTCATCCTTGGACCATATTGCCATCTTGGTGGCGTAACTAATGAGGTGAAATCGTCGGTTCCCACTTCCATCGTATTTGGAAAAATCAGGAATCTAGAAGTCCTTAGGGATCACGACATCTGTGGCGGGACAGAGTTCTTCTATCTGGAGAGGGTCGTACTTACTCGGGCCTTTTATTGCTTTTATCTGTTCTTCCATTTTCTCCATCCATTCATCTCTCATCTTATCCTTACCAGCCTGAACTCCCGCTGATTGACTGTGAGTAGATACATGTGGTTGCTCCCATGTTGGTGCGGTGTAGCCCGGGACTTCATGATAGGCATTTTCAAAAAGGGGGTATCCTTATCCAATGGGAAATGTTATTGGTGTCGTGTGATGTGTATGGTTAGGGCCAGATACTCCCTGAATGAGACCCGTGCTAATGTTTGAAAACATTGGTGCTGTTACCACAGAAGAAATCCGCTGCCTACCAGGTTCAATTGTATCTCTGTTCGCACTAAGCATGCTGAGAGATTCCCTCAAATCCTGTAGTATGGACTCTAATCTTGCTTGGGTTTCAGTCATCTAGCTTATTCTTCCACTCACATCATCTATCTCAGAGCTTAAGTTTCTTCCTTCCTCAGATGCATTGGCAGCCATCCTGGTCCGAGATCTGGTATTGTAAACTCGGTTTGGTCGGTGTTAGCTTTCCTTGGTCGCGCAATGGATCCCGGATTCTCAGAAGTAAGTGACTCTCTAAAGCATTTAAGAATCTCATTAGTAAACCCAAAATTTTTGTGTGTGTGTGTATGTATGTGCAAGTTAACATCCATTGTTCGATCGTGAGGGAAGACTGTCGTATGCACCTATAGCAAGAAAACTCATCATGCAATCAAATCTAGTGGTATGGTTCCCTCTAGCTTGAATGCAGTTGGTGTCAAGTCCAAGGGAGAACCTACTCCTCGATAGACCGCACCCGTACTAGCAACGTTCTTAGTTTTACACAGAAAACACGTCGTTTTTAGGATAAAAATATAGTTGATGACGTATCTAAAGGAGAATGCACTCCTCGATAGATATCATCTAAAAAAACACTCGACAGACATGGATGAAAATTTCCATTTCATTACAAATATATACAAATCATGAGTCTTTGATCAAAATAAAAGAAGTACATTGATGGTTTCCATCCTTCTCCAAGGTCTACAAAGTTCTACATTAAGAGTCTCATCTTCTTTTTCCTGAACCCTCTGGCAAGTTTCCCAAAATGATTGAAGAATTCGGTCACCTTCGGTGGTAGCTGAAAGAAATGGTTTGTACGAATGTGGACGGATGCCTCTTCAAACCGCTCCACCAGCTGGGAAGTGTGATATTGGAGCTTATCCATCATGTCCTCGTATTTTCTCTTCCATGTTTCCTTTTCATTCATTACATCCTTCACCACCAATTTACATCCCTTTACCCATTCTGCATGACGTTGAGCTTCAACTCTTTCAGAGTCTTTTATCTTGACTTTGAGCCAATTTTCTCTCATGTTGGCTTCTGCTAGTAGCTCGCGATACTTGGCTGCTTCATCCCATCCTCGATCAAAGTACACTTCTGTTTGGACCAAGGATTCTTGCAGGGATCTAACTCTCTCTTCTAGTATATGTATTGTTTCAACGTGAACCCCTACATTTGTATCGAGCTCTTTTTTCTTCTTTTGAAGTTTGACAAGAATCTTCTCTTGACATCCTATTTTTGCCAGCAGCTCCTAAATTTCTGCTTCTTTGTCTTTTCTTTCCCTTTTTACGCGACTCGGGGCTTCGTGGGCATCGACGCATTCGTCCTTCAAATGCTCAATCTGTAAACACAGCTTCTGTACTTGTCTTCGGAGCGTGATAATGGTTACTTCGGCTACTTGGTCCTTCTCATCAAAAATCCTCATCTGAGCTTTTAAAATTTTGATTTCTTTCAACATTTGATTTTTGGTAAGAGGATTATTTTCCCTATGGAGAGGGGATGCAGGTCTTGGAGGGAAACCTCTTCTTGCTTCGCTCCATGCTTCATATCTTTTTGTGTGAGCTATGATTCGCCTTCCTAATTCCTCCGGTCCTTTTATATGAACATCATTCCATGATGACCTTACTGATATCGTTTGACTCTTGATGCTTTCACTTTCCTGGTATAGGAAGAATATCCCATCGAGCAGCACTTCGGAGGGTTCATCGTGTGTCCACTTGAGTTGACGCATCACCAAAACTGGTGAGTATGATACACAACCTCTAGGACCCATCAATGGAACATTTGAAAAACTTCCACAGCTGAATACAACTGAATCTCCATTATACCATGGACACATCCAACTAAATGACCGCGGGTCGATCTGATCAAACTCTTGTTTCCATTCATATAGCTTACGTGGCTTTAGTTGCATGCGAGTGAATCCTTTCAGCGGGTCATCTGTTCTATCAATTTCATCACGAGCGTACAAGTGAGTCATGATCCAAACATACAACATTGATGCATAACATCGCAGTTTCCCTTGTTGATTCTGATGACAAACCTGTAGGGAGAGGAAAGTTTCATCTAAGATAGCAGGGACCGGGTTCACACCATGATCTTCGACCCTATAAAAAACATTCATGGCTGACTGATCAATCAGATCTGGTACAAAAGGAAAAATCACCAACCCATATATCATGAGGGCTAGTACTTTGTTGAAAGTAACCCATCGTTGTTGCTGGCCCAGCTTGTTGAGATACACTTCCAAAAATCGCCTCTTCAACCCTTTGGTGGTTCCCTTTTCTGCTTTCTCTATCTGTTCCGGTTGAATCTCCAATAGACTTGCTATCTTCCAATCTGTTACATGTTGGCCATAATACATGTAGAAGTGAGTCCTATTTTGAATTGGCAGTCTTAGCATATAAGCATACTCTTCCATGGTCGGAGTGATGTCTAAGTTAGGCAATTCAAAACACCTCAAAGTTGAGTTCCAATATTGGGCCAATGCACTCAGAACGGGAGCTTCCACCGGAACACGCAATAGGTCCAATATTCTACCATACTTGCTAACAAAGTATGAGCGTGCTTTTTCTGACATTTGCTGGCTGAGTTCACATAATCTTTTCACGTCATTGAGTGTCACATCGATCTTGATACTTTTCTTGGAACAGCTCACGTTGCTAGTACTCTTCTCTAAACCAAACTTTTCCATTTTATTTCTATAAGGTGAATATCAAAATCTTCCAACAAAGAGACACAATGAAAAAATGAGTATGGCGAAGTAAATATATCTTGCATGATTCATGTTGCATGGGACCCAATGGGGTTGAAAACCCTGGTGGGTATGCCTCACCTTCATTATAACATAGCGCCTATTAGATGTGGAATAATATTCGAATATGTCATTCAGGTTTGAGGCAGCAATGTGGTGCCCTTAGTTTTGTGAATATTCACAGTGAACATGCATGACCATTTATGCTTATGATGATAGGGAGAGGAAAAAAAGTACGCCCCCCTTTTGTCCTAAGCCAGGTAAAACATAAGGATAGACACACCCTAAGGTTAGGACTCTAAACAGGTTGGTCACTAGGTCTTCTCTATTAGTGAAAATTGGGACGGGTCTAGACCTCTAAAAGTCATGGTCCCCAGATTGCCCTCATAAGGATATGATGCATGAATCTAGCCACAAGTAGGGATAAACCCTCTCAATATGACTATTCCATGATCTCATGTACAGTCTGAGTGGTGAACTAACAAGTATCAGGGAGGTACAAGACCTCTTCAATAACAATGTCAGAGCACCGCCTAATCCTTGGGTTTTTGAGCAAGCTCGGGTATAGAGCTAGGTGTGTGTGCAATATGTGATAGTGATGTGTGTGAAGGGGGCATACAAACCTCTAACACTTAAAAGTAAAAATAAAAAGAGAAGACAAGAAAAACCTGCAAAACACAAACATAGGTATATATAAAAATGGTTATAAGTCCTCTACCCTGTTGTTAAAACATGGGAAAAAAGAAATGAAAGGAGGAGGAAACAAAAACATTGTTAGTGAAACATATATAACAATAACATGAGTTAAAATGTATGTACAACTAATTATTCTCATTCCAATAAAAGGAAAACCCAACCAAAAGGACAATCCAAACAAACATCACTAGAAGTAAAAAACATTTTTTAGTTTTGTCATTTAATTATTGTAAGGAGAAAAAACGGCAAGATATAACCATAAAAGGTAAAACAAATAAGCTACAAGTTACTAACAATTTGCAAAACCAATTTTTATGGGCTTGACTCTCTTAAAATTCCCCAGCGGAGTCGCCATTTGTAGCGACCCAAAAAAAAAGGACTAGTTTTTCATTTTAGAGGGAAAACATGGAGTCGCCACCAACTTTATTTAATTTCAGGGAAGTTGGAAAACCTTTTAAGAAAAAGCTTTGGGTTCGGGAGTCGATTATGTCTAGGGAAGGCATAGAGACTTAACCCCACGGCACCGTAGAACATCCATAAAATGGTTACCCAAAATTAGTTGTATAAATTATTAATAACTTTGAAAATATTTGTTTTACCCCAAAAATCATCTTTTAAGAAAGAAACATCTTTAGTTGTGAAATTTTTTATTGACCCTATGTGAGGTTGAACAGGCACGTAAGTCCACAGAGCAACCTCAAAATCTGAAGGGTTGAACATGACACTTGTCATAGGGCAACCCAAGAAATAAGATTGTTTTATTCAAGTGATCATCCTCTATTTTTATGTAAAATAAATAATTTTACCTCTTGAAAATGGGACAGAAATGAGACATAGAAAATGAAACTTTTTACTAACTTATTCAGTGAACAGAGGCACAGAAAAATAAGAATGTCAAGAGAAACTTATGAATAATATCAACAAAGAGAACAAGGATTACCAAATGAGAGCAGAATAACAATGACTTTGTTTCCTCCCAGTGGTAAGATTTCAAGATCAAAACCTTTACATTTCAATCTCATTGACTCTCTTATCTCTTCCTTCTTAACCACTCTAATAATAGAGAAGAGAAAAAAAAAAACTCAGATTTCTAATCTCTTTTCTTCACAAAGAAAATGTTAGATAAAATCTCTCTCCTCTTCCTCTGTCCTTGTATCTTTCCTCTCTATCTCCTCTCTGATTTTTCGTTCTCCCTCTAAAGAAAAATGTCCCCCCTCTTCTGTTTCCGGCCCCCCCCCCCCCCCCCCCTTTATAGATGGAGGAGAGGGCTTCGTGCTTCTTCTTACCCAGTGGCTTCAAGGTTGGTCTTCACGAAGTCCGGAGCTTGGGTGGTTCTAAGCAGAAATAGCGTGTGTCCAGATGGGGGCGGCGTGAGTAGTGGGAAGGAGGTGATTTGATGTGAAGGTTGCGTGTTTGAAGAGAGCACGAGATGGGGGGTTTTGTCTGATGTGTAAGATTGTTTTTTTAGGTTTAGGAGTGGGGTTGCTAGGTTAAAACGAGGGAGGATATGAGGAAAAAGAAGGACCAATGGGTAGAGGAGGAAAACAGGTCTTGTCTGACGTGTAAAATAGGGTTTTTTAGGGTTAGGAAAAGTAACTCAATCTCCTTTCCTTTTTTGTTGATTGTCCTTTTCTCCTTCTTTTCTTCGTCCTTACTTCATTGTTTTTGTTTTTACATTATTGGGCTTAATTGCCAAACATTGTTAATTTTTGGATTTTTCACTCATCCTGACCTTGTTGCCTTGAGCAGAGCATAACAAGAGCTACAGATATTGGATTTTGGTGATCTTGATGTCCCTAGAAAGATAAGGAAGAGACCTACAATTTTAGGTTTCCAAAGATTTGTCAAATTAGGCCAAAATCAAGGCTAAATTGGGTCCCGAGTTCTCTGGCGCGGATCAGTGTGCAGTCCATGATGTTCCTTCACTTAAATCGGTCTAACTTACTCATCTTAAGCCAAATTAAGGCATATGATACCTTGTTGGAATTCAGAGGCCCATAATTTGGTCTAGGGTTAGCTCAAGATTAGTAAACATAAATAGCAGTTTACAGCCGCACAAACCAGAGAGAGACGGAAATTAGACAACTTTTAAAATCATTGTTTTTGCTTTTACATTATTGGGCTTAATTGCTAAACATTGTTAATTTTCGGATTTTTCACTCATCTTAACCTTGTTACTTTGTGCAGAGCAAAAATAGAGCTACAAATATCGTATTTTGGTGATCTTGCTATCCTTATAAAGATAAGGAAGAGTCCTACAATTTCAGGTTTTACAAGAATTTTCATATTAGGCCATAATCAAGGCTAAATTGGGTCCCGAATTCTCTGATGTTTATCAGTGCGCAGTCCATGATGTTCCTTCACTTAAATGGGCCTAACTTGCTCATCTTAAGCCAAATTAAGGCATATGAAACGTTGTTGGAAAGCTTATTCAGAGGCCCTTAATTTGGTCTAGGGTTAGGTCAGGATTAATAAGCCTAAATAGCAGTTTACAGCGGCATAAGCCAGAGAGACGGAAATTAGACAACTTTTACAATCATTATTTTTGATTTTACAATATTTGGCTTAATTGCTAAACATAATTAATTTTTGTATTTTTCACCCATCTTGACCTTGTTGCCTTGTGCAGAGCATAACAAGTGCTACAGATATTGGATTTTGGTGATCTTGTTGTCCCTAGAAAGATAAGGAAGAGACCTACAATTTTAGGTTTCCAAAGATTTGTCAAATAAGGCCAAAATGAAGGCTAAATTGGGTCCCGAGTTCTCTGGCGTGGATCAGTGTGCAGTCCACGATGTTCCTTCACTTAAATGGGTCTAACTTACTCATCTTAAGCCAAATTAAGGCATATGATACCTTGTTGGAAAGCATATTCAGAGGCCCTTAATTTGGTCTAGGGTTAGCTCAAGATTAATAAACATAAAAAGCAGTTTACAGCCGCACAAGACAGAGAGAGACGGAAATTAGACAACTTTTAAAATCATTGTTTTTGCTATTACATTATTGGGCTTAATTGGGCTTAATTGCTAAACATTATTAATTTTCGGATTTTTCACTCATCTTGACCTTGTTACCTTGCGCAGAGCAAAAATAGAGCTAAAAATATCATATTTTGGTGATCTTACTGTCCCTAGAAAGATAAGGAAGAGTCCTACAATTTCAGGTTTTACAAGAATTTTCATATTAGGCCAAAATCAAGGCTAAATTGGGTCCCGAGTTCTCTGACGCTTATCAGTGCGCAATCCATGATGTTCCTTCACTTAAATGGGCCTAACTTACTCATCTTAAGCCAAATTAAGGCATATGAAACGTTGTCGGAAAGCTTATTCAGAGGCCCTTAATTTGGTCTAGGGTTAGGTCAGGATTAATAAGCATAAATAGCAGTTTACAGCGGCACAAGCCAGAGAGACGGAAATTAGACAACTTTTACAATCATTATTGATGCTTTTACATTATTTGGCTTAAATGCTAAACATTGTTAATTTTCGGATTTTTCACTCATCCTGGCCTTGTTGCCTTGCGCAGAGAATAACAAGAGCTACAGATATTGGATTTTGGTGATCTTGCTGTCCCTAGAAAGATAAGGAAGAGACCTACAATTTTTGGTTTCCATAGATTTGTCAAATTAGGCCAAAATCAAGGCTAAATTGGGTCCCGAGTTCTCTGGCGTGACTCATTGTGCAGTCCATGATGTTCCTTCACTTAAATGGGTCTAACTTACTCTCCTTAAGCCAAATTAAGGCATATGATACCTTGTTGGAAAGCATATTAAGAGGACCTTAATTTGGTCTAGGGTTAGCACAAGATTAATAAACATAAATAGCAGTTTACAGCCGCACAAGCCAGAGAGAGACGGAAATTAGACAACTTTTAAAATCATTGTTTTTGCTTTAACATTATTGGGCTTAATTGGGCTTAATTGCTAAACATTGTTAATTTTCGGATTTTTCACTCATCTTGACCTTGTTACCTTGCGCAGAGCAAAAATAGAGCTACAATTATCGGATTTTGGTAATCTTGCTGTCCCGAGAAAGATAAGGAAGAGTCCTACAATTTCGGGTGTTACAAGAATTGCCATAATAGGCCAAAATCAAGGCTAAATTGGGTCCCGAGTTCTCTGACGCTTATCAGTGCGCAGTCCATGATGTTCCTTCACTTAAATGGGCCTAACTTACTCAGCTTAAGCCAAATTAAGGCATATGAAACCTTGTTGGAAAACTTATTCAGAGGCCCTTAATTTGGTCTAGGGTTAGGTCATGATTAATAAGCATAAATAGCAGTTTACAGCTGCACAAGCCAGAGAGAGACAAAAATTAGACAACTTTTACAATCATTACTTTTGCTTTTACATTATTTGGCTTAATTGCTAAACTTAATTAATTTTTGTATTTTTCACTCATCCTGACCTTGTTGCCTTGCGCAGAGCATAACTTGAGCTACAGATATTAGATTTTGGTGATCTTGCTGTCCGTAGAAAGATAAGGAAGTGTCCTACAATTTCAGGTTTTACAAGAATTGTCATGTTAGGCCAAAATCAAGGCTAAATTGGGTCCCGAGTTATCTGACGCTTATCAGTGCACAGTCCATGATGTTCCTTCACTTAAATGGGCCTAACTTGGTCATCTTAAGCCAAATTAAGGCATAGGAAACCTTGTTGGAAAGCTTACTCAGAGGCCCTTAATTTGGTCTAGGGTTAGGTCTGGATTAATAAGCATAAATAGCAGTTTACAGCCGCACAAGTCAGAGAGACGGAAATTAGACAACTTTTACAATCATTATTTTTGCTTTTACATTATTTGGCTTAATTTCTAAACATTGTTAATTTTTGGATTTTTCACTCATCCTGACCTTGTTGCCTTGCGCAGAGCATAACAAGAGCTACAGAAATTGGATTTTGGTGATCTTGCTGTCCCTAGAAAGATAAGGAAGAGACCTACAAATTTAGGCTTCCAAATATTTGTCAAATTAGGCCAAATTCAAGGCTAAATTTGGTCCCGAGTTCTCTGGCGTGGATCAGTGTGCAGTCCATGATGTTCCTTCACTTAAATGGGTCTAACTTGCTCATCTTAAGCCAAATTAAGGCATATGATACCTTGTTGGAAAGCATATTCAGAGGCCCTTAATTTGGTCTAGGGTTAGCTCAAGATTAATAAACATAATTAGCAGTTTCCAGCCGCACAAGCCAGAGAGAGATGGAAATTAGACAACTTTTAAAATCATTGTTTTTGCTTTTACATTATGGGGCTTAATTGGGCTTAACTGCTAAGCATTATTAATTTTAGCATTTTTCACTCATCTTGACCTTGTTACCTTGCGCAGAGCAAAAATAGAGCTACGGTTATCGGATTTTTGTAATCTTGATGTCCCTAGAAAGATAAGGAAGAGTCCTACAATTTCGGGTTTTACAAGAATTGCCATATTAGGCCAAAATCAAGGCTAAATTGGGTCCCGAGTTCTCTAACGCTTATAAGTGCGCAGTCCATGATGTTCCTTCACTTAAATGGGCCTAACTTACTCATCTTAAGCCAAATTAAGGCATGTGAAACCTTGTTGGAAAGCTTATTCAGAGGCCCTTAATTTGGTCTAGGGTTAGGTCAGGATTAATAAGCATAAATAGCAGTTTACAGCTGCACAAGCCAGAGAGAGACAAAAATTAGACAACTTTTACAATCATTATTTTTTATTTTACATTATTTGGCCTAATTGCTAAACATTGTTAATTTTTGGATTTTTCACTCATCCTGACCCTGTTGCCTTGCGCAGAGCATAACTTGAGCTACATATATTATATTTTGGTGATCTTGCTGTCCCTAGAAAGATAAGGAAGAGACCTACAATTTCATGTTTCACAATAATTGTCAAATTAGGCTAAAATCAAGGCTAAATTGGCTCCCGAGTTCTCTTGCGCGGATCAGTACGCGGTCCATGATGTCCTTCACTTAAATGGGTCTAACTTACTCATCTTAAGCCCAATTAAGGAATATAATACCTTGTTGGAAAGCTTATTCCGAGGCCCTTAATTTGGTCTAGGGTTAGGTCAGGATAAATAAGCATAAATTAGACATATATTGGATTTTGGTGATCTTGCTGTCCCTAGAAAGATAAGGAAGAGACCTACAATTTCAGGTTTTGACAAGAATTGTCAAATTAGGCCAAAATCAAGGCTAAATTGGGTCCCGAGTTCTTTGTCACGGATCAGTGCGCAATCCATGTTGTTCCTTCACTTAAATGGTCCTAACATACTCATCTTAAGCCAAATTAAGATATATGAAACCTTGTTGGAAAGCTTATTCAGAGGCCCTTAATTTGGTCTAGGGTTAGGTCAGGATTAATAAGCATAAATAGCAGTTTACAGTTGCACAAGCCAGAGAGAGATGGAAATTAGACAACTTTTACAATCATTGTTTTTGCATTTACATTATTGGTCTTAATTGGGCTTAATTGCTAAACATTGTTAATTTTCGGATTTTTCACTCATCCTGACCTTGTTACCTTGCACAGAGCATAACTAGAGCTACAGATATCAGATTTTGGTGATCTTTGTTTCCCTAGAAAGATAAGAAAGAGACCTACAATTTTAATTTTCACAAGAATTGTCAATTTAGACCAAAATAAAGGCTAAATTGGGTCCCGATTTCTCTGGCACGGATCAGTTTGCAGTCCATGATGTTCCTTCACTTAAATGGGCCTAAGTTGCTCATCTTAAGCCCAATTAAGGCGTATGATACCTTGTGGTAAAGCTTATATACAGGCCCTTAATTTGGTCTAGGGTTAGCTCGGGATTAATAAGCATAAATAGCAGTTTACAGCCGCACAAGCCAGAGAGAGGCAGAAATTAGACAACTTTTACAATCATTGTTTTTGCTTTTACATTATTGGGCTTAATTGCTAAAGATTGTTAATTTTCGTAATTTTCACTCATCCTGACCTTGTTGCCTTGCGCAGAGCATAACTAGAGCTACAAATATCAGATTTTGGTGATCTTGTGGTCCCGAGAATGATAAGGAAGAGACCTACAATTTCAGGTTTCACAAGAATTGTCAAATTAGGCCAAAATCAAGGCTAAATTGGTTTCCGAGTTCTCTGGCGCGGTTCGGTGCGCAGTCCATGATGTTCCTTCGCTTAAATGGGCCAAACTTACTCATCTTAAGCCCAATTAAGGCATATGATACCTTGTTGGAAAGCTTATTCTGAGGCCCCTAATTTGGTTTAGTGTTAGATCAGGATTAATAAACATAAATAATAGTTTACAGCGGCACAAGCCAGAGAGAGACGAAAATTAGACAACTTTTACAATCATTGTTTTTGCTTTTACATTATTGGGCTTAAATGCTAAACATTGTTAATTTTCGGATTTTTCCCTCATCCTGACATTGTTGCCTTGCGCAGAGCATAACTAGAGCTACATATATTGGATTTTGGTGATCTTGTTGTCCCTAGAAAGATAAGGAAGAGACCTACAACTTCAGGTCGCAAGAATTGTCAAATTAGGCCAAAACCAAGGCTAAATTCACTAGTGCAATAAGTTCTTTTTACGTCAGTTAAAATTGATTTTTTACGTCAGAATACTGACTGACGTAAATACAGCTGACGTGAAAAGTTTAACTTTTGACGTCTGTTGAGAACTGACATTAAATATAACGCTATTAACGTCGGTTCTTTAACACAACTGACGTTAATTTTGTCAAAATTAACGTCAGTTCTTTAACAAAACTGACGTGAATTTTGTTAAAACTTACGTCAATTGTTATCAAGAAATGACGTTAAAGGTCTTAATTTTAACGTCAGTTGTAATAAACAACTGACGCTAATTGTGTACTGTATATTTTTTAAAATACTATTAACATCACATGTATGATAAAACTGACGTTAATAGTATTTTTTTTTTTAAATTCAGTTTTAAAATATCACTCCCCTCATCTATCCCTGCATTCAGTAAATATCCCCGTAACACAGAATATCACACACATTATAGAATTGCAAAGGAAAAATGGAACAATGATCCATATGTATGCCTGTTCAGAAACAATATATATTTATTAACATAGGTTATAACTCAAAATAAATATAGAAATATAAATAAAAATAAATGTATACTAAGTTTAAACTACCTATATCAATATCCCTTCGTGATGATCATCACGAGTGGCATGTACATCGTCCACCTGTGTCTCCTCGATTATAGTAGGCATGTTTGTTGAAAAAGAAGGAGTCTCAAGAATATCAAGATTTGAATCTTCATTTTCATCACTACCATTATACATGATTTTTCCTTGGAGAACCACGGACAACCTTTTGTTAGAAGGATCAGTGATGTAGAACACTTGTTTTGCTTGGGAAGCCATTATGAAAGGCTCATGTATATGACCTAACTTGTTGAGGTCTACCAATATGAACCCCAATTCGTCGGTTTGTACACCACCGTTACTATCAACCCACTTACATTTAAATACCGGCACCGTAAGCTTAGTGTAATCGAGCACCCAAATATCTTCAAAATATCCAAAGTAAGGTCTCGATGTTGTAACGGGTTTTGTGTCCTTTGCACTAGAGAAGTGCATTGCTTCGGCCACGATCATAACCCCACTATTTTGCATGGTACTCTTGTTATCTTGTTCCTTTGTATAAAAGGAAAAGTTATTTATGTCGTATTCGCTCCAACATATGACGTTGAAGCTAGGCCCACGTGCTAGCCATCTTACGTCATCAGAAGCAGTACTACCATCCTTAAGCATTTCTTCCTTGAACCATGGTAAGAAAGTCTTGTTATGCTTGTTCAACAACTACCTTTCGCTCATTCGAGGGTTTTCTTGATTGACTTTTCTTTTCTGTTCAAATAAGAAAGGCTGAACTCATTCGATGTTGTTCAATACATACAAATGTGCTTGAAGCACTTCCTCCCGATCCTTCCTATTAATTCTTAAGCCATGTGTACCCTTACCTTGACATCTAATCTCATCATGCCGAGGCTTAGGAACCCCTATAGGATCCGTGTTATGAAGGTAGTCCGAACAAAACTCAATAGCTTCTTCTGCAACATACCTTTGAACAATAGATGCTTCCGGACGATGAGGATTCTTCACGTACCCTTTCAAGATCTTCATGTAGCGCTCAACTGGGTACATCCATCTCAGAAAAACCGGCCCACATAATCTAATCTCCCTCACCAAATGAACAATTAAGTGAACCATTATGTCGAAAAAGGAAGGAGGAAAATACATCTCCAATTGGCACAAGATTGTAGCAGCCTCAACTTCCAAGTCATCCAACATACGGGGGTCAACGACTTTGCTACATATAGAATTGAAGAATGAGCACAACCGATTAATGGCATGTCTCACATTTTTTGTAGCAATACCACGAATAGGAATGGGCAGAATAAGTCCGCTTACCATCCTCAACAACTGGAGCTAAATGCTCTCGTATACCCATAGCAACGAGGTCGAGACGAGCATTCACACCATCCTTTGTCTTGCCCTGAATGTTGAGAAGCGTCCCAATCACACTATCACACACATTTTTCTCCACATGCATCACATCAATGCAGTGTCTGACATCAAGCTTGTGCCAGTATGGAAGATCAAAGAATATCGACCTCTTTTTCCATATGTTTTTCTCAGCAGCTTTACCTTTCTTTTTGGACTTGCCGAATATAACATCGATGTCCTTTACCCTCTGATAAACCTGCTCTCCAATTAAGGCCGCCGGCACTTCTTCTGTCTCTTGGCATCCATTAAAAGCTTTTTTCATCTTACGATATGGGTGATCACGTCTAAGAAATCTCCGATGCCCAAGGTAAACCGTCTTCTTTCCATGATGCAACTGAGTGTAGCATGTGCCTTCTTCACATATAGGGCATGCTTTATGCCCCTTGACACTGTACCCGGACAAGTTACCGTTACGGTCAGGCAATGTGTTGTCCTCCGGAAGCAAGTCTTTCAACACTTCAAGCAATTCCGTGAAGCTTTTATCGGTCCAACCATTTCTCGCCTTCACACAAACCAATTTTAGCACCGCCGACAACCGTGTATGGGTAGTACACCCTGGATATAAAGGCTTATCCGCATCACCGCACAACCTATCATACACATGAGCTCGATGAAAAGATTCTTGTCCAATATCACGGATCATGTCCTCTACTCGATCATCCTCCATATCTACCTCAACGTCCTCACTTTGGGAGACACTCGCCGTACTACTCAACAACACATCACCATGCCATATCCATCTTGTATAACTCAAGCAAATCCCTTCACAAATCAAATGAGTACGTATATCCTTCACCGTACATTTCCTCGTATTCAAACACTTGACACAAAGATAACAGAACATTCCATTACTATTAGGAACATTCCTTTGAGCAAATTCTATAAATTCTCCCGCCCCTTTCAAATACTCAGCACTAGTACGCTTACAAACCATCCAACTACGATCCATAACTAGATAGGTCCTGTAGACATACAAAACATATATCCAATATAAGGACAATACGGGAGATTGAAAACTATAGTTTTTGAAGATTGCCAAGCACTGGTCACGGCCTGGCAGTGATGTCCTTCACGGCCGTAACGTGCCAACTGAACCAGACCATGCCATCACAGGCAGAACTGATCACGGCCTAGCCGTGATGAGCATCACGGTCGTGACAGATCAACCAGCAGAGCAACATGCACTCAAAACCAAAAATAGAGACGTACATTCCAAACAACTCAAACTCACGGTTTCAAGTTTCAACTACTATGACTACAGTTTCAACATACACTCAAAACCAAAAATACAAAAATGTGCCCTAAATACTCACCAGAAATAGGTGCTCGCGTGGTGGTGGGGAGGGGAGCTCGAGTGGTGGCCAACGTTCGATGTGGTTACTGAGAGCAGAGGGACAAGGAGAGTTAGTGCGCTGGAAGGGGAAACAGAGATGTCAAGTTATTGCAAAGAATGAATGGAAAGACAGAGTTAGGGTTAATAGTGTACCTCACGGTGGTGGCGAAGAAGCCCTCGCGGTGGTTGCGGTGGAGATGAGCTCGCGATTAGGGTTCTGTGCTAGGTGAGAGTGAGAGTGAGGGTTGAGAGTGATCTAGGGTTGAGCGTGATGAAAAGAGAAAAGAGACGACGCGTGCGGAGCGAAGTGCAGAAGGCGCGCGGGTGTAAACGTTATAATCAAAATAAAACAACATTTAACGTCAGTTGTATTAAACAACTGACGTTAAAGTAATTGTTTAACGTCAGTTGTATTAAAAAACCGACGTTAAATATTAATATTTTTTTAACAACACTTTTAACGTCAGTTGTTGAATACAACTGACGTTAAAAGTGTTGTGTAAAAATCATTCTCTATATAAAGTACCATTCTTCTATATCAGTCTGTAATTCCGCCTCTTCTTTTCCTCTATATTTCTATTCCTTCACAAAATGGCTCTGAGACCTTTGTTATTTCTTCCTATACCTAGACTTAAAGGTCTCTGTCTTAATGGTCAAAATTCTTCTGAGGTTGTGTAAATCACATTACATGGATGGTAAAGTTGAGTAAATCACATAATGTGATTCCCTCACTTTATTTCATCCCAGTCATCCCTTTCACTCTGCTTTGGCTGCAAGTGACTGTGGATTCGAGATGATGCATCAAGGAATTCCAGTGAAGGAGGTGATGCAAAGATCCCTTTCACTTTGATTAATCACGATGCATCATGGAATTCAAGTGAGGGAGGAGATGCATCCATTTGAATTTCTGAGGACAGGACTGAGAAGAAAATGATGTTGAAGCAGCAACTTTTTTATATTTTAGGGCTATGTTGCAGAAATTTTTTATCTTTTAATCATGTAATTAATTGTAACTTATGAACGCTTCAATGAGATACATATATAACTTGTTTTATGTTAAGTGTTTATTTATCTTAATTTGCACAAGAATTTGTTTACTAATTCAAGCTAATTAATTAAGATTAAAAATAAACTTGTTTAAACAAAAAATTTTAGAAATAAACTGCACTATTGATGTGGATTGACCTGTGTTAAGAGTGACAATAGGGCATTTCAGATAGGGATATAGGATTATTTACGTCAGCTGTTTATTTAACTGAAGTAAAAATCACACTTTTAACGTCATTTTTATAAACAACTGACGTTAAAAATAAATATTTTTTATTTTAAAAACACTTTTAACATCAGTTTTATTCAACAACTGATGTTAAAAGTGTATAAGTTTCTGCAAAAGCATTCATTCCTTTGACTACTCTGCTACTTAATTACCCATTACTGCTGTGCTACTTACCCATGCACATTGTAACCTATAATCCTCTTTATGAGCACTAAGTTTATACCTAGACTTAAAGGTCTATTTCTTACTATTCTTTCGGGCGTTTTCTTTTCTGCACGTTTATAATATATGACTGCTAACTCCCAATGCGCCTTGGAACCTAATGCTCTTAATGATCAATTTAATTTTTTAGTAACTTACGACGCCTAGTAACTTCATCCCCTACTCCTATAAATAGCTTCCTTCCTTCCTTTAATTTTTCTGCTTCACAATATGGCTCTGCCATGGATATTAACTTCATCACTCTTTCTTCCTATACCTAGACTTAAAGGTCTCTGTCTTAATGGTCAAACAACTTCTGAGGTTGTGTAAATCGCATTACATGGGTGATAAGGGTGTGTAAATCGCATTATGTGAATTGCACACAATATCATCCTTCCGGAGAATCAGCAGCTACAGTTCCAAAACCTCAGCTTTGGAACCAAGGAATATTGCTGAAACAGATCGAGTGCACTCTTCACTCTGCTTTGGCTCCAAATTGACTGTGGATTCAGATGGAGCATCAAGGACTTCAAGTAAGGGAGGAGATGCATCCATTGGAGTTTCTGAGGACGGGACTGAGAAGAAAATGATGTTGAAGCAGAAACTTTTTTATATTTTAGTGCTATCTTGCAGAAATTTTTTATCTTTTAATCATGTAATTGTAACTTCTGAATCGCTTCAATGAGATACGATTTGATTATACATATAACTTGTTTTATGTTAAGTGTTTATTTATTTTAATTTGCACAAGAATAGGTTTACTAATTCAAGCTAATTAATTAAGATTAAAAATAAACTTTTTTTAAAATAAGATTAGAAATAAACTGCACTATATATGGAGTGATGATCTGCGTTAAGAGTGATAACAGGAAGATGACAACGAAAGAAAGATAGGAATGAGTTGATTATTTACGTCAGTTATTTATTTAACTGAAGTAAAAATCACACTTTTAACGTCAGTTGTATAAACAACTGACGTTAAAAGTGTTAATAATCACTTTTAACGTCAGTTCATTAAACAACTGACGCAAATAGCGATTTAATATTTACAAAACTGCCATCGCCTCATTTTTAACGTCAAACATATGGTCAACTGACGTAAAACGTTCCCGTATATTACATTATTTCCACTAGTGATTGGGTCCCGAGTTCTCTGTCACGGATCAGTGCGCAGTCCATGCTGTTCCTTCACTTAAATGGTCCTAACTTACTCATCTTAAGCCAAATTAAGGCATATGAAACCTTGTTGGAAAGCTTATTCATAGGCCCTTAATTTGGTCTAGGGTTAGGTCAGGATTATTAACCATAAATACCAGTTTACAATTGCACAAGTCAGAGAGAGACGGAAATTAGACAACTTTTACTATCATTGTTTTTGCTTTTACATTATTGGGCTTAAATGCTAAACGTTGTTAATTTCCGGATTTTTCACTCATCATGACCTTGTTGTCATGCACAGAGCGTAACTAGAGCTAAATATATTGGATTTTGGTGATCTTGTTGTCCCTAGAAAGATAAGGAAGAGACCTACAATTTCAGGTTTCACAAGATTTGTCAAATTACGCCAAAATCAAGGCTAAATTGGGTAACGATTTCTCTTGCACAGATCAGTGCGCAGTCCATAATGTTCCTTCACTTAAATGGGCCTAACTTACTCATCTTAAGCCCAATTAAGGCGTATGATACCTTGTTGGAAAGCTTATTCAGATGCCGTTAATTTGTTCTAGGGTTATGTCATGATTAATAAGCAAACATACAAATATATAGCCTCACAAGCCAGAGAGACGGAAATTAGACAACTTTTACAATCATTGTTTTTTCTTTTACATTATTGGGCTTAAATGCTAAACATTGTTAATTTTCGGATTTTTCAATCATCCAGACCTTGTTGCCTTGCGCAGAGCATAACCAGAGCAATAGATATCAGATTTTGGTGATCTTGCTGTCCCTAGAAAGATAAGGAAGAGACCTATAATTTCAAGTTCACAAGAATTGTCAACTTAGACCAAAATCAAGCCTAAATTGTGTCCCGAGTACTCTGGCGCGGACCAGTGTTCAGTCCATGATGGTCCTTCACTTAAAAGGGCCTAACTTACTCATATTAAGCCCAAATAAGGCATATGATACCTTGTTGGAAAGCTTATTCGGAGGCCCTTAATTTGTTCTAGTGTTAGGTCAGGATTAATAAGCATAAATAGCCGTTTAAAGACGCACAAGTCAGAGAGAGACCGAAATTAGAAAAATTTTACAATCATTGTTTTTGCTTTTAAATTATTGGGCTTAATTGCTAAACGTTGTTAATTTTCGGGTTTTTCACTCATCCTGACCTTGTTGCCTTGCGCAAAGCATAACTAGAGCTACAAATATCAGATTTTGGTGATCTTGCTGTCCCTAGAAAGATAAGGAACGGACCTACAACTTCAGGTTTCAGAAGAATAGTCAAATTAGGCCAAAATCTAGACTAAATTGGATCCCGAGTTTTCTTGCACGGATCAGTGTGCAGTCCATGATGTTCCTTCACTTAAATGGGCCTAACATACTCATCTTAAGCCCAATTAAGGCAAATGATACCTTGTTGGAAAGCTTATTCAGAGGCCCTTAATTTGGTCTAGGGTTAGGTCAGGATTAATAAGCATAAATAGCAGTTTACAACTGCACAAGCCAGGGAGAGATGGAAATTAGACAACTTTTACAATCATTGTTTTTGCATTTACATTAATGGGCTTACTTGGACTTAATTGCTAAACATTGTTAATTTTCAGATTTTTCACTCATCCTGACCTTGTTACATTGCGCAGAGCATAATTAGAGCTATAGATATCTGATTTTGGTGATCTTGCATGTCCCTAGAAAGATAAGGAAGAGACCTTCAATTTTAGTTTTCACAAGAATTGTCAAATTAGGCCAAAATCAAGGCTAAAATGGGTCCCGAGTTCTCTCGCCCGGATCAGTGCGTACTCCATGATGTTCCTTCACTTAAATGGGCCTACCTTACTCATCTTAATCCCAATTAATGCATATGATACCATGTTGGAAAGCTTATTCAGACACCCTTAATTTGGTCTAGGGTTAGGTCAGGATTAATAATAATAAATACCAGTTTACAGTCGTACAAGCTAGAGAGAGACGAAAATTAGGCAACTTTTACAATCATTGTTTTTGCTTTTACATAATTGGGCTTAATTGCTAAACAATGTTAATTTTTGGATTTTTCACTCATCCTGACCTTGTTGCCTTGCACAGAACATAACTAGAGCTACAGATATCGGATTTTGGTGATCTTGCTGTCCCTAGAAAGATAAGGAAGAGACCTATAATTTCAGGTTTGTCAAGAATTGTCAAATTAGGCCAAAATCAAGGCTAAATTGGGTCCCGAGCTCTCTGGCACGGATCAGTGCGCAGTCCATGATGTTCCTTCAATTAAATGGGCCTAACTTACTCATCTTAAGCCCAATTAAGGCATATGATGCCTTGTTGGAAAGCTTTTTCAGAGGCCCTTAATTTGGTGTAGGGTTAGGTGAGGATTAATCAGCATAAATAGCAGTTTACAGCCGCACAAGCCACGGAGAGACGGAAATTAGACAACTTTTACAATCATTGTTTTAAAGATAAGGAAGAGACCTACAATTTCAGGTTTCACAGGAATTGTCAAATTAGGCCAAAATCAAGGCTAAATAGGGTCCCGAGTTCTCTGGCGCGGATCAGTACGCAGTCCATGATGTTCCTTCACTTAAATGGGCCTAACTTACTCATCTTAAGACCAATTAAGGCGTATGATACCTTGTTGGAAAGCTTATTTAGAGGCCTTTAATTTGGTCTAGCGTTAGGACAGGATTAATAAGCATAAATAGAAGTTTACAGCCGCACAAGACAGAGAGAGACGGAAATTAGACAACCTTTACAGTCATTGTTTTTGCTTTTACATTATTGGTCTTAATTTCTAAACGTTGTTGATTTTCGGATTTTTCAATCATCCTGACCTTGTTGCCTTGCGCAGAGCATAACTAGAGCTACAAATATCAGATTTTGGTGATCTTGTTGTCCCTAGAAAGATAAGGAAGTGACCTACAACTTCAGGTTTCACAAGAATAGTCAAATTAGGCCAAAATCAAGGATAAATTGGGTCCCGAGTTTTCTTGCACGGATCAATGTGTAGTCTATGATGTTCCTTTACTTAAATGGGCCTAACTTACTCATCTTAAGCCCAATTAAGGCATATGATACCTTGTTGGAAAGCTTATTTAGAGGCCCTTAATTTGGTCTAGGGTTAGGTCAGGATTAGTAAGCATAAGTAGCAGTTTACAGCTGCTCAAGTCAGAGAGAGACGGAAATTAGACAACTTTTACAATCGTTGTTTTTGCATTTACATTATCGGGCTTAATTGCTAAACATTGTTAATTTTTAGATTTTTCACTCATCCTGGCGTTGTTGCATTGCGCAGAGCATAATTAGAGCTACAAATATATGATTTTGGTGATCTTGCATGTCCCTAGAAAGATAAGGAAGAGACCTTCAATTTCCGTTTTCACAAGAATTGTCAAATTAGGCCAAAATCAAGGCTAAATTGGGTCCCGAGTTCTCTCGCCCGGATCAGTGCGTAGTCCATGATGTTCCTTCACTTAAATGGGCCTACATTACTCATCTTAATCCCAATTAAGGCATATGATACCGTGTTGGAAAGCTTATTCAGAGACCCTTAATTTGGTCTAGGATTAGATCAGGATTAATAATAATAAATACCAGTTTACATCCGTACAAGCTAGAGAGAGACGGAAATTAGGCAACCTTTACAATCATTGTATTTTCTTTTACATAATTGGGCTTAATTTCTAAACAATGTTAATTTTTTGGATTTTTCACCCATCCTGACCTTGTTGCCTTGCACAGAACATAACTAGAGCTACAGATATCGGATTTTGGTGATCTTGTTGTCCCTAGAAAGATAAGGAAGATACCTATAATTTCAGGTTTGTCAAGAATTGTCAAATTATACCAAAATAAAGGCTAAATTGGGTCCCGAGTTCTCTGGCACGGTTCAGTGCGCAGTCCATGATGTTCCTTCACTTAAATGGGCCTAACTTACTCATCTTAAGCCCAATTAAGGTTGCTTGATTGTTGCTTGACCTGGTCGAAATTAAGAAGGAGAAGATGGAGAATTGGTTAGCTAATGGTTGCTTGATTTACTTGAAAGGTATTGGTTAACTAGTGGATTTTAGGATAGAGGTGGATAAGTTGGTTTAAAATAAGTGGGTGTGTCTGAAAAAAAATTTCATTCCATTTCAATTTACATATAATTAACTTCATTAAAACAATCAACCACACAATTACACATTTATGAAATATAAAAGGATCCAAATACACCCATGTTAGAATTATAATGAAAAGACTAAAATACCCTTAGGAAAGGAAATTACATTTCTATCCTCCTTAAAAAAATTTTGTCCTCAAAATTTAGACAACTTAAATACCCATACAAGAATCTAAACACTTAAACATAGAATCATAATGCAAATCTCATAAACCACACTAAACACCAATTGTTGTCTCAACAACCTTCCCACATCAAGACAATTAAAAGCATGCAAGTAGGAATTAAGACACAAAACAACTTCAGTTTGGATCCCATTGGTATTTATATACATTTAAAGCGTACAATAAAGCAAAGTCGTCCTTTGGTACAAGTAAGATTGTTGATGCTTAAGAGTTGCATTTAGGTTCCTAGATGGTTCCCTACAAGATCCTTTGTCTAATAGCTGCTAAGCTACCGCTATGTACTCTGATCAATAAGGTTTCATTTGTAAGTTTGAATCTATATTGATGAACTGGTCATAATCATTAACTACTTGGTTATCACTGATACTCGGTTCGCTAGGGTCCAATTATCATACATGACAGATATTCCAATCAATGGTGAGCTGACAGAAAATTTATGACAACAATAATAATAAGAGTATAGAACACAATCTTATTCAATTAGTAATGGTACTCATTATATCAAATCATTTTAGATCTCATTAATTTAGAAAATCGTATCAAACACATATATGGTCATGTACATAAGGATATGGCACACATGGAATAACTGATTGGTACCTATTCATGTACACAATCTAATAAATGATGCATGCCAATGATTCTTATCAATCACCTATATTGAACACGATCAATAAATAACATACACAATGCTATGGTAGCACATCAAGATATGGACATGTTCTAAGCATAAGTCTACCCCGAGCATCCCATAATACCCGAGATAGAGCAAAAAAAATATTGATTTAAATTCTTCAAATACATTTTTCAGTGAATCTAAATTTGTCTTGAAAGTCTTTTTCTAATACTCTATTATAAGAAAACTTTACTGGAATTATTCGGTTTTGAAAGTGAAATTGAGATTTGTACTCATTAAAATCTACAGAAAGGTTTTGAATTGTTCAAAGGTTTCCAAAGGGATATATCGTCAAATTTGTAATAACGTTTTAAAATAAATAATAGGCTACAAAAGAATTTATGAGTTTGCAAAAGTTCTTTTGTTTATAAAACAAACCTTTTCTCAGGCATTCCTAAAATATAACAAGTTAGGAAAAACACACAATGTCAAAATTCAAATATTCCATAACAATATCAACATACAATACTCATTACACTCATTTCAAGTATCTCAAACTTAATTATTCCAGCAAGCAAAGTAATTTTCCTCTTATTAATCGCTATGTAAATAGAATCTAACAATCAAATACTAATCAAACACATGTATAAAATTCATCACATACAAAATCATTAAGACACGGTATGATTTTCAATCACCAAACCTACAGGGCAATTTCAAACACATTGGCCAGTTAGTACATGTTAATAATAAAAACATTTAAATAGCAATACATTAAATTAGAACCATACCATGCACATCTCAACAAAACCTCAATTTTTCTATTCTTTGGAATATGGGTTTAAAAAGTAATACTAAATCATTTCTCTTTACAAGAATAATTGTTCTCACATAAGCAAAATCCGTCCAAAACATTTGACTTTGAAGAAAATTTGTTTGAAAACATTCTTTTGGAAACGCTTCTGTGAGTTGTCATCCTTCGTCATTCCTCAAACAAATACCTGAGGTGGCCTACCTCATTAATTCGTATAAGGAATTCAGAAGACTAACAACATCACATAACACTTAGAATATCACCCTAAGCCGGATCACTCTAGACTCAACTCACAGTCCGATGGGATCGAACTGCTCTGATACCATAATGTAATATCCCTACTTCCATAAGGATACTACTGAGTAACAATATATAAACATGGTTATAACATCAGGAATAATAGTTGAACATAGGAAATTTTGAAAATAAGTGAAACAAATTTCTACAAGATATTTTTGTAGAGTTGAACGTATAATTGGAATTAATTTAATACAAATAACCATTCAGCCCCTAATCAACAATTCAATTTCATGTAAACATTGACTCCTAGTAAGACTCCAATTTTGATCCGGATGTGAAAACTAATGTATATTGGGACACTATTGGGTGACTATCAAGCAATCTCCCGAACTTGCTTATTAGTTTCCAATATGTACCTGTTATCTGAGACAAAGAGGAGCCAAGTGAGAAATGAATCTCAATGAGTTCCTGCTTCAAGCAAAGCATATTAGTAAACAATATTTTATGTTTAATTGTCCTCGTTGAATTACACATACTTACTTATATGCACACATATCAAATTAACCTCACGTAGTGGTAAGGTTTCTCATAGCTAACTTACCTCTCCATTTTGCCAGGTGTGCACTCCGTGGACTAATGCAAGCTAAAGTAGGACTACTCAAACTTTATACCACTACGGAAATATTCTCTTATAACTCACCCTTTCGTCACCAGCACTTTCTACTAGGTCCTTACTTGGATTGAGTTATTTATTGAATGTCAATCTAAGCATAGACATTTTAAGGAGAGAAACCTTTACTAGGTACCTCAAGTGTGAGCGGAAATAAGGCACGCGTAGTTTAAACTGGTTGGTATGGCAGTCAGAGCTCTATGACAACAATTAGGCGTCCCTTAATTGTTAGTACCATATCCTAGCCTCCAAAAAATGAAGGACTTAACATCTCACCCACAAGAATATTGTGGCCTTAAATAATGGCTAGAATAGTTTTGAAACCTTAAGTTTCACTAAACATAGACCATTTAAGTTTTTAATGTCATGCTATGATTCATTTCCTCATACTCTTATCTAATGGAAGTCAAATGAATTAAATATTCATCAACCATACCAAGATGATAACTTCATTAAACATGCATAAAAATGCAAAGAGTGAAGACATAGCACAAATGGAAATGTCACACCTTCATATTGCAATTTATACCAACCAAATCACCATGCAACAACCGCTAATGTAGATCATATAGCCACAAAGAGCACCATACCAATTGCACATATACATATTATTCATGGGTGGATAGAATTAAAACACAGGAATCTATTCCACACAATTCAAGTACCCATATGCTCACACTTATGTAAACAGAATTTGCAGCAACCACTACAACAGATTAGACTTTAGATAGCGTTTCCGTATGCCTTTTAATAGCGTTTGTAACCGCTATCTATTCTACCGCTATTAAAACTCGTTAGCAAAGATAGCATTTAGGAACTGCTATTAATAGGTGACTTTAGATAGCGTTTGTACACGGAAACGCTATCTAAAGTCAGACTTTAGATAGCGTTTCCTTATACAAACGCTATCTAAAGTCTGACTTTAGATAGCGTTTGTACACGGAAACGCTATCTAAAGTCAGACATTAGATAGCGTTTCCTTATACAAACGCTATCTAAAGTCTGACTTTAGATAGCGTTTGTACAAGGAAACGCTATCTAAAGCCCCTTTTTTTTTAATTTTATTTCTTAACTTTTACATCCATTATTCCTGCATATTTACACAAAAAAACCACAATTGTTGCAGTCAACACAATTGTTCAAAATGTGTTCAAAATATAAGTGTTCAATGCAGCACTGCATGTGTTTGTGCAAAGAAACCAAGAACTATACAATCAAAGTGCAACACTCTATACAGCAACTATATATATATATATATATATATATATATATATATATATATATATATATATATATATATATATATATAACCAGATATAAGTACACCACTCTGTTTCTAAAGTATTCAAATTCACACGAGTAAGACAAAATCAAAGTGCAGCAACTATACCAGATCTCAATCCTTAAGAAACCAAAATCAGAAAACCAACATACATCTACAATTAATCTACATTTACAGCTTCTGTTTGTTTTTCATGAGACCAAGACAACACCAAAGTAATGTGTCGAAATGTGATCCAAAGACTCTGTAGCATACATACTGCATTTCCACCACAAAGACTAACCGGTTACATTGGGATACAGCAGACTAATTAGGTAAATACTACTGTAGCAAGAAACAGAATTCAAATCAAGCATTAACAAAGTGTAACAAAAATAATAAGTTTGAACTTATTTTCTCCTAGCAATGCACACATCAACTCGAAGGCATGTACCAAGGAAAAACAAATACATAGATAGTTTGGGGTTGATAAATATAAAGCATTATTCACATACCAATGAGTATTGCTGCAACTACTGTGATCAATTTGACATAATCAAACGAACTTTTCAACAATATAGCGACACCACTCTTCCTTGACTTCAGATAGGCGAGCAAAGGAGTATGTGGAGAATTTGAAGTCAGGGAAGTACTGCGACATAAAAATTAAATAAATTAAGTTACAATTGCTAAAACATTTGAACAGTCACAGTTAAAAGCTAAGTAAACAACATACCGCCATTGGTATTTTAACTTGGTTCTGCAAGATAGTCTCCTTCATGAAACGCATGACATAGTACCCACAATCTGTCTTTGTTGGGTTGTCTTGGGCACTATAAAAAATAAAATAGTAAATCAATATAGTTTTTTTTATCTAATTGCGCATTAAGTTTTTGCAAATATACCTGTATCTGAATCCATTTAATGTTGGTTGCCTTTAAACGCGGCACCTTAGCTCCGATATTTGCGCGATAAACTTGCAAACCACTAATCACAAAATCAAACAGACTTCATTAAGAAACATATTTTCAATCATCACAAACACACGCATGCTCACGTATCGAATGTAATCATAGAAAATCAGAAATATAAAAACATGCTTACGTATCGAATGCATTCTTTAATTCAGGCGATCCCTAGGATCAACATACAAGGGATCCAGATAGTAAATAATCTCTTCAACAATATTTATCGCAGACAAAGACCCAATGATTCCTACAAAAATGTTGAGATAACAAATCCTAAGCACCTCAACTTTTATGTAATTCATTATTGTGAATTAAGTCCTATAGGATAAGCGACTCACCCAACATTGCACGGCGCTAAAAACAAGGGCTGATATTCTCTTTCTTTAGTTGCAAACCGGTCAGCTAGATACGTTGTCTGTGAATCCCTCCCGAAGTAGCCGTATGTATTTGTTTGGTGTGGGGACAAGAACAGAAACCTCCTCGTTATTTCCTTTGGAAGCAACAATTCTTCATACAAATACCTTCAATTAAGATATAAAAATGGATTACACCAATGACATACATCAATATTTAAATGGAAAGACTAAAAAAATATTGTACACTTTAAACCTGATTTATTACCTGATATATGCGGAAATAACGGAGGCAGATACCCATTCATGATTTACAACTTCTCTGATATTTTCAGTATTGAGCATCTCAATGAAATGGTGACCAAAAATATTTTCTTCCATCTCTACGTACAATTGGTCAGCATTTTTCATATTCTTTCGTTCATGTATTTTAAGGAAATTCAAATATTCCAGAGAAGTTGTAGTTGAACCAGCTGTAGGTGGGTTGGCCTCAGAGTTGCCTCCTTTATTTTCTGGGGTTGTAATTGATTCCTTTGTATATCCAGACACTCTGCCCTTGCCTTTAGCTTTTGCGGGTGCCTGGAAATTTTGCATTTCAATATGCCAGTTAGTGATCAACTAATGTAATGCATATATGCCGTATATGAAAAGGTGGAAAAATGCAATTACATACCATATTAATTACAACCACGAGATCAATTGGCCATGCCACATAAGTACCTATTGCATCTCCTACTGTCATCACATCTGCATCAACGATAGGTACCGGCAATGGCGCATTCCCCTCAGTTGCAACATCAACTCCAACTTTCACATGGTTAAGGGGTACTGGTCCAGTGTGCAGTGTAACACCCGGCTCATTGTATACTTTACCCATAGCAACCATACGATAGTTTGGGGTCGATAAATATAGCTGACATGAGTTGACGCCCTAATCCAATGATAGATGAATAAGCTGTGAATTAAGGCATCCAATTGAATGTATTTAACTGCGAATGCAATACTAGTAAAAAAAAAGGCATGCATTACCTCTGGAAGCCTCGCCGCGATGGTAGAGTGCAACTATCTTTGACGCTTGCTTGGGCTGTGAAATTAGCCTCGCCTCTCCTCATCATCCTTTTGTTTCAGCTTTTCTTCCAAAATGTTCAATCTATCGTGAGAGTTGAGACACCAATGTCTCCCACTTTTTCGTTTCCGAGTTATTTCTTGCACGACCTTCGGGTGGGAAGTAATCTTTTGTGAGACGCCGAAACCCACACCCCCTAACACGCCCAGGGTTCTCTGGCACACCTATGGCTTTGGCAAGAATATCCCGGCGACCAAAGTCTTCTATCTCTCCTCTACCGCAGATCGTGATGTTCCTCCTCCGACACATAGTTATTGGTGAAATGCAAATGTTAAAATTATTATATATTATCATATGAAAATAACAATTGATAATGTAATCGTTAGTCTACTAACACATTTATTCCACACGGTCTGCGTATTTTTGTTGTCAATTACACCCGCCTTGTTCTCGCGGGCTTTCCTCCACACAATATGGCGTTTAATTTTCTTAACTTCTGGCCCCGCCTCCCGTATCTGTATATTGAGATAATATAAATTAACCAAACAGTTTAAAAGTCATATTTACCACAAATGCAGTTAAATATATATATATATATATATATATATATATATATATATATATATATATATATATATATATACATACCAATTCATCCTCAATGTCAGCATACCCCTTACGTGATGCTTTGTAAGGGCATGCAGGATCTAACGCCCTGTTGCGATTTTCATTGCTTAATTTCTATTCAGACACATATAAGTAATATTAATACATGGTTAATGTCATATGTACGTATTGCTATAAAATTATAAGGACTAACGTGATATTAAACATACCAGGAATTGAGCATCTCCTATGCGTATTGCTATAAAATCTGTCCACTCATCCCTTGATATGTGTGGATATTGTGATGGAGGCTCCTCATTGATATTCCCGTTGGCATCTCTTAGAAATTTTTTGGTCAATCTAGTTCTGAATGCCCTATGTAGGTTACCAGCTTCCTGAAGTACAAATTTTTTCCTAGATTCATCAACATTAAAAGACATCTCGCAAAACAATATAAACAACGTGTCAAAGTAAGTATGTTTACATAGTTTACAATATAATTTATAAATTTTAACAATTACCTATACATCAGCCCATATGCTCTCTTTGAAACCATCCAAAGCTTCATCCTTCCAATTAGAACAAATAATTGGGACCGTTTGCCGAACAACGGCCCCAATGTAACTCTTCAATATTTTACCATTAGCACGAATAGGTTGGTCCAAAGAATTCCATTCAACCTAATAAAAATAATAAAGTAATTAAATCTAGATATCAAACAACATTATGAAATCCTTAGATTAGTAAGTAAATTACATCAAATTTTTGTCCTTTACTCCTAGCGCGGATGACCGCCTTCATAATCAGTGGGGCCCACGTCTCGCAGATTTGGCATCACTAGAATTAATTGAAGATTCCATTTACCTACAATAATATTAGATACAAGTAAAACATCAATGGACATTAATATAACATTAATTGATGCAAAATATAAAACAACTATGAATAACAAAATCAACACTAGCATTACCTGAAGATACTAACTATAATATAAAAGGATCGGAAAGTTCATTTAAACACAAACACTACATACATGTTTAAGTCAACCTTTTTCTTTTCTTCATTTGATTGAGATTTGTTTGTCCTTTATTAGTACGAAATGGTGGATTGACCAAAAGCCCCTCATCATGATCATCTCTCGATATACATACCATCATCCCTAGTTGGATCAATCTCAAGTGATTGTAATGTCCCGACGAAAGGATCATCTTCAATATCAACATCTCGATGGTCTTGATCATCAACATTAGTAATTATTTTGTTAGTCAAAAGAACAATGGACCTTTTCATATCAGCTGGATCAGTGACATAGAACACTTGTTGAGCTTGAGATGCTAATATAAAAGGCTCATCTTTATACCCCACCCTATTAAGATCCACCGCATGAACCCCGACTCATCAATCGAACACCGTTATTATTGTCAACCCACTTGCAACCAAACACACCAACCTTAAACTTTGTGTAATCCAACTCCCATATGCGTTCAATGACGCCGAAGTATGACATATTTGCATATATCGGGTTTCTGTCTTTGGCACTTGAGATATGCATCGACCGAGCTACTAGAGTCACACCACTGTTTTGCATTGTACTCCGACCATCTTGTTCTTTTGTATAGAATGTGTACCCATTAATTTGATAACCGTGGTAAGAGAACACATGCAAACTTGGACCTTTGGCTAACCATCTCAATCTATTTGAAACTCAAGTATCATTTTCAATCAACTCTGCATAAATGTGATCTCTTAGCCACGTTATAAAACAACGATTGTGTTCTCTAGTTAGCCAATTTTGATTCTTATTTGGATACAAACTCTTAAGCATGTCCTTGTGTTTTTCAACATATGGCTCAACCTCATCGGCATTGTGCAGAACATATAAGTGTGCTTGCTCCCATTCTGTCCTTGTTATAGTCACTATTTCATTTCCAGTAATTCCTTGCCCCATCATTCTCCATGTGTGACGAGACTTTGGCAGCCCTATAGATTCAGCATTGGATAGGTATTCGATGCACAGAATTCAACAGCTTCTTCGACAATATACCGTTCAACAATACAACCTTCTCGGTCGTGGATCGGATTTTCACATACCCTTTTAATATCTTCATATAACGCTCAATTGGGTACATCCATCTCATATAAGCTGGCCCACACAGTTGTGTCTCTCTAACAAGGTGAATGGTTAGATGAACCATTATGTCAAAGAATGAAGGTGGAAAGTACATCTCAAGCTCGCATAAAGTCACAACAATTTCTCTTTGCAATGATGGCAACTTCCCGGGGTCAATCACTTTGCTGCAAATTGCCTTGAAGAAGAACGAGAGTTTAGTTAAGGCCCCCCGCACTTTGTTAGGTAAAATATACCGTATACCAATGGGTATCAACTGCTCCATGAGAACATGACAATCGTGGGACTTTAGACCTTTTAACTTGAGATCTTTCATCGATACGAGGTTCCTAATGTTTGAAGAGTACCCTTCCGAACCTTAACTCCTTCAAGAAACTTACAAAAAACAGTTTTTCTTTTCTAGATAGAGTGTAAGCAACCGGAGGAAGATATGTACTTTTACCCTTCTTCGTCGGTCCCAATTCTCTTCTTATTCCCATACTTACCAAGTCCAACCTTGCATTGATGCCATCTTTAGTCTTCCCCGGCACATTGAGTAACGTACCAATGACACTATCACAGATATTTTTTTCAACGTGCATCACATCGAGGAAATGTCTTACATATAATGATTTCCAATATGTCAACTCAAAGAAAATCGACCTTTTCTTCCACCCTCTTGTGACAATATCTCTCGCAAAAGGTTTACCGAATTGGATATTCAAATCCTTTACCTTTTCAAAAAGTTGATCACCCGTCAAAGGTGAAGGAGCTCTACCTTCTTCCGAGTTCCCATTGAACGCCTTTCTCCACCACCGGTAATGATGACTTGGATGCAAAAATCTACGATGCCCAAGAAAGACATTCTTCTTACAATGTTCTAACCGCATCCAATCTGCACCCTCTTCACATATAGGGCATGCACACTGACCCTTGATGCTATATCCTCGACAGATTACCGTAGGCTGGAAAATCATTAATTGTCCCAAACAACATAGCTCTCAAATTGAAACTTTCTTCCTTATACCCATCATACACCTCCACACCTGTCTCCCACAGCTTGTTTCAAGTCTTCAATCAAAGGAGTCAAATAGACGTCTATATCATTTCCTGGTTGTTTGGGCCTTAAATTAACATAGATAACATCATAAATTTGCGCTTCATGCATAGCCATGGGGATAGGTTGTAAATCACCAAAATCACAGGCCATGTCTTGTGAGAGCTACTTTGAACACCATGCGGGTTAAATCCATCAAGAGCCAATGCAAGTCGTAGGTTTCTTGAATCTTGCCCAAAATCGGGATAATCATGATCAAATTTCTTCCATTGCGGAGAATCTGCCGGGTGCCGCAGCTTGCCATCTTTGATCCTTTCATCCTCATGCCATGTCAAGTGCTTTGAATCTTCGAACTACGGTACATGCGCCTAAATCTGGGTATTATGGGAAAATACCACACAACCTTCTCTCGGATCTGATTCTTTCTTCTTAAATCATGAGGCATTACATTTAGGACACATCTCGTAACGATGCATATTCATTCCGAAATAAAATGCAATCGTTAGGACAAGCATGTATCCTCTCGTAGCTCATGCCAATAGAGCGTAACATTTGTTTAGCCTCGTATGTCCGACTAGGAAGCACATTATCATCTGGCAACATGTCTTTCAATAGTGTGAGTAAGTCCGTAAAGCTCTTATCACCCATCCGTCCGTTGCCGATTTCAAGTTATACAACTTTAACATCGCCGACAATCTTGTGAATTTAGTACATCCATCATACAATGGTTGCTCTGCATCACTTACCAACCTCCCAAACATTTGTGGACAATCCCGAAGATCCTCTTCAACAAGCATTTGCAATGTCTTCAAAACGATCGCCCTCATAAGTATTTGTGTCGGTATCGTATGATGAATATCTCACACGATTCCTCATTTCACTAGACTCAGCTCTTGTCTCACCATGTTTTGTCCAACATGTATAACTTTGATCGATTCCATTACACACTAAATGTTCTTCCAAATCGGCTGCACTAACTCGCCTTGCATAACAACAATCTAAACAAGGACATATGATTGTATTAGGGTTTTTCGCATGCCGAACTGCAAAACTAATGAACTCTTTCACCCCATCCTCATACTCCTTCGTTAAACGATTGGCAGACATCCATTTCCGATCCATGCTTTTCCGATCTACAAAAATATTTATTAAACATATTTACTTTGAGTTTAGAGTGGTTGAGGTATACATGCAATGTATACAGATTAAAGGAATGAAAGGCTGCAAACAAAACACATTGTCGCTGAGTATTGTTGAAGGAACCAAGAGTCGACTTGTTGATGAGTGTGATTCCACATCATCTTTGTCTATCATTTTGCATGCATTTTCATGTAGTTTAGGAATATTTTTATTAGATTTTAGGTTAATTTTCCTTTGGAACGGGTAAGGCGGTTTTCGTGTGTTGTTTTGCAGATATCAAGGGTAAAATGCTCGAGATCAACCATGATGAAGTTTGGATAAAGATAGGGCTTTAAAAGTGCAGAAAATGAGCCAAACAGAGTCCATCACGGCCTAGCCGTGATGCCCATCACGGCCATGATCGAGCAAAACTGAAAAAGAAGAAAGGCTGAAGTCAGATTCTGTCACGGCCTGGCCGTGATATCCATCACGGCCGTGACCCAAAACCACCACAAGTCAGAGCACATCACGGCCCAGCCGTGAAATTCTTCACGGCCATAACAGAGACCGTCACGGCCTGGCCGTGATATCCATCACGGCCGTGACCCAAAACCACCACAAGTCAGAACATATCACGGCCCAGCCGTGAAATTCTTCACGGCCATAACAGAGACCGTCACGGCCTGGCCGTGATGGCCATCACGGCCGTGACGCGCATTACTTGGACCTGAAGAAACCGAAATAGATCAGGTTTTGAGTTGGTTTGGGACTCTAACTTCCCAATTTCTATAAATAAGGATCAAGGCATCAGATCAGGGGATACACAATACACATTGGATGAGATCCATAACAACTAGGACTTAGGCATAGGACTAAGGCAAACTTGCTCACTCTCTAAAAACACCAAAATCTGAGCACAGAACATTAAATTAAATGATATATAAAGGGAAAGGATCAACAAACTGAAGCAACAAAAACAAACATATGAACCCATTCTTCACATTCAGAAAAACATTGAAACAAAACAAAACAGGATACCAGCAGCATTAGGTTCAAAATGCATACAGTCAATCCGTCAATCCATATTCATATTTTCAAATAATGATTGACACACAAACAAGTCACATTCCATTCAATACCAATCAAACCGAAAATTAAAGAGCAAGTAAAATAAAACCTTGAACACAGACTGTGAACTTGGATAAAAACACACTCCCACAAATATTAAGAATGTCCGGAAATAAAATTTGTAAATGATAGAATATCACCTGAACACAGACTGTGAACTTGGAAGTGGGTTCCACTAAAGCTGCAAACTTGGAACTGGGTTCAACCGGGAATGCGCCCGTGGATCGTGTCACGCACTCGAGCCGAGTGTGAAGCTCTTAGTATGAGACTTAATCATATTTAACAATCAAGCACTACTTTGCTCTATAGTGTGGGTCGCATCAATCACAAACAGCATTAAACATTAAATTGACATACAAAACGACACATGAAGCCAATTGTAGTTTGAACCCTCCGGCATTAGAAATCATAACCATAATCAACCATACAAAATCTATTTACCATTCCAGATATGGCTCTGAATGCAGAGGAGCTTATGTTATTCGAGTTTGAAAATTGAATTGAGAAATGGGAAATAAACAGCTTCTCAGAGAAAAAAAAATCATGAAATGGTGAAATTTTAGCTTTTGGGATATAATCATCAAAGCCTCAATGACTCATTACTAAGACAGCCTAAAAATACAAACTTCTGAGCAAGAAGCTTCACCTTGCAAGGTATTAATGAAGCTCAGCACTCAGAAGACATGACTTCACTAGCAATCAACTAAAAAACAAAAACAAAAAATTGACATTTATTCATATAGAGGCAGGAATCCAGAAATCCAGTGTCTTAAAAAGGACAATACCTAACAACTGATAGAGAGAAATAATAGAACCCAAAAAATGCCACAAAGAGTAAAAAGCAAAACACAAAAAAAGAATCTGAACAAGCAAAATGTAAAATGGTGAAACAAAGAGAGATGCACCCAAAAGGACAATAAGAAGGAACAACAAGCATAATAAGCAGAAGGAACACCAACCCACTATTGTAATGAAGAAGAAAAACAATGGGTATCCCTTTGTTTCCACTCTTCTTCCTTGTGTTGTCTCCTTCTAGAGCTTCAGTTATCTTCCACTCCACAGAACACACACACACTTTCTCTCTAAACTATGAAAGTGTGAAACTAAAACTACAATGGTATGATTTAAGTTCTTTCTCTTTCGGAGTAGCAGCGGCGGCGAGCAATGGCGAAGGTGAGGGAAGAAAAAAGAGATAGCATGCAGAGGGAAGGAAACAGTAGAATGAAAATGAGGAAGAAACAGAGAGGGAAGGCCGAGCGCGCGTCTAATTTTACTGGGAAGACCTAAGATAGCGTTTCCTACAGGAAACGCTATCTTAGGTATCACCTAAGATAGCGTTTCCGTGTGGAACCGCTATCTTTTCCTAAGTGACACTTTTAATAGCGGTTCCACACGGAAACGCTATCTTAGGTGATACCTAAGATAGCGTTTCCCTTAGGGAAACGCTATTAAAAGTCCCCCATCACTTTTAATAGCATTTCCACACGGAAATGCTATTAAAGGTGCGTTATTAAAAGTCTATTATGTTGTAGTGAACTTGGAACTGGGTTTTCTCCACAAAAACTTCATCACGATTAGAACTTTCAGAGCCTAAATTATAAAAAAATAAGTTTATTTTCTATTAAAACAGGATTTAACTCAATCCAATATTTGTACAATTTACTACAATTTAAATACTACAACAGTATCAGTCCAGAGTTTTCAGTACCAACAGTAACTTGCATGTCATTTTTCGCCTTTTATACTTAATGAAATTGAACCATTCCAGAGCCCATTTCGAAGGAAAAAGAGTCTAATTTCTAATGGTACAAAAATTTCTTTAAAATAAGCCCTGTAGAGGAAGTTATGGATGAAACACTAACAGGGGTACATTACGGGTTTGAAGGATTTGACAGCCCCTAGAAAAATTTTCATCCAAAACCACCCCTAATCAACATGAAATCAAAACCCCATTGTTACAAAGCATATATCAGTTCAGAACAAACATTCTACCAAATAAATTTAAACAATCTAACAAGTAATTGGGATTTATGGTTACCCAATGTTACAAACAACAAGAACTCACATGATTGAAGCTAGAAAATGAAGACTTGGTGGTTAAGGAAGCAAAGTTGTAAATGTTGATCTCCCTAGGGTTCCTCCTTAATCTGATTATAGTTCCCCTTTTTTGGTCTTCAATGCAGCTGCTCCTAGCTCTCAAGGAAAGGAAAATGGTGTAGGTCTCATGGTAGTTATGGAAGTAATGGAGAAAATAGAGTGGTGGGGTGATGGTGAGTGTGTGTTGGCTGAAATTTTTGAGGGAGAAGAGAGGAAGGAGAAGAGTTATTTTTGTTGAGGGAGGAATGAAAATGAGATACCCAGTCCCCGCTCCCTAAACTGGTCGAAATTAAGAAGGAGAAGAAAGAGAATTGGTCAGCCAATGGTTGCTTGATTTACTTGAAAGGTGCGACACCCTACTCTAGGGTCATCACATTAATACCGAAATACAAAAATATAATTATATAACGCTGGTTACTTTCGGAAAATATAATTTAGAGTGACTAACCTTATATGAAAATAGTGCTGAATTTTTTTTTTCTTTAAGCATACAACATAAAACCATTATAAACATAAACAACATATATGTACATCTATATATATATATATATATATATATATATATATATATATATATATATATATATATATATATAATATTTATATACACAACACCTATATTAGGAGATAACAAAAAGGCTTTTATAAGCATAGGCTATTCTCCATCCAACTAAGCAAAGGAGATAAAGATATATACATATCAACAACAACTAGTTCAAAACCATCTCAACAACTAATGGCTCTCCGAAGCCAAAATAAACTAATCAAGACTCACTACCCCCGGAAACTATACCTAAAGCTGGTCAAGCTAGTGAAACCCATTGGGAAGACCATAATGATCAATCCCACCTACAACTGATGAGTCTGATGATGATGCATCCGCTTCCGCTGCGCCATCTGAAGAATCTTCCTCATCAACCGCAGGAGGTTGAAACTCAGGATCGTCCTCCATGTATTCCTCTGGATCTTCCTCACCATCAACTAACTCCACTTCAGCTGGAGGTTCCCCAGGTCCTAACATCTGAAGAGGTTGTGGTTGAGGTAAAGGATCCATCATTCCATGCTCTTCCAGGTATTGAAGGTACAGCCATACTGGTGGTAGCGATACCTCGACTGTTTCCACTACATGAGTTCTCTGATGGGGTCCTTCTTCTATTGTTCCAATCACTTCCGTACTAGGGCCATGGTAGGTGGGGCTGAATGCCCCAAGATTTATCTCCCAGGCACCACCAAATTGTGCCCGATCAAAAGTGATCGTACGAATCCTCGACTGCACCAACGGTACGTCCGGATTCATCTGAATATGTTGTAAGAGTGAGAAACCAATACATGGATCTTACTCAATAACCACACTCTAGCCATCAAATAACACATCAACATTTATCACGTACAATTAGTTATAAACGAATAGTTTATCAGTGGGTTCAACACCCCAAACATCATCCATAAAATTATGCATGACACTTCTATTCATCATCTAATTTTCATCCTAATCTCATGAGATATCCCAACATCATATGAGTTGATCATACTCCATAGCCACACTGGCTAACTTGGCCAACTGCCAACAGGTGCGCAACCTCTTCCCATCTTAAAAAGGCATACAGAGCCAGGCACACACAAGGCCAAACACATTGCTAATGTCCACAACCAGTGGCCCTACCATTAGCAAGTAAGATGGGGTCTCCATGTCCTCCCTAGGCACATGAGATAAATGCACATCGTAATTACCTTTCGCCGCTGGTAATTAATGCATTATGCCACAAACCGCAGGCACGTCTGCCAAATGCATGCAAAACACTTTTGTTTTGTTCTTTTCTTTGTGCTCAATCTTTCTTTTGCCGAAGCTCAAAATGGCTTACGACTCACATAGTTTTAAAATACTTTTAAAACTTTCATTACAACACAGGACCTCATTGTCCGAGTGCTCAATCACGACACCTCTCGACCGGTGCACCAGTCCCAGGTTCGTGCTACTAGAAAACATCTTCAATGTTTCATCACAGTATACCTCATGTATACAATATAGGCCCTCAAAGTCCAAATGACTGAGTCCATCACAACACAGAACATTAGTACCCCGACGTCTCTGTTACTAAGTCTAACTGTATTTTCAACATTGTTAAATCATCTTTTGATTTTTAGAAATTCCTTTTCCAAGGTAGAAATTCATTATAAAATCCTTAAATAATAAAACTTAGTTTTTACAAACCAATGAGTCACTTGAGGTTTAATTTCCTCGAAATAAGTACTGCCGTTTTGAAAATACTTGCCGTCTACACCTTTCCAAATTTGCCGTCAAATATTATTTTTAAGTCTTTTGAGCCAAAAACTTAACTTTTTCTACTTAATTAATTTTCTAAAATCATGATTAACTTATTTTCACCAATTAATTTCATAAAAGAATATTTTGTGATATTCTGGGTTTTCTTACATAAAATTTAGCACTACCAAAATATTTTCACAGTTTCGCACTCGTTGTGACTCATAATTCACTTTTCAAAAAATAAATTATGAAAATAATAATATTTTCCAAAAACTCTTTATTTTTCTCAAAATAAATTCCCTTTAATATTATATATCAATATTTTGCCGTTAACACATTGAATATAATTTGCGAAGCTTCTTAAAGCTTTTATCCGACTTTCTTAATTGTTGCACTGACCACTGTCAGGCTTCTCACACATCAAACAACAGTTATATCACAGATATTTCCCAGGCAGATCATGCATCACAGTACATAGTATAATTGCAGATAAACAATTAAAGCAATTAAAACCACACAGATACAAATAACACAACAATAAACAACATAAATAAACAACATAGAATCCTCTGGTGTTCCCCCTTACCTCTTGAAGACTCCTTGATAAACTTACAGACTCCTGCGGATTGTCAGTTACCTCGTAAATGTTGTACTCAACTAACCTTCAATCATTACAACCACATAATTACAAATCAAGAAACTAAAACATTCTAAACCCTAATACATAGTCACGGCCTCTAGGGTTTTTTTTTAAATGACTAAAACTTCTAATCATGATTAAGTTATGGATTAGTGACTAAATAACTAAGTTTAAAACTCAAAGCTTCCTAACTCTTTTATACATAGGTTCGGCCTTAATAGATTCATAGAGCTAGGGTTCTTAGTTTAACAAATCATCTTGGATTTATAAAGCATACATACTAAAAGCTTGATTTCTAAGATAATTTATGAAAACCATGAACAAAACTCAAAAAAACTCACCCACTTAGGGTTCGGCCAACATGAATATTTTTGAGTAAAATAGTCATTTTTAAGGAACTAACATGGATTAGAGTGTGTAGTCATACATGCCATATAGAATACATGATCATACATGAAAACACATGAACAAAACTCTACCAACCCTAAGGTGATAGATTCGGCCAAAGCTAGGTTTTCAAGAAAGAAATTTTTTATTACATCATGCTCTTGGATTTAGATAGTAGACATGATATCTAGAAGATAGAAAGTAGTTTCATTATCATTAGATTTTCCTAGAATTTATTATGATTTTTCAAAGTTCTAGGATTAGAAACTTTAAAGTGATGAACAATCATGATATAGGCCTTGAATCAAGAAACTTGCTAAAGAACATAGGCATGATTAAGAATGAAGTTTAGGATTTACCTCTTGAAAATCAATGACCAAGTAAATCCAAGAACTTGGTTTACAACTTAGAACTAAGGAACTTGTACTTTAGAGTTTTTAGAAGCAAATGGCAAAAGAAACTAAATGAAAAGTGAGAGTAGGGTATTTATAGTGAGAGTGGCGAAATCTCAAGAAAATTCTAGATGATGATGAGTTGTCATGTTCAAGGATCAAAATGCAATTAAGTTCTAAGGACCAAATTGCAAAGATTCGAATAGTTGAAGGACTAGTTTTCAAATTAGCAATAGAATGTCATGATGATGATTTTGCCACATTAAATGCTAGCTTATCTTGACTTTTTTGGCTGATTTGATGAGTCAAAGACAAGTTAGGATAATTCAATGTATTTAGGAAGAATCAAGAACATTGTGGAAAATCTAGGATAAGGCAGAAACTTGTAGAAACTTATGGAAAATTCTAGATTCAACATGATGAGTCCAACAACAATGAGGCAGCCACATTTCACATGGGCTTGCGCATTGGGCTTGGCACATTTGGGCTTGATTTCATTTTCTTGCTTGTTGTGGGGCCCACTTGAAGATTTAAGCATTTAAGCTTAATGATAGGAAACTTAAATGAGCTTTTTGAACTCAAACTGTGAACTAAAAATTTTGGGCTTCTAAGCCACAACCCTTTAAGATTAGAAACAAGTATTCTAGCCCAATCCACTTAGAAAAACTTAAAAAACTAATTTAGGGACAAAAGGGTAATTTACAGAAAGTTCAGGGACTTAACCGCAAAATTTCTAAATTTTCTATTTAACCCTGAAAAATCTTCTAGACTTAAAAATATGATTCATCCCCTTGAATCATCTCAAAATCCTAAGATAAACCCTCTCACTACTCTTAGAAACTCTAATTTCCCTTCCGTCGTCTACCCGATTACGCTTTCCGCCCGTAATACGTAAATTATTTTTATTTCTTCCCAAAATAAATCTAAAAATACAAAGTTGTAGAAAATAAAATACCAAACTTAAGTCTTTCATTCATGAATTAAAATTAGGTCTTTTGAGCAGTATTATTATACTGTCAATGGAATTTGCGGGCCGGGTTTCACCTGACTTTCCAACCTAAATTTTAATCGTAGCTTCCTACGGTCAAGTAGGATTGAATACTAACCTCTGTTTATTTAAAACAATTTTATAAAATTCTAATAAATTTATAAACACATTTATATGTATTATTGTTATTTAAAACAGTGAAATACAGGGTGTTACAAAAGGTATTGGTCAACTAGTGGATTTTAGGATAGAGGTGGATAAGTTGGTTTAAAATAAGTGGGTGTGTCTAAAAAAAATTTCATTCCATTTCAATTCACATATAATTAACTTCATTAAAACAATCAATGACACAATTGCACATTTATGAAATATAAAAGGATCTAAATACACCCATGTTAGAATTATAATGAAAAGACTAAAATACCCTTGGGAAAGGATATTACAACTAACAAATATAGAAATCACATACAACAGAAACTCGAACATGAAACATATGCTCATATTAACAGTAGAGACTATATTCTAACATCCCCCTCCCACAAACTCGGGGTGATTGAGAACTGCTCCTGAGTTTGTCTCTAAGAGTGCAAAATATGAGCTTGGACAATGGCTTTGTGAGAATGTATGCAATCTGGTCTACTAACAGAGATAGAAATCGCATACAACAGAAACTAAAACATGATACATAAGCTCATATTAACAGTAGAGACTATACACGCTAACAAGTTAAAACAGCTAAAAGAGGATACAGTTTGTCTAAAACCACTGCTTTGCCTAAAATTCATGGATTATCAATGCCATCAATGCATTCTACAAGCAATTTTGGAGACTCCGATGTAGCTTCTCCCAAATGGCATAAGTAAAAAAGGTGTTGATTGTTCCGTCCAAGAGCGAGAGCCTTTTGCATTCTACAGAGGTGAATGACACCTACCCTATGTCAGTGAAAGGTCCTTATTCATGTGGACAAAGCTTACCTTCAACAGTTTGTTGGGAAATGTTCTTTGGGGTCACATAACCCTTCAGCTTTGCCAATACTAATTGGTCTTTATATATTTTGTATTTCTTTTTAAATCTCACTCGCATCGGTCTCTACGCATATTCTAAAACAACATGTGTATATAATTATTTACTTTCATATAGAGAGGAAGGACTTAAGTCATGATGGAGGGAAAAAAGTTTATTCCTGGTATAATACATTCAGGAGGCATTTATCAAGAATGATAATGAATCATTAAGCTAATGAGTGACCATATACTCATGTCTTCCAACTGTAAACAAGTCACGTGAAATTAAAACCACCCCATTGTGCTGTTGTCACAGTTTTCTGCTGTAGTGTTCCATAACTCTTACAATACGGCACAAATTGAAATAATTGGATCATTCATTTGTATCTTACATAGCACTCACTTAATTCTCATTTTTTAAAGCATGTCAAATAACTTGTTCTTTTCATCAAGTCAAACAAACTTTAAACCATATTTTAAAAATTAAGAAGAAATTTAAAGAATAACTCAAACCAATGGTTTACATATTGAAGACTCGTCTTTTTCTAAAATTCAAGTAAGAATATCGGTACATACTCACACGAGCATTCCATCAAACAACTAGATTGAAAATACAAAAAAAGTTAAGGCATTGATAACTAACTTATACTTTCCCCAACCTTTCATCAAATAGCTGACATATATTCAAAAAGGACTTTAAATTATTGTGGTACAAGATCTCATTATAGTATACTCGAAAGCATACCAAGTTTTCTACTCTTTTTAGTTTCAACTTAGCCACAATTGAAAGTATAGAGCAAAGAGAAGTGGTTGATTTGGAACATAAAAGAAAAAAAAACTAACGCACAAAATTAAACACAGTGACATAGCTATTTCAAACAGAATATAATGAAGTTCAAACAAATATGTGTTGCTCATTAGATTATCAAGTTCCTCAAATATAAGCTATTTCTACATAAAACTGGGGGCCATTTAGTAAAGGCAAACGATCTTTCTTACAATTGAAATAGAAAAGAGATGAGTTTGCAAATAGAAAGAGTAAACCTTCAAATAAAACTGATAAAGCAACATTCATATGATCAAATGGTGTCATATACTTGATAATAATTCTGATATGCATAATTGACAAGCCACTTTGTATGTATACAACGTAAAATCCTAAAAACCAGAGTGATAAACCTCATGGGTGAAAACCAGAAAAACAATTCAATTATTTATTCCTCCAATCGGAAGAAGGCTTTCCTTATAAATTACTATTTGACAAAAATATTCGGCTCCTTTAACACCAAGCTCCTCAATCATGTGGGTACTTAAATCAAACCAGGCTAGTTCATCATCTTTTTTCTGAAGAATATATCACCCTTCTTCCCTCCTCCGATAGGATGCTCAACGCAAGGCAAGGGGCCAACAATGAAGAGTTTAGTCCATGATTCCTTCACAACGAGTTCACCCAAAATTGATATGCAAAAAGTAGTCGTATCCGCATATTTTGAGATCAAAGCAATGGACCCATTTAATAGCACCAAAAGTCTCGGCACCAAATGAAAATCAAAACTATCAAACGACGCTAAGTATGCTTCATTATTGTGTGTTTCACTTACACCCCACCAATGACACATTCCATCCAAGTACAATTGGTCACCCTGATCATAGCCAAGAGGCATATCGACATCAAGTTTCCTCCAAGAGTTACTTCTTAGGCTATATATCTCCCATGAGGGGTCGTATAATATATATTCTTGTGGCTCAAGAAAATTACCAGGAACTACATGCCTAATCACCTTATAGTTATCTCTAACACGATCATAACCAAATCCACGAAGACTAGTAAAAGGGGACAAATAAAGTGGTACATACTCAACTGGGCTAGGAGGAATGACCTTGAATTCCCCGGTAGCTGGGTTCCACAATACTACAATATTAGGCCGTTGGTAGAGGCAAAGAATTCCATTAATACTAGCAGAACCCAAAATATAAAAAGCAGGCTCATCCTCTTGAAAGGGATTTGGCCAGTCTAATTTGACCCTATTTTGAAACCTCTCACCATAAAGCAAAAACAAGGAGCGTTTAAAATTGTATTGGTCATAATCTACCATAGTCTGATGCAGGAGGAGAGATGTATCATCGTAGTAAGAATGATGATTAGATATGAAATTTTTGCCGAAGATCCTCATGAAACGAGGGTTTTCAAATAAGAGGGCCCATGATTTGCATACGCATCCAAATCGCTTCAGAGATTTTAGGGGCAATTTTGATAGAATGGAGAATTTAAGATTACACATAACCATTAACGAGTCTGACATGATGGTTAACGGGAGACACATAAGCAGGTAAACAAACACTGAAAGTGAAACCGTGGAAGGATGAACTAGTGTGTCACGCATTTATAAATTTAAGTGAATTATTGAATAATTTATTTTTTTAGGTACTAAAAGTGGATCCCCTAAATTATTCTTAATTTTTTTTTCAGGGATCACTATGATCCACTCAATAAAGCAAGTCCTACATAAAATATTTGTCCCCACATGAAGTTTTCAGGAAAGATTAATTTTTCATTTAAAAAAAGAAAATAATTTTAAAATTTTAATAAAATTATTTTACTTGCAGCGTGAACAGAAGTCGGTGATTAACTATATATATATATATATATATATATATAAAGTTGGAAATTAGTTGAGGAGAATAATTCTCAATTTCTCACAAACCGGTGTTGTTTCCCGGTCTCCACCAAAAGAATATAAAACCCTCATTTGATTGATTCTTTTTGGTTGTTGTATTGCAATTGCAATGGCGGACGGTGAAACGTTCGCATTCCAAGCTGAGATCAGGGAGCTCGTTAGTCTCATCATCAACACTTTCTACTCAAACAAAGAAATATTCCTTCGCGAACTTATCAGCAATGCTTCTAACATAAGTAGTAGTCCTTCAAGTTCTGTTCTGTTCTGAGATTGATTTCATTTGTATTTCTTATATGTAATAATGTATAGGCTTTGGATAAAATTGATAGAAAATGGGGTATGGTCTGCAACAAAGAAGAAAAGAACAAGTGAGATGCGCACCCTCCAAGGAGTGTAAGAACACTAGGTTTTAGGTTCGATTCGCCCCCACCAATCTCTCCTCGTAGATTGGATACAACAGGTGTAACCAGCGAATCCCCTTCAGGATACAGTGGAGAACCTTGGTTTTGTTTGCACACCCTAAACCAAATGTATTGTCAATGACACTTTACAAGAATAATAGTTTCCTTAAATCTCTCTACGCATTAAGGGAAGAAAGGAAGTGATTTGGAATGGAGAAGGCTAAATCAAATTCGGATGCCTTTCCTGCATGTAGAGTGGTTCTATTTATAGACCAACTCATGACCTTTGGTGAAGGAAAACAACTCTCCAAGAGTTTTGAATGAGGCAATGCAACCGAACATAATATTAAATATTATCAACCGGTAACAATTTATATATTTCATGTGGTGGCCTAGCAGTTGGCACTGTTGTACTTTAATCTTGTGTTTACGGTTCAAATCCCGCTAGATGCAACTATTAGTTTTTGACAGCCTTAACAGGGATTTGAACTCGTAACCCTTCCTTTACTTCAAGGAAGCACATGCCACCAGAACAACACTTCAATTGATGAAACTCATCAACTATTATATGTAATTAACGTTTAACAAAACGCAACCATTCCAACATTTATTTTGGAAATCCCTCACAATCCCCCACCATTTTCAAAATAAACCCAAATCCCATTATTCCGGAAATCACATGCTTTATGACAAAGGTATCTTGGGGATTTGAACCTTTGCTTAGTAAGCCATGGGTTTATCTCATCCCCGAATAAAGTGGTAGACAAGCTTTGAACCAAATATTCATTAGAACAAGCGTGCATGACTTACACATGAAATCTCGGTACCATTGAATGACGTGTTAGTGTGACATATTTGATAAGGCCTTGTGTCGTGTATCCTTTTCATGAAAGCTTACAGAGTCAAGCCCTTTAACTCCAAGAAGCGGCCCCACTTCACTCTCATATAGGTGGACTTTACCAAAAGCACCCCCATAAGTTGCGCACCTCAGCACATATATTCTATAGGTCCGTTGAGAGAAAAAGCTCACCCTTTTCCTTTTATGTCCTTATGGTATCCAAGTACTTTTAAACCTTGGGATGTATCTATTCGTCAAGTACTTGCAATCACGCTGATATTGTACTTTGGCCCATTGAACTCAAGACTTAATGCTACTCAAGTGTGAGTCGGGTTTCCACCATTGGTGATCATTTAGATATGGGCTTGTTCCATCCCTGATGATGTTTTCCACATCATATCACTTGTCAGTCCTTTCGTCACAGGATGCAAGATTTCTTTGTCTTATAAAGACCCCGGATAATACTCCATTTGCAATTAGTTCCTTGACATAACTATGTCTCAGTCCAATGTTCCTGGACTTTCCATTATGAACCTGGATATTTGCCCTTGATAGTGTTCAATACTATCCCATTGTATAAATACTGGCACCATTAAAATTGGTATCTCATACAAAAAGTTTCTAAGTCATTCAATGTATTTGTTACCTACTTTCAATACTATGAATTCTACAGCTATGGTGGAATTGGCAATGTAACTTTGTTTCTTGGATCCCAGAGGAATAACACCCCCACCAAGGGCTAAGACCCAACCGCTTGTTAAAGCATGGTCTTCTGTATAATTCACCCAATTGGCATCTATGTATTCTTCTAATACTGAAGGATAACCATTAGTTTAAACTATAGTTCATTGCCCCCCTCGAGTATTTCAATACTCTTCGGACAACATGTCAATGGTCTTTGCTTGGATTACCAGTATACCTACTTAGTCTCCCTACAACATATGCAATGTTTGACTGGGTACATATCATGACATACATTAAATATCCAATTACTTTTGAGTATTCAAGTTGTGCTACTAGACTACCTTTGTTTGGTACTAAAGTAATGCTATGATCATAGGGAGTAGTGATAGGTTGACAATCAAAGTGATTAAACTTCTTTAATATCTTTTATACATAGTGAGATCGGGGTAAACCTACATTCTCACCATCTCATATTATTCTATTTCCTAGAATCACATCAGTTACCCCTATGCCTTTCATGTCAAAATTTCTAGATAAGAACCTCTTAGTTTCTTCTATCTAATCTACATCAGTATCAAATATTAATATATCATCAACATATATATCATCAACATATAAACAAATCATGACACCTTTTCCTCCATGGAATTTACTATAAATACCCTTGTCAGATTTATTTATTTTATATCCATTAGCTAGCACAACTTGACCAAACTTTTGATCCCATTGCTTAGGATCTTATTCTAGTCCATACACTGACTTATTCAATTTACACACTTTCTTTTCTTGACTATTAACCACAAACCCTTCAAGTTGTGTCATATACACCTCTTCATCTAATTCCCCATTTAGGAATGGAATTTTCAAATCCAATTGATGGAAGACAAACTTATAGATGAATCCAAGTTCCAATAGCACTCTAACTGAAGCAATTCTTGCCACAAGTGCATATGTATCAAAATAGTCAATGCCCTCCTTTTGTGTAAATCCATTATCAACTAGTCTTGCCTTAAACTTTTCAATGGTTCCATCTACCTTCATTTTCCTTTTGAAAATCCTTTTACAACCTATTGGTTTGGAACCAGGCGGGAGGTCTACTAATTTTCACGTTTTATTCCCCATTTATCGAGTCCATTTCCTCTTGTATAGCTTCCTTCTATAAAGTAAGATATAGAGACTTCATTGTCTCTTCAAATGTCTATGGATCACTTTCTACAAACTAACATATATATTGGTTCATATATGTCTATGGACTCTCTTGTTCCTTCAACACGGAACATTAAAAACCTTGGCATCTCCGTTTTCTCATTTCTAGCTCTCTGATTCTCCTAAGTTCTAAACCCACCAAAGTATCTTTATTAGACACATTGTTTTTCGGATCATGTGCATTACTATGAACATTATTCTTGTGACTTGGAATTGAGTTAAATCTATATTCTTGAATGTTAAATCCCCAAACTCAATCACTGTTAGTAATAGGATGAGTCACTAGATTCCATAACCATGAATCTATATGCTTTGCTAATCTTAACTTAGCCTGGGAACACACATTCAATTCCCCTTTCACCTAATTTCTTTATTTTGGTTCAAGAACTTTTACTATTGCCTTACAACCTCAAACTTTGAAAAATTTGAGAATGGAATTTCTATTTTTCAGAGCTCATATGGGGTCATCTTATTCATTGTTTAAAACTCTATTTACTATATAACAAGCCTTCAACATGGCTTCTTCCCAATATCATTTTTCTAGATCATCATAGGATATCATGGCTTTAACCATTTCTTTTATATCCTAATTTTCTTTTCAACTATGCTATTTTGTTATGGGAAATAAGATTCAGTTGTTTGATCAACTATTCTAGTAGATTCATAGTAACTAGGGTTATAAAATTCTTCTTATCTCATAACTCCTAAAGCATTTAATGAATTTTTAATGAAAAACAACTTCAATTTACCCCACTATATAATAACATATATAAGCATCCCAAATAATGGGTAATTAAGAATACTTTCCCAGTCTCGAAAATCATTTCCTTAACTTACTAACAAGCACATTAATAATAATTTTAAATCATGTATGGAAGAGAACATATTAACCAAGTATTCAAGATACATATAAAATATTAACGAATTAAGAATTAAATATTGAACCTTGGCCTGGTGGTAAGTACGCTTAACTTTTTTCGATGCGTTGTGGCTTCAAACCCCAACAGACACAATTTTTTAAAATTAAACCATTTTTTTAAAACAAAATGTTCAAAACCTCATCTGCTAAGAATCGAACTTGAGCCGTGCAGGAAAATTGATCAGCGTTGAACCACGCCAATCTATTTCTTTGAGTAACAATACACCACGTCAATCTGTTTGCCATCTTCTTCATGCAGTCCCTTTGCTTAATTATACACCATGCACCTGCTTATGTTTCATAGCTTAGCTTAGTCAAATTTATAGGATTGTTGGCTGGTTACATAAGATATCCAAGTGCCACCTCCTACTGCCCTTCCTATCATTAATTCATACAAAAATCTAGCCCATTTCATGGTTATTTAAATAACCACGCTAGCTGCTTGGTTTATGAAGCCATTACTTTGTTTCATTCCTTTCTCAATAAGTCAGCGCAACCTTAGAAGAGTAGCAAGAAATAGCACAGAAGAAAAATAGAAAAAAAAGAGAGAGAGAAGGCCGTGAGAATGAGAGGAAATTCCGGAGCCGATACCGATCCATCCGTTCGTCCTAGCGAGAAACCAACTATACCGTTGTGATCGTCGCAACGTCTGCTTCATTATCCTATCTTTATTTTCTTGATTAGGCTAAGGTAAACATATGTCCTTTTTATGCCGAAATGTCGTCGGCGACGGTATTGAGGTTATCTTTAAATCCATTTATCGGTTTTCAATTCCGTCTTCATATTTGGATTACACGTAATGTCTGCTTCACAATGATGTATCTAGGTGAATTTTTGGAGCCCCGGAGGGTGGTGAACCAAGCGTGGCAGATTTGAGGAGTATAGGAGTGGGCTCGTTTCGTTGCGTTAAAGCTAGCCTACAACACTTTAGGTGGGGAGAAAGTAGCTGACATCGTCGGGGAGTCTAGTGTAGAATAATAATTATATATGCATGTGTCTAGGGTGCCCCAGGCCCTACTAGGATGTCGAATAATCAACAATGGCTAAACCCAAATAAAATAATATTTTAATGTTGTGATGGATTTAGTGGTTGTAGGTTTATCGACTCTAAGTCATTGATTTTATATTGGTTGAGGTTGTCTGAAATGCGTGTTGCTATGCTATGTGATTGATTCATGATTTGCTGTGATTTTTCTATATTTAACATGCTGAATATGTTCACATGAATATTTTATATGTGAGAATTGATGCTGACTGATTTTATGATGAATATATGTCTGTATGGATAAGTTGAGAGTAACACCGTGGTAATGCCTTGAGACGGCGGCTTTGAGGCCGGGGATGTATGGGCATCCGCTGTGAGAAAATAAATGGATAAGGTTCCGGTGTTAACTATAGTGATGGTTGTTCCACTGCATTTTGCCAAGGTGGCGAGCCGTATGACTGGGAGTCGTACGAGGTTAGTTGTACTCGAGTGCGAGTACGGATTATGGAGGGGCCGGTCTGTGAAGAGACCTTGGGGATGTAAAACTGGACTCGGGAGGCTCATAGTGACCATTAGTTAGCTCCTAATGTGTCGTGTACCCCGATAGAGCCTAGTTATCTCAACTTTACCCTGAGTATCCATGTCTAAGGTTGACTATCCGAGGCGACCCAGATACCTCTGATGGAGCTGAGCTCACAGAGAGATGCACTCTTATGGGTCACGGCGAGCGGAAAAGTTGCCTAGACAAACTAATTGATGTTCCCTAAGCGAAAAGGCTTGATAAGGGAATATCTCGGGGTTAAGACCCGGATGAGAGATATCGGCCGACAAGCATAGGAGTGAGACTCCTTAGAGGATTGATCTGAGAGTGAACTTGAGGATGAACTGTGTTGGTTTGATTCGGAATATGGTTGCCCATTACTTGTTGCATGTGTTATATGTATATGTGATTATTGTTCTACGTGTCCCCATCCCCATTTTATGACTATGTATTGTTTCTTATCTCCCTTCTACTCTATATTTCTTTGTATGTAAAACCGATAGATGAGCAGCGCCAGCAGGACGGAGACAGTGGCGGATTTGGGTTACCAGCCGAGGCACTATTTGTAGAGGATCCCTCCTCGGATCCCGATACTAGGCGACATTGAGATTGTCTATCATGATGATCGTGGATGGCAGGTCGACCACTCACGATTCTTCATGACGTACATCGGCCTGGTTAGTTTCTACATACGGATGGGAGATGGTCCTTACTTTCACTTGGATGGCCCGTATCGCATTTCACAGAGGTTACCCTTTTCAGAGATGTGGTATCCACCTCGTCAGAGAGAGTTCCCTGATGACATGTGGAACATGGTGGATCGCTCGGTGGCGACTAGCCATGTTGGTGTGGTGCAAAGGGGTAGGAGGCAGCGCAGTGTTCAGACGATGTATCACTATCATCGCCGACGCGTCGTCATGAGCAGTGATGAGCAGTGATGTGCCTGTTAGGTTATGTGCCTCTGACCTTATTTTGTATTTTGGATGTATTTTGAGAGGCGGACTGGGTAGCTCTAGGACTTTTCTCCTATTTTCTGTGAGCAGTTTTTGTATTATGTCCAGTTTTAGTTTGACAGTGTTCGTATATTTTAGTAAACCTAGGATCCCTCTGTTGGGATTTATAATACTTGGGGACAGACGTACTTATTATGTATATATAGCTTATGCGTGTTTTATTCCGCTGTGCATGTTTTAAACGAATTTAATTTTATCGCTTCCGCAAATTAATTTAATTTCTTATGTATAATCACGCTAACGTTAATACAACGGATTAAGGCTTAGTTAATTAGGATTTATTTAGTGGGACATCGGGGTGTCTCATTTGGTGGTATCAGAGCGGCACCTCTCCCAGTACGGTGTGGTTCAGGGACGAACCAAAGCGGAAGCTGGTGGGCATGTAACACCTGGGCGCTGACGAGGGCGGGGAGTGGTCGCCGGTGCAAGAAGGCATGGACAAGGAGTGGCTCCTGGAAGGCTTCTAGGTGGAGAGAGACATGAATGAACCGATTACACACCCGAATGAGAGGGATCCTGAGACTGTGTAGGTATGGGACTATACAGTTGAGGAAGGGTTATATGAATTGATTGGTACTACCTATACTAACAAGATGCATCTTCTTTTCGGTAGTCCATCACTTAAGAACTCCAAAGTTGAGCGAGCTTGACTTGGAGCAATTTTGGGATGGGTGACCTCCTGGGAAGTTTTCCCGGGAAGCGTGTGAGTGAGGACAAAGCACGCTGAAAAGACCTGTGTTGGTTTGTTGGGACAGTCGTCAATCCATTAAGTAGTCAGGGATGTTACAATCTCCTACCACTAACTGGGTCAAAATACCCGTTTTGGCAGGGAACCGGGTTCATACGAACCACAACCATTTTTTGTCATTCTACCCATGTTTAAACTTATTTTGTTGATATATCATCTCTAAGTTTTGGATTCATGTTCAAACATGTTCTATGATAAATCTAAATGATTTTCATTATAGAAAATAAACAAAACAATGATCCAATCATTTTCATTTTTCTATAACATTTCTTCATGAACATCCATGTCCAATTTAATAACTTAGAACACTTCAAAACACATCCAAAATATTTCTAGTTCCTAAAGAAGTAAGAGACAATTTTCATCTTATGTTTACAAAATCATGAAATCATATTATAAGATTGTTGTCTACTCTAAAATAATTGGTTCTTACATGGATAAAATTCATTAATGCATGAACATGATAAAATCATTCATATAATAGACCATTCTATTAAAGTAGAGCAACATACTTTCATGCAAAATAAATCAAACATATTCATGTTCATCGAAATTCACATACTTGATTTTATTCTAAATTACGCATCTAAGGCTCTAATGCCACATGTTAAAACTAACATAAACAAACAATCCCTTTAGGATTAAACATACATGAATTTAGAATACCAAGCATATCATAGCCATAGAAAGTAATTGTGTACCTTTCACCATGGTCACAAATAAACATATTTTTGATGAAGCATATGAGTACTCATCTCTCCTTGTTGTAAAAAGACCATTCACCTCTTTCTCCCAATGAATGAAGTTTCCACCCTCGAACTTTTCCACTATGACAATGTCAAATGGCATCTTCCTCCAATGTTGCAACCATTGTTTTAGAACGAAAATCGAACCTAAAGATTGTTAGAAAATGGGGTATGGTCTGCAACAAAGAAGAAAAGAACAAGTGACATCCGCACCCTCCAAGGTGTGTAAGAACACTAGGCTTTAGGTTCGATTCGCCCCCACCAATCTCTCCTCGTAGATTGGATGCAACAGGTGTAATCGACGAATCCCCTTCAGGATACAATGGAGAACCTTGGTTTGGTTTGCACACCCTAAACCAAGCTATCGTCAATGACATTTTACAGAATAGTAGTTTCCTTAAATCTCTCTACAAATTAAGGGAAGAAAGGAAGTGATTCGGAATGGAGAAGGCTAAACCAAATTCAGATGCCTTTCCTGCATGTAGAGTGGTTCTATTTATAGACCAACTTATGACCTTTGGTGAAGGAAAACAACTCTCCAAGAGTTTTGAATGAGGCAATGCAACCGAACATAATATTAAATATTATCAACCGGTAGCAATTTACATATTTCATGTGGTGGCCTAGCAGTTGGCACTGTTGTACTTTAATCTTGTGTTTACCGTTCAAATCCCGCTAGACACAACTATTAGTTTTTGACCATTTTATAAAAGCTAATGGTAAAAAAATTTAAACGTCAAACAGCCTTAACAGCGATTTGAAATCGTAACCCTTCCTTTACTTCAAGGAAGCATATGCCACCAGAACAACATATCAATTGATGAAAATCATCAACTATTATATATACTTAAGGTTTAATAAAACGCAGCCATTCCAACATTTATTTTGGAAATCCCTCACAAAAATTCGATTTGAGAGCCTAACTGTAAACTCCTGTTTTCTAGATTAGCGAATGAGGAAAGGATTAAGCATATTTGAAGGCTTAATCATGTACCTTAGGTGTTAGTTAACTTGTGTCCCAAGTTTGAGGAGAATCGAAGTTGAAACAAGTCTGAACACAAACAAATGCAAAAGCAAGAGATTAATTGGTCAGTTAATTAATTGAGAGTTGGGATATTAAATTAGGTTGAGGTTGAGTATAATAGGCTTTTGAGAGTAGCATAAAATAATTTAGAAAAATATTCCAACAGTAGGTTACGCTGGATGAGGTGAATTAAAACACTGGGCGTTCCGAGAGGGCAACGTGTGACAAAATGTGTGGATGACATATGTCATAATTGGACACGTGTCCAAAGATGGAAGGTTGCATGGATAGGGGCTGCCACCAAGGGACACTTGGATTTCCACTACACTTAACTAAATGACACCTAAAATGCATGCATGACACATGTATTCCGCCAAAAATAGAGATAATAATAATACAATCCTAACTAATTAATATAAAAGCTAGTGAATGAAGCATGTAGGCCTTTTCCTCATGAAAACTCCATTTACTCACCGAAACCATACGGAAAATTTGACCCACTTCTGTTCTGAAACTCAAACAACTTTACACATGAAAGTTTTTCCTCTTCCTCATCTCTTTCTAACAAGATAAAGATCATCAAAAACTGATAAGTATACTAGGAGATATGCTGAAATCACCAAAGCAGCTCAAAACCCTCAGTATCACACGAAAACAGCAGAACGAAGGCTCTTTATGCCCCTTTTCTATTCTGAATCAAGAAAAATCTTCAACATAAAAGTTTTGTCTCACTTTCTTACCTTTCCAACAAGCCCAATTTTGTAATTTTTGGGTGCACAGATCTTGATAGACACTCATATTACCACCATGTCCTCAAAGCTGTCAAGTTTCTAACCAAGCTTATTTTGGAGCATTTCTCTTCATTCTTCATCACTAAAGGGTAATATCTTCACTCATAATCCTCATCTTCTCAACAATATTTATTTTATTCTCATGCATGTCATGTTTTCAGGGTTGCATGTCCAAATTTTCACTCAAAAATTCTTAGAAAACCCTAGAAAAATCTTTTTAATGTGAAACAAGTTTTTATAAACTCATAATAAACCATACTTTCATCTTATATGTTTACATGCATATGTTTAAGGGTCTAGGACCCTTCAATGTTGATTTTATGACTTGGGGATGATGTTTGAATGAAAATAATACTTTGGTGTGGATGAACATATGAAAACACAAATCTGGCAGCATGGCCTTTAGTGATTCATTAGCCCATATATTTTTATACAAAACGTATTTTAGAAAAATAAATACATATTTGGAAATAAGGCTTTTGGGGCTTTAATTTGATATATAATATGCAAGAATTTGAATATGATTTTCTGGGCCAAAACCCCTATCATAGTAGAGTCAAGTTTTGACTTCGAAAATATGCACATAATTGGTTGCATGATGATTTTAAATCTGATTGTTTGAAAGTTAAATTCTTTATAAAATTTTATGGGTTTTTACTGAAGTATATCTAAATTTTGGTTTAATATTTGAGATTTTTACATGTGTATATAAAGAGAAACAATTTCATAAAGTTACATGTTGGTGAACTTGGATTTCTGGAAAATCCTGTACAATCAGAAGCAAGTGCGTGATTTTTAATAAACAATGCCTTCGAATTTTGACATGGAACCATCTGAAATGTGTTTATATTTGAGTTGGGTACCTTCAATTAAATTTTCAAAAAATTTAAAGACCATTAGAGTAATCATTCACAACTTAAACCCACTGTTGTTCTGAAAATGCTTTTATAAAAGAGTTCGTCCTTTTTTTTTATGAAAAATATGAATTTGAAACTAATACCTTTTAACATAATCAAGTAAAGATTTTTGGTGTAAAATGTACTATAAACAAGTGTTAAAGTAAAGACATAAAAATAAGGGATTAACGTATATATATAAGTAAGTTTTGGACAAAACAAAATCCAAGAATTTGTAAAAATTGGACATCTCTAGCATCATTTTTCTATCCATGGCCAAAACCTATACTTAGAAAGATAAGATGACTTTGTTGTTTTAATTTAAGTCATTTACTTAATTCTTAGACTTGCGGTACGCTGTGGGCAAAGGAAGTTCGCTCTGGGCAACACGGAAACAAAGACTTTTTCAACCCGTCGAATCGGGTAAGGGGAGAAAGCCTGAGGGATAATTATTTATGATGGCTATGCGTACTTGTGTGTTTTGATGTGTTTGTTAGAATTCTGATGTGGTGATTATTTAATGTTTAACTGAGATTGGTGTGTTGATTGGTTGATTGGTTGAATATAAATGTTTTATGCTTGATTAATCATTTATGAATATTTGTTTTATAGTTGATATTTGAAAATTTCTTGATGCATTACATTTGTCATAATATTGTCTTGGTAGTTTCATGGAAAGCCAAACCATTGGTTAGTGCTCAATTAAATTCTTAAGATAAAAGCCTTAAGAAATCATATGAAGATTAGTGAAAATAAATATTTATTTGAAGAAAGGTTTTGGTAAAAGGTGAAGAAAATTTATTTATTCTTTTAAAATTTTAAGAATATTAGTATCAAAATAAAATTTTTATGAAGTAAATTCATTTGAAAATTCAAATGATTTTACACTAAAAGAAAAATCAATTTTCTTTTGAAAATATTTGAAGAGAACAAAATTTATTTTGAAACTTTAACAGAATTTAGTTGGAAGTTTCAAATGTCTTTAGAAAAAGAAGAATTTAAAAATAAAAATGGATTTTTTTTAAAGAATGGACTTTTCCGTAACTTAAAGTTTTAAAAAAAGTATTTCAAAGAAATAGTTTTCTTCAAAAGGTTTTATTCAAAAAGAAAATGTCCGATAACTTGGATAAGTTAGGAAAGTTTTGGTTTTGTAATTGTTTTTCACTGAACGAAAAACAACATTGAAAAGTGAGCCTAGTAACCGAGACGTCGCGATACTAGAGTTCTTAAGGCACGTGGATCGATGATCCATATCACAATGTTGTGGACCGTGTGTCCTATATACGTTGTTGTGGACTGTGTGTCCTATCACGTTGTTGTGGATTGTGTGTCCTATATACGTTGTTGTGGACTGTGTGTACTATACATGTTGTTGTGGACTGTGTGTCCTATATACGTTGTCGTGGACTGTGTGTCCTATACATGTTGTTGTGGACTGTGTGTCCTATATACTTTGTTGTCGACTGTGTATTCTACAGATGTTGTGATAAATCGTGGTGAACGTGGTAAAAAGATGAAAACTGCTTTTCTACGACCACAAAGTCTAAGACTAGTGCACAGGTCTAGGACTTTTGTGATTGGACACTCGGACTAAAACGTCCTGTGTTGATAATGAAAGTTTTAAAATGTTGAAAGTCTATGGATGGTCGTGAGCCTTGAGCCTCGACAGTGAAAGAATGAAACACAAAGAAAAGCTGCGAAAATAAAATGTTTTTACATGCATTTGGCAGATGTGCCCAAAAAGTTTTGTGTGAATACCTTGAAGGGAAAGGTATCCCATGAGGCGGTGTATCATTGGTGCATTGATGGACCATGATTTCCCTGATCCTTGTTCATTGTGCCTTGTGTAGGATGGTGTGCTCTGGAACCCACATGCACTGATGACTGTGCCTTGAGTTGGACAGTTGCTGTGGGAATTATGTTGTGCCATGTGTTGGCTATTTGAGTTTGATCAGCTCACTATTTTTTTTTTAAAAAAATTGCATGGAGTTGGGGTCTCCGGAGATTAGGATATATTGTTGAAATATATAAGTGTCATATGTTTCAAGAACGACGATGATTTGCTTGATACTATGCTTCTATTTAAAAAATTTATGTTGAATTGTATACTTATCTGTTCTTGTTTCTTGTGTGTTTGTAGTACATGTAGTCGTCATAATTCGTTCATATATTGGTATCTCACCCTTACAATATATCAGGTTTTCCTGGTTTCTTGCCGATGTACCCTGGTACACTAGGGCAGGTAGTGCCGAGAAGTTCCTATCCTCACTTGTGAATATAAATCCCAATACTTGAAAAGGTTGGCGATGATTATAATGGTAAGAACTACAAAGTTCTTTCCAGTTGATGTCTTGTAGAGTGACCAGCTTAGGATTTTCCTTTGGGGTTGTGTATTTTGAGAACGTCAGTTTATGTGGTTGAAAATCTTTTTGAAATTCTGTTGTGAATAATGAAGTATTTTCAAGAGAAATCTGTACATTGTAGAAGAGTTTGTTTTTGAATAAAATCAGTCTATGTATCTTGGTGAGAATGATATAGTTTGTACTATTGTGTTTGACCCCATATTTTCAGACTTATGAAAATAATAGGAGTTTTCCGGAAGCAACCAGTAAATTTTCTTTGTAATTTATTTCCGCATGTTATTAGGAAGTAATGCCCAAAGGGGGTGTGTACACTAACGGACAAGAGCAATTTAGATTCTCAATTCATTAGACTGCTCCCTCACAAGGCTACCAAAACACTCTCCGTTATTGACACTAGTATTGGCATGGCCAAAGCATGTAATGATTGCGCCCGCCGCGTTTTCATTTCATCGGTTTGATTTGTGCGTGTGTGCGTCCGTGTGTGCGCTCTTATAGTCATGATCGGTGTTTGTTGTCTGTCTGTTTTAGATTTGGTCAACAATTTGGGTAGGTCTGGCACCAAGGTAGTGAAGGAGGCATTGCAGGCAGGTGCTAACGTCAGCATGATTGGTCAATTGGATGTTGGTTTCTGCTTTGCTTACTTGGTTGCTGACAAGGTTATCGTTGCCACTCAGCACAACGACGATGACCAATACATCTGGGAATCTCAGGCCGGTGGCTCCTTCACTGTTACCAGGGACCTTGATGGCAAACAACTCGGAAGGGGAACCAAAATCACCCTCTTCCTCAAGGAGGACCTAGTACACAAGTTATTCATAGACTCCCATCTTTTTGGTGCGGTGTGGTGTTGTGTTCACTGATTCCTACAATTTTGTCAGCAGTTGGAGTACTTGGAAGAGAGGAGGATCAAGGATCTTGTGAAGAAACACACTGAATTCACAAGATATTCCATTTACCTATGGATTGAGAAGACTATGGAGAAGGAAATTGGTGATGTTGAAGATGATGAGCCTAAGATGGAGGATGCATGCTTAGCATTTTTACCGAATTCATTGAAAATTGCATGGAGGTGTTCATGGATGACTTCACTGTATATGGCTCCTCATTTGATGCATGTTTGCATAGTCTGAGTTTAGTTCTGCAAAGATGCATTGAGACTGATCTGATTTTGAACTATGAAAAATGTCACTTTATGGTAGAACAGGGGATAGTTTTGGGTCATGTTATTTCTAAAGAGGGTATTTCAGTAGATCCTGCAAAAATTGATGTGATTTCTTCATTGCCTTACCCATCTTACGTACGCGAGATCCGTTCTTTTCTTGGCCATGCAGGGTTCTACAGGCGCTTTATTAAGGACTTCAGCAAGATAGCTCTGCCATTGTCAAACCTGCTGAAGAATGATGCCCTGTTCCATTTTGATGACAGTTGCAAGAAGGCATTTGACTACCTGAAAAGAGCATTGACATCTACCCCCATCATCCAGCCCCCAGACTGGACACTCCCTTTTGAACTAATGTGTGATGCTTCTAATTTTTCTGTGGGAGCGGTTCTGGCACAAAGGGTGGGCAAGGTTGCCCATATCATTCACTATGCTTCTAGGACATTAGATGCTGCAAAATCCAATTACACCACCACTGAGAAAGAACTGCTAGCTGTTGTATTTGCACTTGATAAATTTAGGTCATACTTGCTAGGTTCAAAAGTTATTGTTTTCACTGACCATGCAGCCCTGAAATACATGTTAAAGAAACCAGAAGCTAAGCCAAGACTGATCCGGTGGATGCTTTTGCTCCAAGAATTCAATGTGGAGATAAAAGATAAGAGTGGAGCTGAAAATTTGGTAGCCGATCACTTGAGCCGAATAGCAAGAGATGAGGATCCTTCTCCCATCCAAGGTGATTTTCCTGATGAGCGGCTTCTACATCTGTATGGGGTAACACCCTGGTTTGCTGACATTGTTAACTTTCTTGTTGCTGGTGTTGTTCCTGCAGGTACAAGTAGATCCAAGTTCCACAAGCTCAGGAGTGATGCAAAATACTATGTGTAGGATGATCCGTACCTTTGGAAGTTTTGCAGTGATCAGGTGATTCGGAGGTGTGTCCCCGATCATGAGACAGAGTCCATCTTGCACTTCTCTCATGCCTCTCAAGTTGGAGGACACTTTGGACCACAGAGGACGACAATAAAAGTCCTGGATTCTGGGTTCTACTGGCCCACAATTTTTAAAGATGCCTATGAAGTCTACAGGAATTGCAAGGAATGTCAAACAACAGGCCCTGCCATCACTCGTAAGAGTGAGATGCCTCAGCAGCCCATGCTTTTTTTGTGAGGTTTTTGATGTGTGGGGGATTGATTTCATGGGTCCTTTCCCTCCTTCTTTTGGTTTTCTGTATATTCTTTTGGCTGTTGACTATGTTTCAAAGTGGGTGGAAGCAATCCCCACTAGGACTAACGATGCTAAAGTTGTTTCCAAATTTGTTAGGTCCAACATTTTTTGCAGGTTTGGCATACCTAAGGTTATCATCAGTGACCAGGGCACTCACTTCTGCAACCGAACCATGGAAGCCTTACTCAGAAAATATGGAGTTGTGCATAGAGTTTCCACTGCTTACCATCCCCAGACCAATGGCCAGGCTGAGATATCAAACAGGGAGATCAAGTAGATTCTAGAGAAGATGGTGCAGCCGAATAGAAAGGAATGGAGCCGCCATTTGGAAGACGCACTTTGGGCTCAGAGGACCGCTTTCAAGACGCCAATAGGAATATCCCCTTTCAGGCTTGTATTTGGTAAGGCATGTCACCTCCCTGTGGAAGTTGAGCACCGGGCATATTGGGCAGTAAAGTGCTGTAACTTGGAAATGAAAAAAGCTGGTGTTGAAAGGAAACTCCAGTTGCAGCAGCTTGAGGAGCTTAGGCTAGAAGCCTATGAAAGCTCCAGGATTTATAAAGAGAAAACAAAACTTTTTCATGATAGGATGATAGCTAGAAAAGAATTTTCTGTGGGTCAACAGGTCTTACTGTTTAACTCCCGCCTGAAATTGATGGCTGGGAAACTTAGGTCAAAATGGGATGGCCCCTTTGTTGTTACTAACGTTTTTCCTTACGGTGCAGTAGAGATTAAACGTGCAGGTACCCATAAGTCCTTCAAGGTTAACAGGCAGAGGCTGAAGCCATTCCATGGTGGGGATGTTGGTGTTCCTGTGGATGCTAATGTTGAGGAGCTCTCCTTGGAAGCTCCCACCTACACTGCCACCTGATCAGGGAGTATCCTTTCCTTTCCCTCTCTGACTTTATTGTTATGTTGTTTCATTGGGGACAATGCATGTTTTAAGTGTGGGGGAGGGAACTAGTTGTAGTTTTGTTTTGTCTTGTTTCTTTTCTTTTAGCTCTTGAATAAATTGTGTTGAGTCTTATGTTGGCAAGTTTGATGGATTTTGATTGATTTTGCACTGATTGATTGCATGATTGATGTGATGATTCCCCCTAGGCTGAAAATTTTTTTGTTGTTTTTGAAAAGTGATCCCCATGTGATTGCAAACTGAACTTTGAGATTTTGTTGTGATGGCATGATTTATGATAAGTTTGGGGTGATAGGAAGCACACACTAGGGATAGAATCTCTGTCAAACAATTTGCAAAAATGTCCAGGTGAGGATTTGAGCCTCCAACATGTTTTTAACTGTGTGAATCACTTTCAAGTTGCACTTTCCCGAATTTGCTTGAGTCTCTACTTGGTCTGCATGTCTATGTGTTTGCATCAAATGATTTAGGCATTTTCTTTGTAAATAACCACTTGTCCTGAAAAGAACCAGTCCCTAATGCATGTTCCCTAGTTAGCCCCATTGAGCCTGATTAGCCTGTTAATTCTTGATAACCTAATGTTATAAGCCCAAAATCTGGAAAACCATGTTAACTCGATCTTAGGATTAGGAGAGCATGGAATCTTAGAAAAAGAATGGGTGCAAGAAACTAAGTTTGGGGTGGCTACAAGGTGTGATATGTATTGTTGGGATTGGAAAAGTAAAAAAAAAAAAAGAAGGAAGCAAAATAATATAAAATAAAAATAAAAATAAAAATAAAAATAAAAGTATTTGAATAAAAAGGCTGTAGTCACCCAAGGCAAATGAAAATTGAAAAAGGAACTTGAGTTTAAATTCAAAGTGTAAAAAGTTCATGCTCTCTTAGTTCCTAGGGTCTTCAGCCTAGTACCTTTGTATATCCTACCCTTAGCCAGGCCCCATTACAACCCATAAAAGACCTTTTGATGTTGCATGCATGTTTTCTGTGGGAATCATTTGGAGATGAAAATCAAATTTATGGGAAGTGTTCTTGAAAAGTGAAACTGAGTGCAAAGTTGTTAGCCTGACACAAATTGAGCGATTGAGTGAAACACTAAATGCCCTTGTGAGGAAGGCAGTTGTTTGAATTTGGTGATCTCCCTCTTGTGTGTAACTTGGATCCCCTGCTTAGATTAATGTTTGTTTGAATGATGAAATTCTCAATTGTTTAGAATAAATGATTGTGGGGATTTCTTTGCTTGAAAAGGGGGGACATTGAAGAAAACAGTTTTGATGAAACTGCTTGAATTTGTGCAAGGTTGATTGAATCTTTTAAAGCTTGCCAGGTCTTGAGTCTTTTTGATTTTTGAGTTTTCGTTTGCTTGGGGACAAGCAAAGTTTAAGTTTGGGGTATTTTGATAAGCCTCTGGCTCATCTAGTTTTATGGCTAGTATGACCAGGGTTTTGTGCAAATTATATCCTATTTTCACCCTAATTAGATTAGATTGTCCTCAAGCAAGGTTTTGAGTCTCTAAAGTAGTTTTAGGTTAATTTAGCCAGTTTTGAGTCAAATAATGCACTTATAGCTGTGTCTTTGTTTTCAGGTTAAGTTGGAAGTAAAGAGAATAAAGAAACAGGGGATTCGCCTCGCGAGAGTATTCTCGCCTCGCGAACCTGAAAGCCAGCAGAACAATGAAAATGTTATCCTCTCTGGTTCGCCCCATGAACAACACCTCGCCCCGCGACCCTGAAGGCTGACTGTTCCAGGAAAATGCAAGGTTTCTGTGTCGCCTCGCGAACACTTGACTCGCCTCGCGAGTAATCCAACCCTGGAAGACCAGAAGCTATCACGGTTTAACCATGCTGAAGGTCACGGCTGTGACAGTTTGGAATTTGAAGAGTCTCGCCTCGCGAGTAGTCCTTCGCCCCGCGAGAAGACCAAACGTTGCTGAATTTTCACAATATTCGCCTCGCGAAGGTGTGCTCGCCTCGCAAGTGGACTTAATTTCTGAATAGTATAAATTGCTGTTATGAACAACTTGGAAGAACTTTTTGCTTCTCCATAGTTTTACATATTTTCTGTGTGTTTCGTTATTGTCATGGAGAACTAATTTCTTAGATTAGTCTACTGTATGAGAATTCCATATACTTGAGGTTTTGTAATTCCTACTGTACTTGCTTTTCCCTTTTCAATACCATATTATACATTTCTGTTTGTTATTTCAGGAGTGTATAGTGTTGTATTGACTCGTTTCGGTGATGTTATGTTCCTATACTTAATCACGATTGTTATTTCGCGTGTGTTCATTCATGTTCATTAGTTCATGAGGGCTTAACCCCGTTTGTTATTTCGAGAATAGGAACATATATCCGTAGTAGCGATTTCGTTGTTAATTGTTGCTACAACTGAAAGGGGATTAGAATCTGCTTAGGGCTTGGAATTACATGAACCGATGATAGTTGGAAATTCGAGAATAGTAGATTAATCGTATTTTGCTACTTGATAATCTCTTTGAATTGCTTTGTTTTCATTGCTTTATTTTCTTTGATTGCATCCAAACAACCCCCCCCCCCCCCAAAACTGATTTTTGTGATAAATAACACTTCGAGAGTCCTTGTGAGACGACATCCGAGTTGTCGCCCTAAACTACAGTTTTATAAACCGCTCGTTCTTTTTGGCACGTGCGCGACAGCGTGTTCAATGATCTAATAATTGTTGATTAATCCATAGGATTTCAGCACAACAACTCCCAGCTGCAACATATTCTGCTTCAGCTATGGATAAGGCCACACTAGTTTGTTTTTACTAAACCAAGACACTAGGGAATTTCCTAATAAATGGCATGTTCCACTTATTCTCTTCTTATCTAACTTGCATCCAGCAAAGTCAGAGCTGGAATATCCTATTAATGTGCAAGTGGATCCCTTGGGATACCACAGCCCCATTTCTTTTGTTCCTAAAAGATACTTCATGATTCTTTTAACTGCAGTAAGATGTGATTCTTTAGGATTAGCTTGATACCTTGCACACATAAACACACTAAACATTATATCTGGCGTACTTGCAGTGAGATAAAGTAAGGATCCGATAATACCTCTATACTTGGATACATCTATAGATTTACCAGGTTCATCTTTGTCCAAGTAGCAGGCCGGACTCATTGATGTTGCCATTTCCTTTGCTCTTTCGATTCCAAACTTCTTTAGTGGTTCCTTGCAATACTTTGTTTGGCTTATGAAGGTTCCATCTTGGCATTGTTAATTTGAAGTCCAAGAAAGAAGGTAAGCTCTCCCATCATGGACATTTTAAATTCACTTTGCATTAGTTCACCAAATTCCTTGCATAAAGACTCATTAGTAGCACCAAAAATAATGTCATCAACATATATTTGAACAAGTAAGATATTGTGTGCTTTTGTTTTAGTAAATAGTGTTGTATCAACTTTTCCTCTTTTAAAGCCTTTCTCTAGGAGACAATTGCTTAACCTCTCATACCAAGCTCTAGGAGCTTGCTTGAGTCCATAGAGGGCTTTAGTGAGTTTATAGACATGATTTGGGAACTCACTATCAACAAAGCCAGGGGGTTGGCTTACATACACTTCCTCTTGTATTATTCCATTTAAAAAGTCACTTTTCACATCCATTTGGTACAGTTTAAAGTTCATTATACATGCATAGGCTAATAACATTCTTATGGATTCTAATCTGGCTACGGGAGCATATGTTTCATCATAATCAATTCCTTCTTCTTGATTATATCCCTTAGCTACTGGTCTAGCCTTGTTTATTAATATTATTCCATTCTCATCCATTTTGTTTCTAAACACCCATTTAGTTCCGATTATTTGGTTACTTTTGGGTTTTGGAACTAAATCCCAAACTTTGTTCCTTTTAAATTGATTTAACTCCTCTTGCATTGCAATCATCCAATGTTCGTCATTAATAACATCATCAACACATTTTGGTTCTATTTGAGACACAAACACCATGGTATTGCAAATATTCCTTAAAGAGTTTCTAGTGGTTACCCCTTTGGTGATCTCACCAATGATATTGTCTAAGGGATGATTCTTTGAAACTTGCCACTCCTTAGGAAGATTTTCTTGTGGAATTTCTGCTTGAGGTTCTTTATTTCTCTCTTCATCTTCCTTTTCCTTGTTGCTCTCTTTTCCTTCATCAGGTTTCACTTCATCTTCAAGAGTTTCTGCATCATGAAAAATGTCCTTTCCCAACCTTTTGGGGTTAGACTCATCAAATGTTATGTGAACAGATTCTTCCATTGATAAAGTACGCTTATTAAAAACTCTATATGCTTTGCTAGTTAATGAATAACCTAGGAAAATACCCTCATCAGCTTTGGGATCAAATTTCCCAAGATTATCCTTGCCATTATTTAGCACAAAACACCTGTAGCCTTTATCACATAATTGGCTTATACTTAGTAGATTGTGTTTGAGCCCTTCCACATAGAGAACATCCTTAATCTTGATTGCTAGAATTTTTCCTATTGTTCCAACACCAAGAATTCTTCCTTTGTTGTTGTCTTCATAGGTGACGTTTCCACCTTCTTTGGGAGTGAAAGATATAAATTTTGTGATGTCTCCGGTCATGTGTTTGGAGCAGCCACTATCTAAAAACCAGCTTGAGCTTTTGGCCTTCAAACACACCTAAAAAACAGATTTTTTTATAATTTTTCTTTAGGTGCCCAAATCTGGTTGGGTCCTGTGGTGTTAGTAGCAACATAAGTTCCTTTTGGAACCCAAATTTGTTTAATGCCAACATGTATGTTCTTTCTAAGTCTACAAGTAGCAACTATATGACCTTTCTTTAGACAATAATAGCATTTAACAAAAGGACTAGTTGAGGAAATAGGTGCAACAAAAAGCTTCTTAAAAGACTTTTCATGTACCATTGGCTTATATCCAATTCCAGCTTTGTCATACACACCCTTTTGCTGTCCTAAAATGGCATTCAAGTTATCTCTACCCAAAGTAAACTTAGATAGAGTTGTATTCAATTTTTCAACCTCCTTTTCTAGTGTAGTGCATTTGTTGCAAATTGAACTACGTGCAAGTAATTGTGAATTTTTAGCTTCTAGTTCTTTAAGCTTTATTTGTAAAGATGCATAGTCACTACATTGTTTTGCGATGATCTTCCTAGAAGATATAAGTTGTTTACCAATTTTAACATATTCTTCATGAAATTCATGAAAAGATTCTTGTAACTCATCATAGGTAGGAGAAGAATCATTTGCCTCGGTTTCACTATCACTTTGTTGATTTGCCATGAGACATAGTTTGGCTTCTTCATTTTCAGATTCACTACTAGTGGAATCCATATCATTTTCTTCCCAAGCTATGTATGCTCTTCTAGGCTTTCTTCCTTTCTTTTCTTTGTTGTCATTCTTCTCATACTTTTATTGCTTTTGTAGCTTTGAGCATTCATTTTTGTAGTGTCCAAGCTTTCCACATTCAAAGCATTGGATTGTTGAGGAAGAGCTTTCACCTTTTCTTCGTGTTCTTTTTGGTAGGAAAACTGAATTACTTCTTGTTTCTATTCTTTTTTATGAATCTTATAAATTTCCTCACAAGTAATCCTATGTCTTCTTCTTCGGATTCTTCACTTTCATCAAGGTGTTCATCTTCATCACTTTCTATTGATTCTTTGGAGATATGAGCCTTGAGTGAGAGACCTTTCTTCCTTTTCTCCTTGTCTTCATGAATTTTCAATCTATTGAGTTCCAATTCGTGTTCTTTCAACTTGCCAAATAAAGTAGAACTCTGCATGGTGTCTAGATCCTTTGCTTCAGCAATTGCAGTACTTTTTGGTTGCCATTCACGCCTCAAACATCTCATTATCTTGTTAATCTTTTTATCATCTGTGATTGTATGTCCGAGTCCTTCTACCTGGTTCACAATGTGTGTAAACCTCTTTTGAAGTTCATCTATCTCCTTACCATTCTTCATGTGAAAGAGTTCATATTCATGGACTAGTGCATTCATTCTTGCTCTTTTCACATCGTTGGTTCCTTCATGAGTGAGTTGAAGAGTATCCCACATTTGCTTTGCCATTTTGCAATTGGAGACCCTGAAAAACTCATCATAATTCAAAAGCAGCTGTTATAATATTTTTTGCCCTAGCATTATAACCAATCTCTTCTTTTATCATCATCATTCCAGTCATCTTTTGGTTTAGTTTGTTTATTTAACTTAGCATCAAGAATAAATGGAACATAGGGACCATTTTCAACAGCATCTAATGCATCTAAACCTGCAGCCTCAAGAAAGATAAGCATTCTCTCTTTCCAATACATGTATTGGGAGCCATTAAAGATAGGGGGTCTAGTGATCGAAGCCCCATCACCCAGGATATCATTTGTAGCCATCTCTTGAAGCTATTAAGCTTTGTAACAGGAGTTTTAGCCCTGATGCCACTTGTTGGTAATGGCTACAATGTCAAGAGGGGGGGTGAATTGAGATATTGAAAACTTTTTCAAAAATTTAAAGCAAAACAGAGTTTTCTTAAAGAAAATTGGTTTTCACTCAATTTTAATTCCCAAGAATTAGGTTATGTAACAAGTAATGATGTTAAGAAGAATTATAAGAAGTAACAACAAGTTTAACACAGATTGCAGATCAAAGATACAAGTTAGCAGGCATTCTTAAAACTCATTCACAACACACAACTGCATATAATATGTATATGGAGTTTAGAGATGAGAAGAACACGCAAACCGATTTATCCTGGTTCGGCTACCTCCTCTGATAAGCCTATGCAACGCCCTCCCTTAGGCATTACTTACGTAACACATGCGGAATTTAAATTAAAAGATAATTTGCAGGTGCTTTCGGAAAGTACACAAGTGTCTATAATTGGGTTTAAAAATTTTGTCACGACTGCTAAGCCTTGATCGGCACACAAACTTACTATCATAATATGGCAAGCCTATTTAAATTAAAGAATATACTTGAATAAAAGCTAGTATTTTACGAAAATTTCGACAGAGTCTCCTCTGTAATTCGGACATCCCAGGTAAAAGAACACCTGCTAAAATAATTACATTTTCACTCCAGAATTTCAATTACACCAAATTCAACCAGACAGCAATATATAAAAATAATAGTTATAACCATAAGCTTTACAAGACCAAAGAAAACAGCTTAAATTTCCATTCAAAAGATATGCTCTCAGAGCCATAAACATTCCATTTTAAAATAAAGGCTCTCTGAGCCATACTCATACATACTTATCAAAATAATCTAAGTCTCAAAACCCTAAGTTGGTCATTCTAAAAGTTTTTCCTGAGGAAAACTCATATGATCACCCCACAATTAAGTACTTCATCAAACCACCATATCTAAGTCTCTGAGTGACTTAGGGAGACTCCTCTACAACATCTGTACTAAAATACCCAGGGTATAATAGCGAACCAGAAGAAACCTGATATGTTTGTAAGGGTGAGATACCTACAAATGGATATATCACACAACAACCATATACATGATACATACATCACATAATCATATAAGCAGTTAAATCATGCATATACATAACATAACAGTGTTATATCAAAGGGTCTCAAACCCGATCAATCAGTTTTATAAAGAGAATGCATGACACTTCAATATTCAACTCTATTTTGATACCTAATCTCCGGAGATCCCACAACTTTCTGTTTCGTTTCAAGCTGATCAGGCTCCGCACTTGGCACATTGTAAAAACGAACAAAACAATGCCCAAGAAAATCAATGGTGCACATCCCCATTCCCGATAGGATGCTCATGAAAAGCAATGACACTATTCCCCCATTCCCGATAGGAAATAGCTGCACACATATTCAACTTCACCGTTTTCCAATGGAGAAGGATTAGAGTTGGTCAATCTCTAGCCCACCGGGCAGTTGCCTCCATACCCTCATGCATTTAAGGTCACAGGACGAGCAACGTCACATGTGCCTCTGAACTGGGTTTACATGGACAGACTCCCAGATACCATCTTTGTATCTGATATATATCAACAGCACGTCTGCTTGGGGAAATGCACATGAGAAAATATTTTATTTAAAAGGTTTTCTTTGTGTTCATTCTTTTCACTGTCGCAGCTCAAAGCTAACGACTTAATCATCATTTCCCCATCACTTGAAAATTCAGAAGCATAGGACACATAGTCCGAATGCTCAATCACAATGCCCAAGACCGATGCCGCAGTCAACGGTTGTTGTCGTAGAAAACAACATTCACCTTTAACAATGTTCATCACACGTGGTTAGAAGACACAGTCCAACACAACGTGATTAGGACCTAAAGTCCATCACAACGAAATCAGAACGCACTGTCCTCAATTTCGAGAATTGGACCCTCAGTCCAGAACATCATGAATAGGACCCATGGCCCCGAATTAACACTGATCCAAGATCACGTGCGTATAACTGAATACTAGAGGCGACGTCTCGTGTACTAGATTCTCTTTCTTAAGTACTTATTTTTCGTTCAGTGAAAATCAAATTCAAAACCGAATCCTCGATAACCTACCCAGGCTATCGGAAAGTTTCTAAAACATTTAGGAGAAAACCTTTTCTTTGAAAATCTTTTGTAAAGCATCTTTGAAATACTTTTGTCTTTGAAAATCCCCAATAAGATATTGTCAAATAATCTTGAAAGTTTTCGCTTGAAAACACATAGTTCGAAAATGATTTTTCTCTTGTATAACAATAGTTCACCAAAACCATTTCAACAGTTAAAACAAGTACTTTAAGTTAATGAGCTTTTGGAAAAGAACACCAATCCCTTCATCTTCAAAGCTTATTAAGGTTTTTAATCCTTATAACGGTTGAGCACAGACACAGGTCTGGCTTAGCAAACTTTCAATCAACAGCAGTATATGTTATCAGTTCAATGCTAATATCACAGTTGAAAGCAGTTCATCACATATATGCATTATAACATTTAGAACAAGTACAGTTCAACCTCAGATAATAGCATAACAGTTCAAGTACATTAGAAAATTCAAGTAACCTCAATCAACATGTAAATATCCAATTAAACACATACACACATGCATACAGTTATTGAATATCCCTAGGCAAACTCCCCTTACGTTTGAAGACAAGTAATGGATCCTCGTCTTAATGCTCACATTAGCTCATATCTACTCCATCAAACAAGCATAGCCGTGTCAAACGTCTCAGAGAGGGAATCCAACAATGCGCAACAACCAGAAACCAAGAAATCAATTACACATGATCAAACACACATTCTAATTTGATCTAAACACTTTATCTTATTACCAAACAAGGTTATTTTCAAAGAAAATCACGTTTGGAGCTTACGCTTCACAATACCCTTTAAGGAAACTTTGTTTTGATTAAAGGATTGGTCGCGCTGTCGCGCACGCGCCAAAAAGAACGAGCGGTTTTTAAAACTGTAGTTTAGGGTGACAACTCGGATGTCGTCTCACAAGGACTCTCGAAGTGTTATTTATCACAAAAATCAGTTTTTTTTGGGGGGGGGGGGGGGGTGGGGGGGGCTTGTTTGGATGCAATCAAAGAAAATAAAGCAATGAAAACAAAGCAATTCAAAGAGATTATCAAGTAGCAAAATATGATTAATCTACTGTTCTCGAATTTCCAACTATCATTGGTTCATGTAATTCCAAGCCCTAAGCAGATTCTAATCCCCTTTCAGTTGTAGCAACAATTAACAACGAAATCGCTACTGCGGATATATGTTCCTATTCCCGAAATAACAAACGGGGTTAAGCCCTCATGAACTAACGAACATGAATGAACACACGCGAAATAACAAACGCGATTAAGTATAGGAACATAACATCACCGAAACGAATCAATACAACACTATACACTCCTGAAATAACAAACAGAAATGTATAATATGGTATTGAAAAGGGAAAAACAAGTAAAGTAGGAATTACAAAACCTCAAGTATATGGAATTCTCATACAGTAGATTAATCTAAGAAATTAGTTCTCCATGACAATAACGAAAAAACACATAAAATATGTAAAACTATGGAGAAGCAAAAGTTCTTCCAGGCTGTTCAGAACAGCAATTAATACTATTCAGAAATTAAGTCCACTCGCGAGGCGATCACACCTTCGCGAGGCGAATATTGTGAAAAGTCAGCAGCGTTTGGTCTTCTAGCGGGGCGAAGGACTACTCGCGAGGCGAGACTCTTCAAATTCCAAACTGTCACAGTCGTGACCTTCAGCATGGTTAAACCGTGATAGCTTCTGGTCTTCCAGGGTTGGATTACTCGCGAGGCAAGTCAAGTGTTCGCGAGGCGACACAAAAACCTTGCATTTTCCTGGAACAATCAGCCTTCGGGGTCGCGGGGTGAGGTGTTGTTCGCGGGGTGAACCGGAGAGGATGACATTTTCACTGTTCTGCTGGCTTTCAGGTTCGCGAGGCGAGAATACTCTCGCGAGGCGAATCCCCTGTTTCTTTATTCTCTTAACTTCCAACTTAACCTGAAAACAAAGACACAGCTATAAGTGCATTATTTGACTCAAAACTGGCTAAATTAACCTAAAACTACTTTAGAGACTCAAAACCTTGCTTGAGGACAATCTAATCTAATTTGGGTGAAAATATGATATAATTTGCACAAAACCCTGGTCATACTAGCCATAAAACTAGATGAGCCAGAGGCTTATCAAGGATCATGAAAGAGAACTTGGGAATCATCGATTAAGAGTCCTAATTGCACTAAATCATAATTATTTTCTCAAAAACATACCCAAATTCAAATCAAATCAAATTGGGGGTTTAGGGCTCCTAAATACAATTTGGGGAAAACTCATTTTAATTAAAGAATAATGAAATTGGTTTAGGGAAACACTAATTCACAGTCCTAATTTCATAAAACAAACTTAAATTTCAAGATTAAAATCTGAAATCAAAGGGTTACGGTTAGGGTTTCAAAATCAATTTGGGGATTTACAAAAGAGAAGAGGTTAGAGGTAAAACTCGTACCCAAGGTGAAGAGGAGAGAACATGATGGTTGGATGGCCAACCGACGCGGTGGATGACGGCGCTGGACGACGGCGGCAACTTCACAGAAGCATCCATGACCAAAAATAACGGTGAACCTCATAGAATGGAAGGAGGGAGGTTTAACACCACAGGACATGGCCGAACCACCATTACCAACGGCGGAGGAGCTTCCTGCGGTGGCTAGCGGCGTTACCGTGGTGGTGACCGCAACCAAATCGCGAACCAAGACAGATCCACGCAGGTATTCACCTTCTCTCCCTCAGACGCGACAGAACAGCGCCCCGGACGGCACCTACGACGGCGACACACGGCTGGGTGGTGGCTGCAAGAGGCGGCGCCAGATTATGAAAGAGGAAGGAGAAGAAGAAAGAAAGAAAGAAAGAAAGAAAGAAAGAAAAAAGAAAGAAGAAGGGTTTTCTGTCATCGCGTGCGGGGCAGGGAGATATAAGGAGGAAGAAATTTGTGATTAGTAATCTCAGGTACAAAATGAGTAGTAAATATTGAGCCTAAAAATAAATATGTTTTTGGCTTTTCGATTCAAAAATAATGGTTGATAATTATATACTTTCGAATTTTAAATTAGAGTGAAGATTAATAGTTGAACTGATCAAATAAAAAAATACTCAGTCCAGAATTTAATCTCCGATTAAGGTCAAACCAAAATATTTTTAACTCTAAAATTAAATAGAACAAATATATGAAAATGCTTTTCTCTTAATCATATTATTTAAAATATTTTTTTGTACTGGTATAATAGTGACAATAACGTAAATTATTGTCTAGTAAGCGTGCATTTATTGAAATAAGTCAGTGCTAACGCACCCAATAAAATAATTTGAAGAGAGTAATTTAATTACTCAAACTAAACCACATAACAAAATAAACATAAACATCAAAATAAAATAATTAATCATGTGTAAAAAACTAGGGTGTTACACCTACATCCAGTCCCACACCTCTGTGGTTTTCTCCACTATAACCAGAAATTACAATATCCAATTACAGCATTCACAAGGATAACCTCATTGCTCAAGAACACACCAAAAAGAACACTTGCTTTTCTATACCCAAGGATCCCTTCTATCCTTGTTAAATCCTAAGAAATACCCTCTCTTAATCACACTAATTCACAAAAAGAATTGAGTAGAAGAAAGACTCTAAAAGTCTGATTATACAAATTGAAGTTCTAAGAAATATCACATTTTTCTCTCAAAGATGAAACACTTTTGGAAGCTTTTGAATCTTTCGTATTTTCACTTTCAGAATGTGTAAGGTTATAGAAAAGTGTTCCTTTGATCCCTCTTTATATAGAAAACAAGTAATAGTCGTTGGGATCAATTAAAACAGATTTGGATCTGATTTAACAAAATATGTTTTCTTGATTCTCGTTCTTGGAATAAGATTCTGATTGTTCTTGTAGAATTCTCGTCCATCTTGAAAATAACCATTTCCATCTAGCCTTTAAGATTTTACATTCGGATAGGCTAGTAGACGAGCTCCATTTAGTACTTTAGTGGACGGAGCTTCTCATTAAGGACTTAGTAAGTCAAAAGAGCTTAAGTAAGTCAAAAGAGCTTAACCTTAGTAGACGATCTCCATATGCCACTTTAGTAGACGAGCGCTTCTTGTTACTTCAGTAGACGAGTGCTTCTGTTACTTTAGTAGACGCAAGTTTCTGTTACTTTAGTAGACGCGAGCTTCTGTCACTTTAGTAGACGCGAGCTTCTGTTACTTTAGTAGACGCGAGCTTCTGTCACTTTATTAGACGCGATCTTCTGTTACTTTAGTAGACGCGAGCTTCTGTCACTTTAGTGGACGCGAGCTTCTGTTACTATAGTAGATGCGAGCTTCTTAGTAGTTCATTGGACGTCAACTTTTTATTAGTTCATTGGACGTCATCTTTTTAGTAGTTCATTGGACGTCATCTTTTTATCAGTTCATTGGACGTTAGCTTTTTAGTAGTTCATTGGACATCAACTTTTTATCACTTCATTGGACGTCAGCTTTTTATCCCAGTGTTGGACGGACGCTTATATTATCCTTTGTAAAAATTAGTTTCTTCTTAAGTTTAAGTGCTTCACCTAAGAAATCAAATGTGCTGTTTTTACAATAGCATCTAAAGTATAAGATCTTCATTGCTTGATGCTTTAGTCCTTGTCCATTGCTTTGTGTCCTTGGTCTTCCATCCTTTAATCCTTGATTTATCTTTTTCATGAGTGATCTTCCATGCAACTTAACACATAATAAGAACATAGTCAAAATCAAAAATCTTATGCAAAATACACTTTGATTGTCATACATCAAAACATGAATGAGGGCTTAGTCTTACATAACTTACTCATCTTAAGCCCAATTAAGGTATATGATACCTTGTTAGAAAGCTTATTCAGAGGCCTTTAATTCGGTGTAGGGTTGGGTCAGGATTAATAAGCATAAATAGCAGTTTACAACCGCACAAGCCAGAGAGGGACGGAAATTAGACAAATTTTACAATCATTGTTTTTGCTTATACATTATTGGGCTTAATTGCTAAACATTGTTAATTTTCGGATTTTTCACTCATCCTGACCATGTTGCCTTGCTCAGAGCATAACTAGAGCTACAGATATCGGATTTTGGTGATCTTGCTGTCCCTAGAAAGATAAGGAAGAGACCTACAATTTCAGGTTCACAAGAATTGTCAAATTAGGCCAAAATCAAGGCTAAATTGGATCCCGAGTTCTCTATTGCGGATCAGTGTGTAGTCCATGATGTTCCTTCACTTAAATGGGCCTAACTTACTCATCTTAAGCCCAATTAAGGCATATGATACCTTGTTGGAAAGCTTATTCAGAGGCCCTTAATTTGGTGAAGGGTTAGATCAGGATTAATAAGCATAAATAGAAGTTGACAACTGCACAAGATAGAGAGAGACAGAAATTAGACAACTTTTATAATCATTGTTTTTGCTTTTACATTATTAGGATTAATTACTAAACATTGTTAATTTTCAGATTTTTCACTCATCCTGACCTTGTTACCTTGTGCAGAGCATAACTAGAGCAACAGATATCGGATTTTGGTGACCTTCCAATCCCAATAAAGATAAGGATGAGACCTACAATTTCAGGTTTCACAAGAATTGTAAAATTAGGCCAAAATCAAGGCTAAATTGGGTCTCGAGTTCGCTGGCGCGAATCAGTGTGCAATACATGATGTTCCTTCACTTAAATGGGCTTAACTTACTCATCTTAAGCCCAATTAAGGCATATGATACCTTGTTGGAAACCTTATTCAGAGGCCCTTAATTTGGTCTAGGGTTATGTCAGGATTAATAAGCATAAATAGCAGTTTACTGCCGCACATGCCAGTAAGAGACGGAAATTAGACCACTTTTATAATCATTGTTTTTGTTTTTACATTATTGGGCTTAATTGCTAAACATTGTTAATTTTCGGATTTTTCACTCATCCTGACCTTGTTGCTTTTCGCAGAGCATAACTAGAGCTAAAGATATCGGATTTTGGTGATCTTGTTGTCCCTAGAAAGATAAGGAAGAGACCTACAATTTCAGGTTTACAAGAATTGTCAAATTAGGCCAAAATCAAGGCTAAATTGGGTCCCGAGTTCTCTGGAGCGGACCAGTGAGCAGTCCATGATGTTCCTTCGCTTAAATGGGCCTAACTTACTCATCTTAAGCCCAATTAAGGCGTATGATACCTTGTTGGAAAACTTATTCAGAGGCCCTTAATTTGGTCTAGGGTTAGGTCAGGATTAATAATCATAAATAGCAGTTTACAGCCGCACAAGCCAGAGAGAGATGGAAACTAGACAACTTTTACAATCATTGTTTTTTCTTTTACATTATTGGAATTAATTGGGCTTAATTTCTAAACATTTTTAATTTTCGGATTTTTCACTCATCCTAACCTTGTTGCCTTGCTCAGAGCATAACTAGAGCTACAACTATCAGATTTTGGTGATCTTGCTGACCCTAGAAAGATAAGGAAGAGACCTACAATTTTAGGTTTCACAAGAATTGTCAAATTAGGTCAAAATCACGGCTAAATCGGGTCTCGAGTTCTCTGACGCGGATCAATGCGATGTCAATGGTGTTCCTTCACTTAAATGGGCCTAACTTACTCATCTTAAGCCCAATTAACGCATATGATACCTTGTTGGAAATCTTATTCAGATGCCCTTAATTTGTTCTAGGGTTAGCTCAGGATTAAAAAGCATAAATAGCAATTTACAGCCTTGAAAGATAAGGAAGAGACCTACAATTTGGTCATCTTACTGTCCCTTGAAAGATAAGGAAGAGACCTACAATTTCAGGATTCACAATAGTTGTCAAATTAGGCCAAAATCAAGGCTAAATTGGGTCCTGAGTTCTCTAGCGAGGATCAGTGCGCAGTCCATGATGTTCCTTCACTTAATTGGGCCTAACTTACTCATCTTAAGCCCAATTAAGACATATGATACCTTGTTGGAAAGCTTATTCAGAGACCCTTAATTTGGTCTAAGGTTAGGTCGGGATTAATAAGTATAAATAGCAGTTAACAACCGCACAAGCCAGAGAAAGACAGAAATTAGACAACTTTTACCATCATTGTTTTTGCTTCCACATTATTGGGCTTAATCGGGCTTAATTGCTAAACATTGTTAATTTTCAGATTTTTCACTCATCCTGACCTTGTTGCTTCCGCAGAGAATAACTAGAGCTACAGATATCGGATTTTAGTGATCTTGCTATCCCTAGAAAGATAAGGAAGAGACCTACAATTGTAGGTTTCACAAGGATTGTCAAATTAGGTCAAAATCAAGGCTAAATTGGGTACCGAGTTCTCTGGCGCGGATCAGTGCGCAGTCCATGATGTTTCTTCACTTAAATGGGCCTAACTTACTCATCTTAAGCCCGATTAAGGCATATGCTACCTTTTTTGAAAGCTTATTCAGAGGCCCTTAATTTGGTCCAGGATAGGTTAGGATTAATAAGCATAAACAGCAGTTTACAGCCGCATAAGACAGAGAGAGACGGAAATTAGACAACTTTTACAATCATTGTTTTTGCTTTTACATTATTGGGCTTAATTGGGCTTAATTGCTAAACATTGTTAATTTTCGGATTTTTCACTCATCCTAACCTTGTTGCCTTACGCAGAGCATAACTTGGGCTACAGATATCGGATTTTGGTGATCTTGCTATCCCTAGAAAGATAAGGAAGTGACCTACAATTTCAGATTTCACAAGAATGGTCAAATTAGGCCAAAATCAAGGCTAAATTGGGTCCCGAGTTCTTTGGCATCGATCAGCACGCAGTCCACGATGTTCCTTCATTTAAATGGGCCTAACATATTCATCTTAAGCCCAATAAAGGCATACGATACCTTGTTGGAAAGCTTATTCAGAGGCCCTTAATTTGGTTTAGGGTTAGGTCAGGATTAAAATGCATAAATAGCAGTTTACAATCTTTGTTTTTGCTTTTACATTATTGGGATTAATTGCAAAACATTGTTAATTTTCGGATTTTTCACTCATCCTAACCTTGTTGCCTTGCGCAGAGTATAACTTGAGCTACAAATATCGGATTTTGGTGATCTTTTTGTCCCTAGAAAGATAAGGAAGAGACCTACAAAGACAGGTGGCACAAGAATTGTTAAATTAGGCCAAAATCAAGGCTAAATTGGTTCCCGAGTTCTCTGGTGCAGATCAGGGCGCAGTACATGAGTTTCCTTCACTTAAATGGGACTAACTTACTCATTTTAAGCCCAATTAAGGCATATGATACCTTGTTGGAAAGCTTATACAGAGGCCCTTAATTTGATCTAGGGTTAGGTCAAGATTAATAAGCTTAAATAGTAGTTTATAGCCACACAAGCCCGAGAGAGACGGAAATTATACGACTTTTACAATCATTGTTTTTGCTTATACATTTTTGGATTCAATTGGGCTTAATTGCTAAAAATTGTTAATTTTCGGATTTTTCACTCATCCTGACCTTGTTGCCTTGCGCAGAGCATAACTAGAGCGACAGATATCAGATTTTGGTGATCTTTGTGTCCCTACAAAGATGAGGAAGAGACCTACAATTTCAGGTTTCACTAGAATTGTCAAATTAAGCCAAAATCAAGGCTAAATTGGGTCCCGAGTTCTCTAGCGTCGATCAGTATACAGTCCATGATGTTCCTTATCTTAAATGGGCCTAACTTACTCATCTTAAGCCTAATTAAGGCATATGATACCTTGTTGGAAAGCTTATTTAATTTAGAGGTCCTTAATTTGGTGTAGGGTTATGTCAGGATTAATGGTCACGCTGTCGCGCATGCGCCAAAAAGAACGAGCGGGTTTAAAACTGTAGTTTAGGGCGACAACTCGGATGTCGTCTCACAAGGACTCTTAAGTGTTATCTTTCACAAAAATCAGTTTTTTTTTGGGGGGGGGGGGGGGGGGGGGGGTTGGTTTGGATGCAAATAAGTAACAAGCAAAACAGAGCAATTAAAAACACGGCAGTTTAAAGAGATTATCAAATAGCAAACAACGATTAATCTACTGTCTCGAATTCCCAACTATCCTTGGTTCATGTAATCCCAAGCCCTAAGCAGATTCTAATCCCCTTTCAGTTATATCAACAACTAACAACGTAATCGCTACTACGGATGTAGGTTCCTATTCCCGAAATAACAAACGGGGTTAAGCTCTCATGAACAAACGAACATGAATGAACGCACGCGAAATAACAAACGCGATTAAGTATAGGAAAATAACATCACTGAAACAAATCAATACAATACTACACACTCCTGAAATAACAAACAGAAATGTATAATATGGTATTGAAAAGGGAAAAGCAATTAAAATAGGGATTTACAAAACCTCAAGTATATGGAATTCTCATACAGTAGACTAATCTAAGAATTTAGCTCTCCATGTAAAAAACGAAAACACACAGAAAAGAAATGTAAACAGAACAATGGAGAAGCAAAAAGTTCTTCCAAACTATTCAGAACATCTATTTATACTAATCAGAAATTAAGTCTACTCGCGAGGCGAAGCCTCTCTCGCGACGCGAATCTTGTGAACAGTCTGCAACCTTTGGTATTCTCGCGAGGAGAACACACCTTCGCGAGGCGAGGCACTGAAGAGTCTTCTTATTACGCCCGTTATGAATATCAGGGGCCAACCATGATGCTTTCTGACTTCCAGACTCGCGAGGCGAATGGATGCTCGCGAGGCGAGACTCTTCAACTTCGAAACTGCCACAGCCGTGACCTTTAACATGCATCAACCGTGCTGACTTTTGGTCTTCAGGGATGGATTACTCGCGACGCGAGTAAAGTCTTCGCGAGGCGACACAGAAACCTTGCAATTTCCTGGAACAGTCAGCCTTCGGGGTCGCGAGGCGAGAAGAGCAGTCGCGGGGCAAACCAGAGAGGATGTCAATTTCACTGTTCTGCTGGCTTTCAGGTTCGCGAGGCGAGCAAAACTCTCGCGAGGCGAATCCCCTGCTTCTTTATTCTCTCAACTTCTACTTAACCTGAAAACAAAGAAAAAACTATAAGTATATTATTTGACTCAAAACTAGATAAATTAACCTAAAACTACTTTATAGACTCAAAACCTTGCTTGAGGACAATCTAATCTAATTTGGGTGAAAATAGGATATAATTTGCACAAAACCCTGGTCATACTAGCCATAAAACTAGATGAGCCAGAGGCTTATCAAAATACCCCAAACTTAAACTTTGCTTGTCCCCAAGCAAACTAAGACTCAAAAATCAAAAAGACTCAAGACCTGGCAAGCTTAAAATATTCAATCAACCTTGCACAAATTCAAGCAACACATCAAAACAGTTTTCTTCAATGTCCCCCCTTTCAAACAAAGCAATCCCCACATTCATTTATTCTAAACAATTGAGAATTTCATCAATTAAACAATCATTAATCTAAGAAGGGGATCCAAGTTACACACAAGAGGGAGATCACCAATTCCAAACAACTGCCTTCCTCACAAGGGCAATTATTGTTCACTCAATCACTCAGTTTGTGACAGGCTATTAACATTGCACTCAATTTCACTTTAAAGAGCACTTCCCAAAAATTTGATTTTCATCTAAAAAATGGTTCCCACAGAAAACATGCAAGCAACATCAAAAGGTCTTTTATGGGTTGTAATGGGGCCTGGCTAAGGGTAGGATATACAAAGGAACTAGGATGAGGACCCTAGGAACTAAGAGAGCATGAACATTATTTACACTTTGAAATTCCACTCAAGTTCCTTTTCTCATTTTTCTTTATGCCTTGGGTGGCTACAGCCTTTTATTTTCTAATACCATTTTTTTTCACTTTTCTTTTTTTTCAATTTTTTTTTCTACAAGCCTTTGGCTCCAACCTTTTTATTGGATATTAATCCTGACTTAACCCTAGACCAAATTAAGGGCCTCTGAATAAGCTTTCCAACAATGTATCATATGCCTTAATTGGGCCTAATATGAGTAAGTTAGGCCCATCTAAGTGAAGGAACATCCTGGACTGTGCACTGAAAGACGCCAGAGAACTAGGGACCCAATTTAGCCTTGATTTTTGCCTAATTTGACAATTATTGTGAAACCTAAAATTGTAGGTCTCTTCCTTATCTTTTCGGGGACAGTGAGATCACCAAAATCCGATATTTGTAGCTCTCGTCATGCTCTGCCCAAGGCTACAAGGTCAGGATGAGTGAAAAATCTGAAAATTAACAATGTTTAGCAATTAAGCCCAACGAAGCCCAAAAATGTATAAGCAAAAACAATGATTGTAAAAGTTGTCTAATTTTCGTTTCTCTATGGCTTGTGCAGCTGTAAACTGCTATTTATGTTTATTAGTCCTTACCTGACCCTAGACCAAATTAAGGGCCTTTGAATAAGCTTTCCAACAAGGTATCATATGCCTTAATTGGGCTTAAGATGAGTATGTTAGGCCCATTTAAGTGAAGGAACATCATGGACTGCGCACAGATCTGCGCCAGAGAACTCGGGACCCATTTAGCCTTGCTTTTGGCCTAATTTGACAATTATTGTGACACCTGAAATTGTAGGTCTCTTCCTTATCTTTCAAGGGATAGCAAGATCACCAAAATCCGATATGTGTAGCTCTAGTTATGCTTTGCTCAAGGCAACAAGGTCTGGATGAGTGAAAAATCCGAAAATTGACAATGTTTAGCAATTAAGCCCAATTAAGCCCAATACTGTATAAGCAAAAACAATGATTGTAAAAGTTGTCTAATTTCTGTTTCTCCCTAGCTTGTACGGCTGTAAACTGCTATTTATGCTTATTAATCCTGACCTAACCCTAGACCAAATTAAGGACCTCTGAATAAACATTCCAACAAGGTATCATATGCCTTAATTGGGCTTAAGATGAGTAAGCTAGGCCCATTTAAGTGAAGGAACATAATGGACTGCGCACTGCTCCGTGCCAGAGAACTCGGGACCCAATTTAGCCTTGATTTTGGCCTAATTTGACAATTCTTGTGATTCATGAAATTGTAGGTCTCTTCCTTATCTTTTTAGGGATAACAAGATCACCCAAATCCGATATCTGTAGCTCTAGCTATGCTTTGCGCAAGGTAACAAAGTCAAGATGAGTTCAAAATCCAAAAACTAACAAAGTTTAGCAATTAAGCCCAATTAAGCCGAATAATGTAAAAGTGAAAACAATGATTGTAAAAGTTGTCTAATTTTCATCTCTATCTGGCTTGTGTGGCTGTAAACTTCTATTTATGCTTATTAATCCTGACCTAACCCTATACCAAATTAAGGGCCTCCGAATAAGCTTTCCAACAAGGTATCATATGCCTTAATTGGGATTAAGATGAGTAAGTTAGGCCCATTTAAGTGAAGGAACATCATGGACTGTGCACTGATCTACGCCAGAGATCTTGGTACCCAATTTAGCCTTGATTTTGGCCTAATTTGGCAATTCTTGTGAATCCTGAAATTGTAGGTCTCTTCCTTATCTTTCTAGGGATAGCAAGATCACCAAAATCCGATATCTGTAACTCTAGTTATGCTCTACGCAAGGCAACAAGGTCAGGATGAGTAAAAAATCTAAAAATAAGAATGTTTAGAAATTAAGCCCAATTAACCCCATTAATGTAAAACCAAAAACAATGATTGTAAAAGTTGTCTAATTTCCGTCTCTCTCTGGCTTGTGCTACTGTAAACTGCTATTTTTACTTATTAATCCTGACCTAACCCCAGACCAAATTAAGGGCCTCTGAATAAGCTTTCCCACAAGGTATCATATGTCTTAATTTGGCTTAAGATGAGTAAGTTACGCCCTTTTAAGTGAAGGAACATCATGGACTGTGCCCTGATCCGCACTAGAGAATTCGGGACCCAATTTAGCCTTTTTTTTTATAATCAAAATGGCATGCAGAGCATCACTGTAGTGACAGTCATCTCAACTATGTTGGCACCAAAACCACTACCAATCATATGCAGCACGCCAAAATATTATTAAAAGAAAGGAAAAGAAAAGGAGTACAAGAGCATGGGGGGACCAAACCAAAACCCTTGCGAGGAAAAAAAGAATTATTTGAACCTATAGTTGGGCAGACCCCACCTATTACAGAAGAAGTCATACCTAATAAAGCTAGGAATCAAATTCCACCAGGTAAAACATTTAGAAGACACACCAAAGTTAGCCAGCTTGTCAGCACAATGGTTAGCTTCTCTAAAAATATGAGTAATTCTAAAATTGAAACTAGTAGTCAGGACCAAACAATTTTTCCAAAGAACCCTGAGCTTCCAAGGAACTGCCTCTGGGTGGGAGAAAGCATGAACCACTATTGTAGAGTCACACTCCAACCAGAGGTTTGTCCAACCCTTAGACTGAGCTGTTTGAATAGCAGTCATAGCAGCATGCAGTTCTGCAGAGAAGGAGTCAGTGATACCATAATACTCAGCAAAACAACCTAAAACAGCACCACTTCTGTCCCTTAAGATCGCTCCTCCACCAGCATGACTAGGGAACCCCTTAGCTGCCCCATCAATATTTACCTTTATCCAACCACAGCAAGGGGGAATCCAATCCACTTTTGTTATGACAGGAGCCCTTTTCGGGTGAATGGAGATGCCAAGCTGCATGAGAATTCTGGCTTCCTCGGCATCATATTGCATAAAGTGTTTTGTTAAATTACCTGACAGGGCTATAGAAGCCTTAACCATGCAAATAGCATCTCGGAATGAGACTTTTCTATCATCAAATTTCAATTTGTTTCTATCAAACCAAATGAACCAGATGATGTTGGTTATGGCAGCCAGCAACATATCTTTGAACTGAAGTGCCCAGGGCCTATTGCAGATGGCAAGAGCAGATTGGATAGAGGAGAAATCTAGTTGCACTCTAGTAATTTTGATGAACCATTCCCAAAGCTGTTTTGCATAGGGGAATTGGAAGAACAAATGATCTTGAGATTCTGCATCTGCAAAACACAAACAGCAAATTGAGACACTGGTGCATCCTCTCATTCGAAGCTGATCATCCGTGGGCAGCTTGTTGTTAATCAGTTTCCACGCAACAAAGGACTTAGAAGGAGGAACATCATTACACCAAATCAGCCTGGACCAAGGACAATGAGCTCGCACAGCTTGAATGAAGGACAAGTCATCCTTAAGAGACAGCTCCCCAGAGGAGGAATGCTGCCAAATGAGGTGATATGATGTAGGGAACCTGGGGATAGGTATCTGGGAAAGCTCCTGACCTAGAGCAGGCAACTTCTCAAGTAGAGCAGAAGGGATTAGCCAGCAATTAGCAAGAATGAAATCAGCCACTATAGCTTTAAGGTACCTATGCAGGGAGGAGGGCAGTTGCATTAAGTCAACTAGGGGTTGAGATAGCCATCTATTTGTCCAGAAGTTAGTTCTTCTGCCATCTCCAATTTGCCAAAGTGAATTAGAGTAAACAGAATACAGATTGCACCTTATGCCTGGCCAGATTGAAGATTTTATGTAGGATCCAGTATGTTTTCGATGGAGAAATCTGTTTCTCAGAAGCTTGCCCAATCCTTATCTGATGCTAGCAAGTCAAAAGTTAGCTTGAGGAGTGCAGCATGATTGAAAGCCTTGAGGGACTTGATACCAAGGCCACCTTCCATAAAAGGCAGGCAAAACTTATGCCAGGCCACAGTGCAGATTTTATTGACATTCTGGTCACCCGACCAGATGAAGTTTCTGATCTTCCTTTCCAAAGCATTAAGAAGGGTAGCAGGCCACAGGTAAATATGGAAACTGTAGAGGAACATGCTCTGAATGACAGATTTCACCAGCTCAACCCTACCCATTAGAGACAACAAGTTACCCTTCCAGCAAGCCAGCTTAGACAGGATCCTGTCTGCTATAGGCTGCAAATGAGATCTTTTTGGCCTTCCCTTAAAGATTGGGACTCCCAAGTAATCAAAAGGGAATGAACCTGCTGAGAAACCAAGGGTGCTAGCAATCCTAGCAGGCTTAGCTGGAGAGATGCAGCCAGAGTAAAACTTGCTCTTTTCAAGGCTTATATGCTGACCAGAAGCAAGGCCATACTCAGCCAATAACTTCCTTAAAGCTTGAAGCCCCCTCTTGTTCCGATTACAGAAAACAAACACATCATCTTCATACAACACATGGCTTGGAGACTTCAGATTTTTTGGCCCTGAGATAGTGTGCAGCAAACCAGATTCCACAAGGAAAGAAATTCCTCTACTAAGAACATCTTCTGCAAGGCAAAACAGCAAGGGGGATAGGGGATTCCCCTGCCTAACTCCCCTCTTGCAAGCAAAGTAGCCTTCTGATTTGCCATTAACCAGAAATGAGAGCCTGGCAGAATGGAGGATGGTGCTGATCCAGCTGCAGAAGGTATTATTAATACCAAATGCCTTGATTTAGGCCTAATTTGACAATTATTGTGAAACCTGAAATTGTAGGTCTCTTCCTTATCTTTCAAGGGACAAAAAGATCACCAAAATCCGATATGTGTAGCTTTAGTTGTGCTCTGCGCAAGGCCACAAGGTCAGGATGAGTGAAAAATCCGAAAATTAAAAATGTTTAGTAATTAAGAACAATTAAGCCCAATAATGTAAAAGCAAAAACAATGATAGTAAAAGTTGTCTAATTTTCGTCTCTATCTGGCTTGTGCGGCTGTAAATTGCTATTTATGTTTAATAATCCTGACGTAACCCTAGACCAAATTAAGGTCCTCTGAATAAGCTTTCCAACAAGGTATCATATGCCTTAATTGAGCTTAAGATGAGTAAGTTAGGCCCATTTAAGTGAAGGAACCTAATGGACTACGCACTGATCCGCGCCAGAGAACTCGGGACCCAATTTAGCCATGATTTTGGCCTAATTTGACAATTATTATGAAACCTGAAATTGAAGGTCTCTTCCTTATCTTTCTAGGGACAACAAGATCACCAAAATCCTATATCTGTAGCTCAAGTTATGCTCTGCACAAGGGAACAAGATCAAGACGAGTGAAAAATCCGAAAATTATTAACGTTTAGCAATTAAGCCCAATTAACCCCAATAATGTTAAAGCAAAAAACAATGATTGTTAAAGTTGTCTAATTTCCGTCTCTCTCTGGCTTGTGCTACTGTAAACTGCTATTTATTCTTATTAATCATGACCTAACCCCAGACAAAATTAAGGGCCTCTGAATAAGCTTTTCAACAAGGTATCATATGTCTTAATTGGGCTAAAGATCAGTAAGTTAGGCCCATTTAAGTGAAGGAACATCATGGACTGTGCCCTGATCTGCGCTAGAGAATTCGGGACCCAATTTAGCCTTGATTTTGGCCTAACTTGACAATTATTGTGAAACCTGAAATTGTAGGTCTCTTCCTTATCTTTCAATGGACAACTAGATCACCAAAATCCGATATATGTAGCTCTAGTTATGCTCTGCGCAAGGCGACAAGGTCAGGATGAGTGAAAAATCCGAAAATTAAAAATGTTTAGTAATTAAGAACAATTAAGCCCAATAATGTAAAAGCAAAAACAATGATTGTAAAAGTTGTCTAATTTCCATCTCTCTCTGGCTTGTGCGGCTGTAAATTGCTATTTATGCTTATTAATCCTGACGTAACCCTAGACCAAATTAAGGTCCTCTGAATAAGCTTTCCAACAAGGTATCTTATGCCTTAATTGGGCTTAAGATGAGTAAGTTTGGCCTATTTAAGTGAAGGATCATCATGGACTGTATACTGATCAGCGCCAGAGAACTCGGGACCCAATTTGGCCTTGATTTTGGCCTAATTTGTCAATTCTTGTGATACATGAAATTGTAGATCTCTTCCTTATCTCTCTAGGGATAGCAAGATCACCCAAATCCGATATCTGAAGCTCTAGTTATGCTTTGTGCAAGGCAAGAAGGTCAGGATGAGTGAAAAATCCGAAAATTAACAATGTTTAGCAATTAAGCACAATTAAGCCGAATAATGTAAAAGTGAAAACAATGATTGTAAAAGTTGTTTAATTTTCGTCTCTCTCTGGCTTGTGCGTAAATTGCTATTTATGCTTATTAATCCATACCTAACCCTATACCAAATTAAGGGCCTCTGAATAAGCTTTACAACAAGGTATCATATGCCTTTATTGGGCGTAACATGAGTAATTTAGGCCCATTTAAGTGAAGGAACATCATGGACTGCGCACTGATCTGCACCAAAGAACTCGGTACCCAATTTAGCCTCGATTTTGGCCAAATTTGACAATTCTTGTGAATCCTGAAATTGTAGGTCACTTCCTTATCTTTCAAGGGACAGCAAGATCACCAAAATCCGATATGTGTAGCTCTAGTTATGCTGTCCGCAAGTCGACAAGGTCTGGATGAGTGAAAAATCCGAAAATTAACAAAGTTTACCAATTAAGCCCAATAATATAAAAGCAAAAACAATGATTGTAAAAGTTGTCTAATTTCCGTCTATCTCTTGCTTGTGCGGCTGCAAATTGCTATTTATGCTTATTAATCCTGACCTTACCCTAGACCAAATTAAGGGCCTCTGAATAAGCTTTCCAACAAGGTATCATATGCCTTAATTGGGCTTAAGATGAGTAAGTTAGGCCCATTTAAGTGAAGGAACATCATGGATCTCTCACTAATCGATGCCTGAGAACTCGTGACCCAATTTATCCTTGATTTTGGCCCAAGTTGACAATTTTGTGACACCTTAAATTGTTGGTCTATTCCTTATCTTTCTAGTGACAGCAAGATCACCAAAATCCGATATATGTAGCTCTAGTTATGTTCTGCGCAAGGCAACAAGGTCAGGATGAGTGAAAAATTCGAAAATTAACTATGTTTAGCCATTAATCCCAATTATGCCCAATAATATAAAATCAAAAACAATGATTATAAAAGTTGTCTAATTTTCGTCTCTCTCTGGCTTGTGCGGCCATAAAATGCTATTTATGCTTATTAATCCTGAAGTAACCCTAGACCAAATTATGGGTCTCTGAATAAGCTTTTCAACCAGATATCATATGCCTTAATTGGGCTTAAGATGAGTAAGTTAGTCCCATTTAAGTGAAGGACATCATGGACTGCGCACTAATCCGTGCCAGAGAACTCTGGACCCAATTTACCCTTGATTTTGGCTTAATTTGACAATTCTTGTGAAACCCGAAATTGTAGGTCTCTTCCTTATCTTTCTAGGGACAACAAGATCACCAAAATCCGATATCTGTAGCTCAAGTTATGCTCTGCACAATGCAATCAGGACAGGATGAGTGAAAAATCCTAAAATTAACAACGTTTTGCAATTAAGCCCAATAATGTAAAAGCAAAAACAATGATTGTAAAAGTTGTCTAATTTTCGTCTCTCTCTAGCTTGTGCAGCTGTAAACCACTATTTATGCATATTAATCCTGACCAAACCCTAGACCAAATTAAGGGCATCTGAATAAGCTTTCCAACAAGGTATCATATCCCTTAATTGGCCTTAAGATGAGTAAGTTAGGCCCATTTAAGTGAAGGAACATCATGGACTGTACACTGATCGACGCCAGAGAACTCGGGACCCAATTTAGCCTTGATTTTGGCCTTATTTGACAATTCTTGGAATCCTGAAATTGTAGGTCTCTTCCATATCTTTCTAGGGACAACAAGATCTCCAAAATTCGATATTTGTAGCTCTAGTTATGCTCTGCGCAAGGCAACAAGGTCAGGATGAGTGAAATAAGGCCCAATTAAGCCCAAAAATGTATAAGCAAACACAATGATAGTAAAAGTCGTATAATTTCCGTCTCTCTCTCGCTTGTGCGGCTGTAAACTGCTATTTATGCTTATTAATCTTGACCTAACCCTAGACCAAATTAAGGGCCTCTGTATAAGCTTTCCAACAAGGTATGATATGCCTTAACTGGGCTTAAGATGATAAGTTAGGCCCATTTTAGTGAAGGAACATCATGGACTGCGCACTGATCCGCGCCAGAGAACTCGGGACCCAATTTAGCCTTGATTTTGGCCTAATTTGACAAATCTTTGGAAACCTGAAATTGTAGGTCTCTTCCTTATCTTTCTAGGAACAACAAGATCACCAAAATCCGATATCTGTAGCTCTAGTTATGCCCTGTGCTAGGCAACAAGGCCAGGATGAGTGAAAAATCCGAAAATGAACAACGTTTAGCAATTAAGCCCAATAATGGGAAAGCAAAAACAATGATTGTAAAAGTTGTCTAATTTCCGTCTCTCTTTTTCTTGTGCGACTGTAAACTGCTATTTATGCTTATTAATCCTGACCTAACCCTAGACCAAATTTAGTGCCTCTGAATAAGCTTTCCAACAAGGTATCGTATGCCTTAATTTGGGTTAAGATGAGTAAGTTAGGTCGATTTAAGTGAAGGAACATCATGGACTGCGCACTGATCCGCACCAGATAACTCGAGACCCAATTTATCCTTGATTTTGGCCTAATTTTACAATTCTTTTGACACCTGAAATTGTAGGTCTATTCCTTATCTTTCTAGGGACAACAAGATCACCAAAATCCGATATTTGTAGCTCTAGTTATGCTGTGCGGAAGGCAACAAAGTCCGGATGAGTGAAAAAACTGAAAATTAACAATGTTTGGTAATTAGGCCCAATAATCTAAAAGGAAAAACAATGATTATAAAAGTGGTCTAATTTTCGTCTCTCTCTGGCTTGTGCGACTGTAAACTACTATTTGTGCATAATAATCTTGACCTACCCCTAGACCAAATTAAGGGCCTCTGAATAAGTTTTCCAACAAGGTATCATATGCCTTAATTGGGCTTAAGATGAGTAAGTTAGGCCCATCTAAGTGAAGGAACATCATGGACTGCACATGGATCCACATCAGAGAACTCGGGACTTAATTTAGCCTTCATTTTTTGCCTAATCTGACAATTCTTGTGAAACCAGAAATGGTAGGTCTCTTCCTTATCTTTCTAGGGATAGCAAGATCGCCAAAATCCGATATCTGTAGCTCTTGTTGTGCTATGTGCAAGGAAACAAGGTCAGGATGAGTGAAAAATTCGAAAATTAACAATGTTTAGCAATTAAGCCCAATTAACCCAATAATATAAATACAAAAACAATGATTGTAAAAGTTGTCAAATTTCATCTCTCTCTGACTTGTGCGGCTGGAAATTGCTATTTATGCTTATTAATCCATACATAACCCTAGACCAAATTAAGGGCCTCTGAATAAGCTTTCCAACATGGTATCACATGCCTTAATTGGGCTTAAAAAGAGTAAGTTAGGCGCATTTAAGTGACCGAACATCATGCACTCCGTACTGATCCGCGCCGGAGAATTCGGGACCCAATTTAGCCTTGATTTTGGCCTAATTTGACAATTCTTGTGAAACCAGAAATTGTAGGTCTCTTCCTTATCTTTTTAGGGACAGTAAGATCACCAAAATCCGATATTTGTTGCTCTAGTTATGCTCTGCGCAAGGCAACAAGGTCAGGATGAGTGAAAAATCCGAATATTAACAATGTTTAGCAATTAACCCAATAATGTAAAAGCAAAAACAATGAATGTAAAAATTGTCTAATTTCCGTCTCTCTCTGGCTTGTGCGACTGTAAACTGTTATTTATGCTTATTAACTGATAAGGCTCTGGCTTATCTAGTTTTATAACTAGATAGACTATGGTTTTTGGTGCAAATTATTCGAGTTCAATTTCGTTTTCGCCCAAATTTGCCTTGTTTTGTTCCTAAGTAGACTTTGACTCGTTCTAGGCATTTTTAGTAGTTTTTCGTCTATTTTTAATAGAATTACGCTTTTTGTTTCTTTTTATTGTTTCAGGTTAGAAGTGAAGCTCCGAGAGTCAAGGAAAGTCAAGAAACAGTGGAAATTTCCATTCTGGAGATACTCACCTCGCTAAAGTATTGTCGCCTCGCGAGCTTGAAGACCAGCTGAGAAGCAACAGTCATCAATTCTGTCTCGCCTCGCGAGTCACCAGCTCGCCTCGCGAACCTGAAGGCCTGACTATTCCAGAGAAGTCATCCTTTTGGTCTCGCCTCGCCAATCACAGTTCGCCTCGCGATCATTCAAACTCAAGATGGAGCCAAAACTGAAATTCGCCCCGCGAGAGGATGCTCGCCTCGCGAGAGTCCAAGTTGAATGCGCGCCAATTTTAATGTTCGCCTATCGAGAGGCTGTTCGCCTCGCGAGCTAGTGCAGAATCAGAACTCTATATATTGTTGTTTCAGATATCTGAATCCTAGTAGTTTTCCACTGTATAGAGTAGTTTTAGGTTGAATCCTTGTTTCTGGAGCTGCGTCTCCTCTTTTCTTTTTCTTATTTTACCATGGTGGTTATGTCCGATTGTTTGTCTATGAGCATGAGGAACTAATCCCCTCGTCTGAGGGAACAATGAAGTCACCCATGGCGGTGTAGATTCGATATGATGTATGTCTTTCTCCCTTTTTCTCAATTAATGTTTTCCAATTCTGATTTGATTGTGTTGATCATATGCATGCGTGATTGACTAGTTAAACGTGATGAGGCTTAGTCGGCAATTCGCGTTTTAGAACTTGAATTGGGATCATCGGTCGAATATTGCACGAGAGTGAGTAGGAGATCGGTGCAACCTTATAGGGAACAAGAATTAATAGAGTGTGATGATTAGGATTATGAGACCTAGTAAGTAATTAACTCAATCATTGAATACGTCCTAATGAGTACGACAATGGATTTAGGAGAATTTGGGAGTCTTGGTTGACATTGTAATTGAACTTAGGGAGGAATTCATCATCACTTGGGTATGCATGATTGGGTAGGTGGATTTGTGACCTTGGACATTTTAATTTCAGATTTTTTAGTTAATTATTTTATTAGATTTGTTAATTGAATTTCGATCCTATTTTCTCTCCAATCTCAACCACTTTCCTCGCTTGACCAACGTATCTAATTTCCCGCGAATTGGTAGAATTGGTAGCCCAATCCTTGTGTTCGACCTCGGTAAATTCTTACCGTGTTATTTTATTACTTGCGACGACCCGGTACACTTGCCGGTGACCCCAACAAGTTTTTGGCGCCGTTGCCGGGGATTGGCACAACCAATTTTTCTAATTTTAGGGAAGTTTGATTATTTGGTTAAGTTATTTTTGTTTTTATTTTTATTTTTATTTTTATTTACTATTATCTCTCTCTACTTCTTTGATTCCACTTGGTCTTGCCTTGTTTTGTATGCGAGGTACACGAGGGAATGCTTCCGGGTTGCGAAAATTGTAATGGACACCATGACACTCAGAGCTGTCCGTTCTACTTCCCTCAAGAATATGTGGACTCATGCTATAATTTCTATGACAGCGTGCCCCAGGACAACTATCAGAGTCAGAATCAGTATTGGGGTTATATGAGTAGAGACCATCCGGATTTCGCTTGGAGTAATGCTGGCGGTGGTCTAGCCTGGCAACCACAACCTCAACAGAATTGGCAACCACAACCTCAACAGGATGGTGGAAGACAACCTTGGGAGTTGGCTCTTGAGAAGATGAATGCGGCAATTGAGAAGTTGGCAATCAATACAAGCACAGCCATTGACAAGTTGGCAACTCATACAGGGTTGGCAATTCAAAATCTAGAGATGCAGATTGCCCAATTCGCAAAGCAACTAAATGAGCGTCCCCCAGAGACTTTCCCGGGTGATACCGAGAACGACCCTAAGAACCAATGCAATGCCACAACAACTAGAAGCAGTGGGGTGTTGGGATCTAACAGGGATGCAACTAGTTCTCGGAAAGTTGAGGAAGAACTACCACATGTTGAGGAAGAGCAACCGGAGGAAGAGGAGTTGACAAGTGACAAGGCACCGGAGCAAGGGGTAGAAATCAAAATGCAGATAAAGTGGTAGTGGATTTCACCATGCTTGCCATGCAACCTGAAATTACTGCATTGGATAACTATGTTGGCTTACATGCATGTGTGGACATTGGTAAGTTAGACCCTCCCACTTGTCTGGCACACTTCCTCGTGAAAACACCATAGGACCCGAGAGGAAGTGAGTTCATAATTTCAGAGGTCAATGGAGTTTTCACACACGGGCCAGGTGGAATTATGGATAGAGTCGTATTGCTTCTGCAAGGGCCACTTCACAAACCATGGGATCCGGGTGGAGGATCTCACATGATGAGCGTCTCTTGGCCCTTGTGCCACAGGCTATGGGATCCAAGTGGATGCTTATTAATAAGTCAAGCTAGTGACATTAAAGAAGCGCTTATTGGGAGGCAACCCAAGCTAGGTATCCTTTATTTTTAGTTTCTGTCATTTTCATTTATATTATAAAAAAAAAGGGGCTTGATTCGCCACGCGAATCCACAGTGGTCGCGCGAGACATAAGCCCTGAATCTCAGAGGCTTGCTCACGTTTCTGTCTCGCGTAGCGAGGTCTACTTTCGCCTCGCGATTCTGGGCATCATCATCTGTTGAAATTCCAGATTCACCTCGCGAGATACTGCTCGCCTCGCTATTCTGGAAAGTGTGAATAACAATTTTCCAGATTCGCCTCGCGAGTGGTCTCTCGCCTCGCGAATCTGCACTTAAGGTTTTAATTTGCAGGAGTTCTTCCAGGATGCTATGCAACAGAAGGGATCCCGTGAGACCAATTGGATGAGGAGGCAACCATGGAAACTTGATCAGGGAGCACCCTCTCCTCTCCTCACTTTTGTTTTGTTTTTTTTTTGTTTTTTTTTTGTTTGTCGCTCTTGAATAATTTGAGAAGATCAACAGTATGTGTATGAATGTGTGTCGGCAAGCTTGTTGGATTTTAATTAAATTTAGCATAGATTGATTGCATGAATTATTTTGACCATTGATGATTTCCCCCTAGGTTCTGAAATTAGAAAAGTTGATCCCCATGTGAAAAATTGAAAACTGAACTTTGAGAATTTTATTGTGATTACTTGATTTATGATAAGTTTGGGGTGAGGGGGTGCACACACTAGGAATTGTATCTCGGTCAAACAATTTGCAAAAATGTCGATTTGAGCCTCCAACTTTGTTTTTGATTGTGTGAATCACTTTTAAGTTGCACTTTCTCGAATTTGCTTGAATCTCTTTATGGTTTGCATGTCTATGTGTTGCATCAAATGATTTAGGCAATTTTCTTTGAAATAACTACTTGGCCTAAAAAGAACCATCCCTAATACATGTTCCCTAGTTATCCCCGTTGAGCCTAATTAGCCTATTGTTTCTTGATGACCCTATATTATATGCCAAAAATCTGAAAAACCATGTTAACCCAATCTTAGGATTAGGAGAGCATGGAAGCGTAGCAAGAGAATGGTTGTGAGAAACTAAGTTTGGGGTGGCTACAAGGTGATGTGTCATATTGGGGTGAGAAAAAGAAAAATAGAGGTTGAAACCCAAGGCAAAAAAAAAAGGGAGAAAGAAAGAAAAAAAAATATTTCCAAAAGAAAAGGGGCAAAACAAGAAGATTAGCAAGGAAAAGGCTGTAGTCACCCGAGGCAAAAAGAAAAATGGAAAAAGGAATTTGAGTGGAAGATGTGTCAAATGCTCATGCTCTCTTAGTTCCTAGGGACTTAAGCCTAGTATCCTTGAATATCCTACCCTCAGCCAGGCCCCATTACAACCTTTATAAAGACCTTCTGATGTTGCATGCATGTTTTCGTGGGAACCATTTTTGAGATGAAAATCAAATTCATGGGAAGTGCTCTTGATATGTGAAATTGAGTGAAAAGTTGATAGCCTAGACGAAATTGAGCGAATGAGTGAAATTTTACATACCCTTGTGAGGAAGGCGATTGTTTGAAATTGGTGATCTTCCTTTTGTGTGTGACTCTGATCCTCAACTTAGATTAATGATTGCATGAATGATGAAGTTCTCAATTGTTTAAAGTAAATGAATGTGGGGATTACATTGATGCAAGGGGGAAATCATTGGAGAAAAAACTGTTTTGATTGCATGAAATTTGTGCGAAATCGATTGAATCCCTTAAGCTTGCCAAGTCTTGAGTCCTTTTTGAGTTTTAGCTTGCTTGGGGATAAGCAAGGTTTAAGTTTGGGGTGTTTTGATAAGCCTCTGGCTTATCTAGTTTTATAACTAGATAGACTGTGGTTTTTGGTGCAAATTATTTGAGTTCAATCTCGTTTTCGCCCAAATTTGCCTTGTTTTGTTCCTAAGTAGACTTTGATTCGTTCTAGGCATTTTTAGTAGTTTTTAGTCTATTTTGAATAGAATTAATCTT